>JAQFVV010000815.1:0-203424 GCA_028023455.1 Epiperipatus broadwayi | reverse complement strand
GAATTATTGAAATATATATATAATAGTCAAATTATAAATGCTAAATTATGGCAATACAAAGCTAGTTTAAAAAAAAAATCTTTCATCAACTGTATAACTGTAATGTATTAATTTAATAATTATTTATGCTGGATACATATATATCCATCCAATTATGTTTTCAGTGATAATGAATGCTCAACTATGTAATGATACATTCAATCCACTTTTATACTAGATGTATGTAATTAAAGGGTATATGAATCCAAACTTTCAAGCTCCCTTTAATCATCTATTCCATTCTATACAATCAATACCCATGACCACATACATGCGAAAAAGATAAATGATCTCCAATATACATATTTCGTGCTGAACCAGCACCCATCAGTTGGTCCAGATCATCATCTATCATACATATGTATAATCAGTGCTCGGTTTATATTATGATAGCAAATCTTCAAACTTTAATAAACAGGTTTCAATCTTCTCCACTCTCCAATTCTTCAGCCATCCACATCATTGAAAGTTTGATGCTGGCATGTTCAAAGCCCTTGTATTTAAATATGTATTCAGACTATTCTGCCCTTACCTCTTCTGTGTATTTAAATGGGCTTAAGGTTTTACATATAAGGGGTCAGACTGACTTATGCTCAACATAGGTTTGACAACAAAAATTGGCAAACAAGGGCTTTAAACATGCCACCATCAGATTTCCAATGATATGAATGGCTGATGAGTTGGTGAATGGAGAGGATTAAACCCTGCTCATTAAAGTTTGAAGATTTGCTATCTTAATATAAACCAAACACTGATTCTATGTATATGTGGGAGATGATGATCTGGATTAATTAATGAATGCTGGATCAACACAAAATACATATATTAGAGATCATTAATCTTTTTTGCATGTATGTGGTCATGTGTATTGGTTGTACAAGATGAAGTAGATGACTAAAGGAAGTTTGAAAGTCTGGGTTCAAATTCCTTCTAATTATATATATATATATGTAACGGTATGCACTCTCTCAATGAGATAAGTTAAGGCAGTCGCATCTCACTAGTCAGATTTAAGGTCTTCATATAAGATGCCATGAATGATGTGATTTAATTTTGATATAAACCTATATCTGTTCCCAATAAATAATTTATTATTAATAAATTATTATATCTAAACCACATCACATCAATTTTCACTTTAATTGACTTGACCGTTATGCTCAGATTTCGAACTCAGGGAAGTTTAACAATTGACTCTCTTCAGGGGTTCCTACCAATATACTAGATTAATATTAATAATAAATCTCACTAACTCTTTAAAATGGGGTTCATAAAGTTAATATGATAATCAATAAAGATTATAATATATATATATATATATATATATATATATATATATTATCATATCTATATATATATATATATATATATATATATATATATCATGATGTAGGCATGGTCAATACCCAACACCAGAAGGGGTCACTAGACATATAGTCTAGAATGTCTACTTAAGAGACATCATATTAGAGTTTACTGGTGAGGATCTTAAGCTAGAAACATCTAAACAGCGACATATCCATAGTAATAAATAAAGTCTCTAGGTAATGGAAAATAGAGATTCTTTAAAAGCAACAATTGGAAAAGCAGACAACAGTAAACAAATGCTAAGAATGATCTAATAAACAAACAAAACAAATTTATTATCAGTTTAATTATAATACATAAACTTAAATTATCACTACTTATTGGCATACTTTTCATTTGTTGACATTGGATTGTCCTTTTATTATTAACAACAGTGGCACAACTTTATTTTTTAATTCTATATCATCTCTGAAGATTATCATTTAATAAATAAATCATTTATCTAATTCTGTCAGATATATGTTAGATATGTGTAAGCTACAACAAAATGGTCACATCTATTTATTTCACTCTTAACTTGAAAGAATAGGCAATAATAAAGCAGGCCAAATTAAGTCTATGTATTCGCCATATGGATTCAATCACAAAATCAGCCTTATACAATATGCATTTCAACCTATGTTACATAAAAATACAATAACATAAATAACCTCTAACAACCCAGAGTACAAAGTAAAATCACCATGCAAGTGATTACATATAAAATTAAAACTCAAGCATGGAAAAACTATATTCCTGGGGACACAAGTCTTTAAAACCAAAGTAAAATCAAAATCAAATATGAGTGATTACATAAAACATCAAATTCAAGCATGAGAATTATATATAGCATAGGGAGGCAAACAAATACATATAGAATTGAAGTGTAATGGATAAAATATCTACAGGTGCAATATATAAAATATACATAACATACCTACTAATCTTCAATTTCAGACATTTATGTCATATACAAATAGAAACTTGTTTAAAAGTCCTAATTATAAATTTATTAAACGCACATTGATTATGTAAGTAATATTTACCGAGGCTGTAACCATGCATGTAAAATGCGATAGTAGGGACCTCTACAGGTGTTTAACCACAAGCTTCCATAGCGTAAGCTTGTGGTTAAACACATGTAGAGGTCCCTACTATCGCATTTTACACGCATATTCTCGAGGTTACAGCCTCGGTAAATATTACTTTGTGGTTAAACACCTGTAGAGGTCCCTACTATCACATTTTACATGCATATTCTTGAGGTTACAGCCTCGGTAAATATTACTTAAAAGTTCTAAGCAAAATAAAATCAGTTTACTAAACTACCTAGGTGTATATGCATATGTTGGAATCAGCACACACACACACTTTTATTTTCATTAATTTTTAAATATATTGTTTAAATAATTTTGGAATAGCTTTAGAGAGATAACTTTAATCTTAATCATTTAAAAATAAATCTTTTTTGTAATTCTTTTAAAAAACAAATTAATTCTTTAAGAGAAAGATTGCTTTAACATTTTCTTAAAACTACCTTTGTTATTTAAAACTCTTGAGAAATATTCATTAAACTAAAATTCATTTCGAGTTTAAGTTTTATTTTGACAGTAAAACATCTGGCTACAAGATTGAGCTTTCTCCACCATCTCTACATAAAACAAAAATGGAAGAAAAGATAATAACTAACAAGACAGTTAAGGCAGTGTTGATGAAGGTTTACATTTTCTCTTTATTGTTTAGCAAAGTTTATCTAAATACCCATTTATGGATAAGTATTGCATACCTATGTAGTCTGTATAAAAATCTTCCTAAACCTTCTTTGAACTTTTCAAGTATCAATTAGCCTGGATTTAACCTCAGGTCATAGACATGGTAGATAAATATATTATTTATTACATCATGAAACTATAAAACCTGTGGACAATCAGGTTTAAATTCAACAGGCTTGGTGGGCAGACTTATTATCTATTAGATTACAAATCCTTAATATTAAATGTATGATAAAATCTGCAGAGAACCAAGTTTGGTTTGAACTCTAGGTCAACCTCAGATCATAGACAAGGTAAAAAAAGTACATTATTTAAAATGTAACAAGGTCTTAATATTCAGGTGCATAGTAAAATCTATAAAGAACCAAGTTTAGATTGAACTCCAAGTTATAGGCTCAGTAAACATGTGCATTTCCATCCATTTCCTATTAGATCACAGGGCCTTAATACTTGAAAGTATAATAAAATCTGCAGAGAATCATATTTAGATTAAATTCTAAGTCATAGGCATGGGCAGATCCATTACCTTATTATATCACAAGCTCTTAATGTTAAATGTACGGTACAATTTGAAGAGAAACTTATCTTGAGCTCTAGAACATAGATATGGTAGGCAGAGGTATATTACTTATTATGTCACATGATCTTAATACTTGAATCCATAGTGAAATCTTTAGAGAACCAGGTTTAGAGTGAATTACAGGTCATAGGTATGATGGCAGGTATATTATCTATTACATTATGGAACCTTAAGATTTGCATTGAGCTCTAGCTCATAAAGCCACAGGTATATTATTTACTACATTCATTGTGGAGCTATTAATAGTTGGATACATGGTAAAATCTGCAGCAAGTAAGGTTTATTGATCTCAAAAAATCACTGCTATCAAGAGTTAAGAAAACATTACTAAACAATGAAATAGTTAAAATATTATCCACAAACTAATTAATAAACACATATACTTAATAACATTATAATTTACCGAGGCTGTAACCGCGAGAATATGCGTGTAAAATGCGATAGTAGGGACCTCTACAGGTGTTAACCACAAGCTTACGCATATTCTCGAGGTTACAGCCTCGGTAAATATTACTTATGTAACCAATGTGTGTTTAATAAATTTATAATTAATAACTTATTGTGAATCAGAAACAAAAAAATGATGTTTTCGCACATATGATAGGAGATAGAGTGAGGGAACTTGGGGGATTTCTAGATCAATTTCACAACTGAGTAAATTTTTTAAAAAAATGCTGACCATCACTAAATGGGTAACATGCCCAATCTGACATTTGGGAGGTCGAACATCACGACTTTCATAGCAATTAACCACACGATTTTATATACATAAAATACCACGTGTTCAAGTCAAAATTTGCACAAAACATTTCAATATTTATTATTGTTAAAAATTATTTTGTTGAAACACGCACAAGAAAATATAAATATTTATATTATTAATTTTCTTTTTTTCCCCACAAAGTAAACTGTATTTTAATTAATAATAAATAATTTCGCTTAATAACCACTTTTTTTTTTTTTTAAATTGAAATTTTCTGAAAAGGTTTATTAAATATAAAACATGGATGTTAAGAGTAAAAAGACGATTAAAAAATAAAACACTTCGAAATTGCAGGCCGGTGAAACGCATTAACATTTTAATATTATTAAATATTTAAATTTTCCACTGTTGCATTTAAATATAAAAGCAGTTTAATTAAAATGAATTTTTAATTAATGAACTTCTTTTGAAACAATACAGTATAATGAAGTTAATATGTATAGTTTTTTTAAATATTGTAAATTGGCTTCAATTGTGTAATTAGTTATATTTTTACAAAGAGATGATAAAAATCTGTTAATTTAAAAGATTTGTAACACTTTAAATGCAATTAACATATTAAATGATTTTAACTAAATTTTAAGTCCTAAGACGTAATTATGTCATTTATTATATTATATATAAAGTATCAGAAGAAACCCCATGATGAAAGGTTAGAGCGCACATTTGTTATGCCAATGACCTGGGGAGTTAAATCCATCTAAAATTTGGGCATTTTAAAATATAGATTAGTATTAAAAGTAAATGTTTTCAGATAACTGACCCATAGTCAACTTAGCTAAACCATCTAATTATTGGTCCGTAAATGGGCATCCAGCTATTTTTAACAAGGGGATAAAAAAATAAAACTGTTAATGCCTTTACCATTCAGCAAATATCTAACTTTTTTTTTTTTTACTCTTGCTTTACTGGAGGGATCTGGTTAAATTCTTTGCTGTTCAATTTACTATTTAAGACTATTTTTCTGGATGCAAAGTATAATCTTCATCAATGGGGAGGATAAACAACCATTTGTCAAAAACAACAACAAAAACTAAACCATTACATTACATTAAGGGTTACATAAAATCGATCCCATTAAATGACACAAAATAATAGCAATTAATTGATGATTGGTCACTTAAACACGAATGGGAAATTATATAACATTTTGTGTGTAATGAGGATCTCCATGATACTTTACATTCATGTATCTGTACGTATGCTTTGGAATGATTTTAAAGAATATTAAATAATTTTATAGCACATCAAATATGCAATGAAACAAACAAATTTGAATATGTTACTAAAATGATTCACAAGACATACTCACAAAGGATCATTTAAATGAACTTGTAAATAATGCCACCTTTTTGTGATATCAATACCAACCTATTTTGTTAGATTGGTTTTGACATAGCAAAAGGTGCATATTATTGATAAGTTAATTAAAATGATTCCTTGGGAGACTAACATGTGAATTATACTAGTAATGTCATCATCATCATCATCATCATCAACCATTATCAATCCACTGCAGGATGAAGGTCTCTCCAAGTTTAATCCATCTTCTCCGATCTTTATCTTCTCTTCTCCACAACACCCCTGCACATTTTCTTATTTCATCCATCCATCTCACATGTGGTCTCTTTCTGGGTCTTTTACAATCTCTTGGAATCCAGTTTAAAATTTCAATTGTCCATCTATTATCATCTCTTCTAGCAATATGTCCAGCCCAACTCCATTTCAATCTTTTAATTTTTTCAATAAGGTCAGTAACACCTGTTTGTTGTCTTACCCATACATTGCGTTTTTGATCTCTTCTTGTTACTCCCAACATACATCTCCCCATACTCCTTTGAGTGGTCTGAAGTCTCTGTATTGCTCTTCTATTAAGTGTCCAAGTCTCAGATCCATAAGTAAAAACTGGTAAAACACATTTGTTAAAAAACATCCTTTTCAAACACATAGGCATATTTCCTTTTAGTATCAAGTTATTTCTACCAAAAGCACTCCAACCAAGTTTAATTCTATGATTAATTTCCTCCATTATGTTTCCATCTGTATTAATAATCTGACCAAGGTATTTTTAACTGTTAACTTCTTCTAATTCTTCATAATCAATCTTTATTTTCATATTTTGAGCAAATCGATTAAACATTACTTTAGTCTTTTTAACATTTATCTTTAGTCCTACTTTTCTACTTTCATCTGCTAACTCCTGCAACATTTCCTGCAGCTCTGAAGCATTATTTGCAAAAACAACTACATCATCTGTGAAATCTAAATGACTTAAATACTCTCCATTTACTTTCACTCCTTTAGTTTCCATTTTAACCCACAAAATACTTCTTGCAGCACTGCTGTAAAGAGTTTTGGAGATATGGAGTCACCTTGTCTTACACCTTTCTCAATGTTGATTTTTCCAGTATCATTATGTAATCTAATTGTTGCTGTTGCATTTTTATAAATATTCTTTAAAATATGACAATATTCTGGATCTATACCTTGATGATCCAATGCTTTAATCACTGAAGAAATGTGTATAGAATCGAATGCCTTTTCATAATCTACAAATCCAAAACATAATGACAACTCATATTCGTTTGTCCTTTCTATGACTTCTCTCAATACCTGGATATGATCTATTGTACTAAAACCACTTTTAAATCCAGCTTGTTCTCTTGGTTGGTGGAAATCCAAAGTTCTCTGTAGACGAGTTGTAATTATTTTGGTAAAAATTTTATATAAAACTGATAAAAGGCTGATAGGTCTGTAATTTCTAATATCTTCTTTATCACCTTTTTTAAATATTAATATTATTACTGCACTCTTCCAATCTTCCGGTACATCTTTATCATTTAGACATTTGGTATATAACTTTGCTAAAATTGTTTCTATTTCTTCACTTGCTTCTTTTAATATATCAATTATAATTCCACCATTTCCTGGAGCCTTTCCTTTCTTCATACACTTAATTGCATGTCTCACTTCTTCATTTAAAATTCTGGGCAATTCGGAAGATGTAATAGATATAGGAGGTACTTGTTCTTTATTACTATATAATTCTTGATAAAAATCTTCTACTAATTTCATGATGTCATCTCTCTTTTTAGTAATAATTCCATCTTTTTTTCTTATTGCAGATATAAATTTCCTACCAATACCAAAATGTTGTTTAACATTTTTGAGACTTTTATTTTCTTCTACAGCTTTCCTTGCTATTTCACAGTTATACTTTCTTATATCATTTTCAACTCTTTTCCGTACCATTTTACAAAATTCGAGATATTCAATTCTTTTTAATACATCATTTTTGTATATCTTCATATTCCTTCTTTTCTTCATAAATTCTCTAGTCTCAGTAGAAATTTTATTAGTCAATTGCTGCTTTTTTCTACCAGCTATGTTTGTTGCAGTTTTTAAAAGTGTATCAGTTATTTTCATATTAATTTCATTCAAATCTGAATCATGTTCAAAATCTCCTAATACTTGAAACCTATTTGTAAGTTCTAATTTAAATTCATTAGAATGTTTCTTATCAACTGTAAATATTGTTTTTCTTAATAATATTTGTCTCTCTAGTTTTACATTAACACGTAACTTACACCTTACTAATCGATGATCACTTCCTGTGTTAAATTTATTAAGAACATTACAATCTTGAAATATGTATTTTCTGTTAGTCAAAATATAATCCAATTCTGCTGTCCCTTCATTTGGATGCTTCCATGTCCATTTCCTTTTAACATTTTTCTCAAAATATGAATTCATAATATAAAGTTTTTCTTTTTCTGCAAACTCCACAAGTCTATGTCCTCTCACATTTCTATTACCATAACCAAAATTACCTACAGCAATTTCATCTTTCATTTGTCTACCAATTCTAGCATTAAAAGTCTCCCATAACAATTTTAAAATGTTGTTTACTGTGATCAAAAGCCTTTTGTACATCCATATAAAAATCTTTTACTACTTCATCACTATGAGAACTTGTTGGGGCATAAACCTGAATTATCTACATTTGGTATCTGCTATTAAGTTGTATAACTAATCTTGCCACTCTGTCCGATACACCATCAATCTCCACAATATCGTTCTTCCACTTTTTATTTATAATGAATTCTACTCCACTTGTATTTCCAATATGTGTGCCTTTATAATAGAGTATATGTCCACTTTTTAAATCAATTGTTTCTTCTCCTTTTCTTCTAACTTCACAAAGTCCAATAATGTCCCATTTAATATAAGACAGTTCTTCTTCTAATTCTTGCAATCTTCCTTCACTTGAAAGTGATCTGCAGTTGTAAGTACCTAAATAAAAAGTCATCATCAAATGGCAGCCTGGGTCCGCAATCAGGGGATTCTTAGCACCCTCCACCTTCGGCCACCAACCGCTGCCTTGGTTGGTGACTTTACAGCCTCCTGGGAATAAGAGCCATGCTTTATTTTTGTCTGTCATAATTGTATATATGTATGGGAAAAATATTTATCATTTACACAAACGTTCATTCTGCCTTATCAGGTACTGAGAAGAAAGACCATGGTGTTTCTTGATCTTAAACTCAGAGGTAAAAAGCCAATAAACTCACCACGCTGGCTAATGCGTGTTGGTGAGCAGCCCATCCATGTTCGTATACTATATGAATAATCACATAGTAATAACAGCTGCAACAACAAGAACGTATGGAGTGGACATTAGGAATTTGCCCTGCTCGGTTCCTTTAAGGTCTCCAAGAGGAATCAAAGGGTCTCCTTTCAGTTAATAGCAAACTCCTTTCTGCAGCCACTAGTAATGTATCTGCACTTATTTGTTCCATGAATAGATGCATCTACCTATCCATCTGTCTGTCCGTCCATCCATCCATCAATCTATCCACCTACCTACCTCCCTATCTACCTACCTACCTACCTACCTACCTACCTACCTACCTACCTACCTACCTACCTACCTACCTACCTACCTACCTACCTACCTACCTACCTACCTACCTACCTACCTACCTACCTACCTACCTACCTACCTACTTACCTACCTACCTACCTACCTACCTACCTACCTACCTACCTACCTACCTACCTACCTACCTACCTACCTACCTACCTACCTACCTACCTACCTACCTACCTACCTACCTACCTACCTACCTACCTACCTACCTATCTATCTATCTATCTATCTATCTATCTATCTATCTATCTATCTATCTATCTATCTATCTATCTATCTATCTATCTATACAATATACTTTGATATCTAAACTAAATCCACTCACCATGTCACAATTAAATAAACCACTAGTCAAAATCAAGTTTCAAATTCACTACCAATCCTTTTTCTGCCAAGGCGGACTTCTCAAGTGCAAAGCAACACAGCATGAAACAAATATATACTAATCTATCTTCCCATAATTCCAACTCACATTCTAATTAACTTTAATATCGATTTTCAAATAAGTTAACAATTTCAAAATCGTAAATCTTTACTAAAAGAGATTCTTCAACTTTTCATTCTTTTCAAAGAAAACAACCATAGCCTATTTAAACTTACTTTTCTTTCATGAATATATGATATAGAACTAATACATTTATTAATTGCTTTATTCTTATAAATTTGCAATCTTTCTGTTAAGTAACATGAACTTTAGTTGCGAAACCATGAAGCAAGTAACCATGCAATTTATTTATTTAATACAATTAAGACATATATATATATATTCACAATGAAATTATTCTCAGCCATGACATATAATGTCTGAAATAATGATGACTATTATAAGAAAGATGTAGTACTTATGCCATAGCATTGTCAAATTCAAACATAATCTTCTTCTCATCACAGCCTTATCTTAACTATTAACTTTTCTCTCTCATACACTCATATAATTCATAATGTTTACCTGCGTCTCATATCAACCTAGTGAAAAAGATACCAGACTAACTTCTCTCACTATATTTATTTCTTGGAATAAATTTCCAATCATAAAAATGATGATTATATCAGACATCTCTTCATTAATTTGAATAAATTACATATTTCCTTCCAGCATAAAATATAACACATATTTAGTATTCTAAAGTAGATAGAAATCATCTCTATCCATTACGAAATATTTATATTGTTAATTAAAAAGTTTAACACAGTATGTTTGCTCTTATATATATATATATATATAACCATTAGAAACCAGTCAACACTTAAACAATCCCAATATAGATAACAATCAACAATCTCAAACTGTTGTCAAGGCAACCTCCTTTTAACAATAAATATATAACAATACAAATAATAAATATAATGGTAATTCACTATTATATACAGTTTTTCAATCCGCAGAATTACTTTTGGTTAATTCTGTGGATTGAAAGATTGTATATAATAGTTAATTACCATTATAATAAAAACAATAAATATAATGATAATTAACTATAATATACAGTCTTTCAAACCACAGAATAAGAATAAAAATAATAAATATAATAGTTATTAACTATTATATGCAGTATTTCAATCCGCAGAAGTACTTTCGTTTAATTATGGCACCAAAAGTACTTCTGCAGATTAAAAGACTGTATATAATAGTTAATTACCATTATATTTATTATTTTTATTGTTATTACAATAGTTTTTTAATTAACGGACATTTTATTTGTATATATATAAATTTAATATTTTTAACACATTAATATAGATGTAAATTATTTAATAAATCGGACTTAAAAAAACAATAGCAAACTTATCCAAGCTATTCCAGTCATTCACATTGTTTTGTATGTCCAGATATTAGCTTATACATAATAATATGAATGACTGATCAAAAGGAGTCAATTTTTGGTCAGAAATAGCTCGGATAAATTTGCGATTGTTTTCTTTCAGCCTGCAGAACCAGCCTCAGTGATTGCTGCACTTTAATAACACTTTGGCTGTGGTTTTAACTTCATAATGAAATTCCCCATTTATTAAATAACAATATATTCAAGATTTTAAAACCAAATATTGTACCATCACAATATTTCAAGAGGAACTCGGACTATCATTTCTGGTGAGAAAATTCAAAGGTTTAAATCTGTAGAACTTATGATGATTAAAGGTTTATTTAAAAATATATATAATCTTAATTAAATTTTACCTAAATCAAAATAATAGACAACTCATTGATATAAAATTTAATATCAACACAAACAAATCGATTTTCACACACACACACACACATATATATATATATTGTACCGATATTGAAATTGGCACATACTAATTTATCTAAAAAAAAATAAGTTATAAAAATCTAAAGTGTCTTTATTAAACAAAATGCAGTTGTTTTCGAAAAAAGTATGAGTCAAATAGTTTTCTATCATTAGTTTTTGAAATAAAAGTTAGAAAATAATTGATTAAAAGGGGGGAGGAGGAGTTTTGGTTGGAAAAGATAAACTAAAAGTTTTATAAAAGGAAGTAGAGTTTATTATTATGAGTCGAAATATAATTTAAAGTTTAAAAAAAATACAAATCTCTTTTCATTCGAATTAAAGAAAAAGTAATCTTAAAACTAGTTATATATGTGCGATTGTAAATAAATAAAAATGTATGCATAATAAATGTTAAAATGAAATAAATAAATACAGAAGATTATAATTTAAAAATAAAGCGACGGGCTACTAATTAAAAGTACAAAAACAACACGTTTGTGATGGCTACTACTAATTAAACAATCTTCAAAAACACGTTGTCAAAGGATTAGTTACTAAAGGAATTTCGACAACACATATTGCTGGAGGATATTAAAACAAAAACACTTCACAGATATAAATAGCCAGATTTTTATCGGACGTTTAGTTTCAGTCTAGTTTGTCTAGTGTCAGTCTTGTTTCAGTTCAGATAACAGTGCAGTTTATATTATGTATCCAGAAACAGAAATGCAGTGCTGAGCAGCTTTTGGGAATATATGCTCTTACTTCAGCCTTTTAGTCCAACAAGATCATCAAAACCTGCCTGTGAAATAATGTCTGCATAACTGCTCAGAAATCCTCCAACAACGTTCAACTGTCTCCAAGAATAAAACCAATGGATTAGCATCAAATCTCCTCAAAAAACATCAAATCTAACCGGATAGATATACTCCGTCAGAAGCAGCTAACAACAAGCAATATCCACGTTCCAAAAATCCTAGGTAAAACATTTTATTATTCTCATTTATATATATAGTAGCCACTGCTGTAATTCATAAATCCTACAGCAGGGGTCCCCAACCCTATGCCAGTGGGCACCATGGTTCCCGCAGACCATTTTACATGTGCCCGCCGCTATCTGGCAATGATAAAAAATTATTTATCTGATACGAATAAATTTAATTTTAAAATTTCTTATAAATTATTGTATTATGTTGTAATCAAATTGTAGGGCATACTATACTTTTACAGCGTAAAAATATAAATGTTAATTATATGTTAAAATTTTATTTTTGAAATAAATATTTTTTTGTACATTATGCGTATTATTAACAATATCCAACTACAAATTTACATTGAAAAAATAAATAGTGCTCGCCACCTAGTGGAAAAAATAAATAGTGCCCGCCACCTGGCCGGTATTATAGAATGTGCTCTTAAGTGCAAAAAGGTTGGGGACCCCTGTTCTACAGAGACAAGTAATTTGAACTCTATAAGCATGCATAAAATGAACTATTGATGTGCGTGTTTGTGAGTGTTAGATAATTTATCAATGTCAAATATTATTTTGCTTTCTCATAAGACATATTATAGTGTGTTAAATTAAAATGTGTGTGTGTTATATTAGATTTAGAAAATGTTTAAAATTAGTAAATGTTAATTAAAATAAATGGTCTTTAAAACTTAAACTTTATTTGTCGGTCAATTCTTTTTATCAAATTCTTTTTATCAATCTCCTTTTACCAATTCTTTTTCTATATTTTATTATTGATTAAAATTTGACTAGCTAGTTTTTGGTATCGTTTCGAGCGCTGGATTATGAGCCTACTGACCAAATATGTTAGTCTGAGACTAGCTGGCACCCGGAGTTTATTCCGAAACAAATAAAGTGTTTGGATAGTAGGGGTTTGAATCTAGCAGCCGAGGTGGGCCATTGTTGATAGTTAAAGCTATCAATAATATTTCCCATTTTGCTCGAACGTGCCAGTTCGTTCACGTAAGATTTATAATTAAATAAGATTATAAATGTATTATGAAGAAGTTTGAAACCAGCCAAAACATATATACGTGTAAGTAAAGTCATTCAACAGATTGATCCGGTACAATATATATATATGGATTGTTAATATAAGGTACGAATTAATTGTTTATTTATAAATAATTATTAGATAAAAAGAGATGAATATAAAAATTTATAATTGATCTATACATATGTGTAAATTAAAATTAAAAAATTGTAAAAGATTTTTTTCATAAGTTTATTTCTAGTGATGACCACTAGAGTGTATAAAGCGGTAGAACATTTCTTGTCATATAATAAATTTTCAAAATGGTATCTTGAAAAAGTTCTATTTAGAATAAAAATAAATTTGATGATGATGATATTAAATTAAGTTTTATGTAAACTAGTTGTCTAATATTTTGATTTAATTATAATTTATTTATTAATTAAGAATTTATAATTTTTTGACAATTTGCTGAAAAATGATCATAAAATATATGTATATAGTGAAGGATGTCATTCTGGCATTTCCCCCCCTCAAGTAATAGTTTACTAAATCAGGAACACAACCAATACAAATTAATTTAACTGATTACATATTTTTTTCAGTATAATGTTACACACCTATATATATTGTGACCATCTGAATGGGCACAAGGAATTGAGATACTTTGTATCTGCATTGAATAGTTATATTGTATTAAAAAAATGAAATAGCCTTAGAATTTTAAATTTTTTTGCTGGAAATTGTTTAAAGCTTAGATATGGACTGCTTATGCAGTTGATTGACCACTTTATAAGTATTCATTATTATTGTAGTTAATGAAGTATTTAATGTAAGAGAGAGGGGTTGTTATTATAGGAATTGGTATATTTTGGCAGGAAAACACAAAGTTATTTTATGCTAGTGTTTAGTATTGATTTGAATGTTTTCCTAATTCCTTGATATCTATCCCTTTATCAACACTAATAGTCACCTCAATTATATTTAGTCAAGATAATGTAATATTTATAGTACAGTGTTCTGTGCATAAATGTATATCTGTATCGTGTTTCATTTCATTTTCATCTTTCAATGACATTAAACAATAGTACACTTACAATAAAGACATTTAAAGTACAGAAATTATCTTTAATAATTTAACATTCCAATGACTAATGGATATCTGGATGGGTGAATTATTTTTATAAATTAAATAAATTATTAATTTTGTTTTTGTTTAACAGTTAATTAATATTAATTTCTTTCAAGTTTGTAAAAGCTATTTATTTTATTATTATTATTATTTTTGTCTTGATTTACTTGTAAAAAAAATCAGAATGATTTTTTTTTTTTTAAAGAAAAGATTTTTTTGAATATGTAATTAGCTTGGGTGCAAAAATGTGGGAGTTAACCTTGGGAGGGGTCATGACCTTTTTTGATTTAACAGAGTTGAGATTTAAAATTGCTCATTATTGTGATAATTGCAGCCAATGCTCATTATAGTTGTAATTGCAACCAGTTGCTGAAGTCAAATTGATTTAAAAAAGCTTTGGAGTAAACTTCTAAAAAATCTTAGGAAATTCATTACAGAATAATGTCTTTAATTGGAATGCAGGAATAAATGTTAAAAAGGTACATTGGTTTTTCATACTCTCCTTAATTTTAAACAATTGAATTAACCAACTCATAATTATTAATATTTAAAAATGTATATTGTTAGTGTTAAGATGGCATTACTTTATTTATCTATAATTAAGAAAGAAGATAGAGTGCATGAACATTATTGTTATATAATTAATCCACGTGTGTCTTCTAATATATCTTGGAAACGTATGCAGGACTGTTTTTCAGAATTTATTTTGATTTTTCACCATCTTCTGCATTATGCTTTTATGAGAGTTAAATGCAAAATTAAGGATATGTGTATTTTGATATATCATGCCATGCTTAAATTAATTATAAAAAAAAGTGACAGTATTTATTTATCTGGTATTTCTAAAAATAATGTATTTAATGAAAGAAATAAAAATGTGAATTATTTCAAATAACCAAAGGAAACTCCTCATTAAATATATTTACTTAAATCGGATGGAAGGTCTGAAATGCGGTGCAATTTGTTCTCTTTGATAAAAATGCACTATAATAATAATAAAGTATTAATTGTGGAATTACTAATGAATCATGATATCTTAATTGGCAATATTCAAAAATAAACTATGTGTATACTAGATTATAAAATGTCAAATGCTATTTAAGAAATTTATTCAGAACAATGGCTTACTTAATTTAAAACTACTATGGAGTGAATAAAATAATTCCTGTTCAACTGTAGCTAAAAATGTCTCATATTTCTGTCATAATAAAAAGAGAAATTGATTACTTATGTGTGATTTAGTAGCTCAAATAGTTATGCTATGAACATTGGAAGTGCTGGATCAGATTTAAGTTATGATTATATATATATATATTTTGATTATCCTACGGAAATTCATTTTGTGTTCAAATTCAGTTTGGAATCCGTCCCCATATTGTTTCATAAACCCGGATTAGAGTTTTGCAAGTGAACTTTTTTTTTACTTTAAGTCACAGAACAAATAACTTTTGTTTCTTTTTTTTTTTTTTATTGCTTGTCATTATGAATGTATATTATAGATAGATATGCATACTTATTATTATGTTTTATTTATAATTTGGGTTATTATGATCTCCTAGATTGTCTCAGAATGCGTATTCACGAGCAGTGGATACGCTGGTAAAAATTGATTTTATAAAAATATGTCTTATTTTTCTTTCATGAAGGTAGAAAAAAGATATATATATTTTTTTATTTTATCATAATGTTAGAGAGAGGTTTACATTTATTTTATAGATTTTATTATTTCAAAATGAGAATTGTGGCTTTTAAATCAACGAACGTATAACTGAAATAGTTTGCTAGATATGATAAAGAAAGTTCGTTCGTAATAATTATAACTATTAAATTCTAAAAGTAACTTAAAGTTTATTCTGAATTAAAAATAATACCTTAATGTATTATTTAATTACCATATTATCTGCATAGTATGTAACTTAGAGTTAAATTTGTTTTTTTTTTTTGTGTATATTCTTAACCATGCGTGTGTGTGTCTGTTTTGCACAATTATGACATTTGTTTAATAAAGTTCCATTTGTGAATATTTTATGTATAAATTTCGGATGTGTCATCTTCTATAGAATTGGATTAGTATGTTATCTGTGCATATTTATCTGCCAGTGTGTAAATATAATGTTAGACATGTAGAAGAGCTTTGTGAATGGAAAGTAATCTGGAAGCGTTCTAATATTTGTAGGATAAAAGATTTTGCTTATTTAGTATATTTTAATAATTTCCATGAGTAGAGCCTAGTTTATATTATACGCGTATTATGAAATGATAGTTTGAAGTTAAGTGATGTTTTTCTTAGAGTCTTGGTGATGAGGAATAGTCCCCACCAGCATTATATTTTAGAATTGGATGAATTATTGTAGAAGTATTAAGTAAAGAGTTTATTCGCTCATGTGAATTTTCCTTGGAACATGTAGTCTGTATAATCATGAATATATAGCTCTGTGTTATTTAAAATGTGGCCAGATAAATAGAAAAGTCAAATTCTTGATGTAATATTAGTGTCTTATTTTATTGATGGGTACGACATTGTCTGAAATGAAGTAATTATTTAATATTGTTTTGATGAATGGATAGTTTAAAAGAAAAGATTGTTTTCTATTATTGTTGCTTGACACACACACACACGTATTATGAACAATATCGCGAATATAAAGGTATAAAGTCATTGAAATTAAAATGGGAAATAAATATTTTAAAACACAGTATATTTATTTAATACAGAATTATAA
Organism: Epiperipatus broadwayi; assembly: GCA_028023455.1. Lineage (NCBI taxonomy): Eukaryota > Metazoa > Onychophora > Udeonychophora > Euonychophora > Peripatidae > Epiperipatus > Epiperipatus broadwayi. The sequence continues at coordinate 185,919 of JAQFVV010000815.1, read as the reverse complement.
ATCCTCAAACCATCAGAATAAATATGATTTCATTGTTGTGCGTGAAAAGGTATATGTCTTTAAAAATGATTGTTTCATTAGTTAGAAAAAAAAGTTGCTTTGTTGATGGCCAAATATTTTAGTTTGATTTATTTTATTAATCAATAGAAAATCCTCTCATAAATATTTCTGTGCCAATAATATAGTATATTATGTAGTTATGTTTAATTATGTTTAAGTAAAACACTTAAACAAAACAAGTATGCAAAGTTAGAAGATTTAAGTTTTGTTGTTAATTTCTGATTTCAAAGGGGTATAATTAATGTTATATGATGGGATAATCCCAAACTGATACTCAAAGTTTATTGGATAATTTGAAATCTGTAAGACAAGTAGTCCTATTGTAAAAAAAAGAAATATCATGTTAAACTAAATTTTTTCAATGTAATAAATGATTTGTTTATTTATTAAAAACTGTGTCTTAAGTTATTCTTGTGTACATTCGTGTTTCAATTTCCACATCTCCACATTTCATAAATCTATTATAGAGTAGATATATTATTTTATAGTTATGATATCAGATTTTCTGGTGTCTGACAATATTGTGTTCTTAATCCAAACATTATAAAGATCATTTGCCACTTGATAAACGTATAAGGTAGGTTGCCAAGTTAGTATATTTGTTAGCCAAAATATAAAATAACAAACCAATTTTCTTTAAAAAACTTGTTTTTTAATTATTATGACTATATGAATTTTAATTTCAAGAGCAACGTTTCGACTATTTACATCCTTATAGCCTTTTTCAAGCCACTAAAATATACAAAAAATAACAAAATAAATAAAATAAAACATTATATAATCATTAAACCCTATATATATTTCAAATCTTCACAAAATTCTTTTTAAAAAAATTTTCCTTTAAAAACATAAATCTAATATAAAACATAAAAACATTACCTTCCCTATTTAAAAACCTACAATTTAAACTTCATTTAAACCACTCTTTTAAATTATATTTAGATAAAATATCAAAACAGTCTTATCATCTACAAAAATCAATTAGTTTTTTAAATTCCTTAATATAAAAAATTTTTTCTTTTAAACTTACTTTATAATTAATTATTTTCTAAAGTCTATTTTTAATGATTACTATTTTTATCTTTATAAAATCAATTAGTTTTTATCATATATTTTAAATTCCTTAATATAAAAATTTTCCTTTAAAAATCTTCTTATAATTAATACTTTCAAAGTTTATTGTAATTATGACAGATTTAGATTTTGAAAATAAATTAGATTTTACTGATGATTTAACTTAACTTATTTTGTATTTCCAATATAAGAAACACTTTTACCAACATCAGCAACTAAACTTTATCATATAACCTTATACGCATTCATATTTCATATAATTATCGTTTTAAATCTTTTATATAAGGATTTAATTTATTTTATTTTTTACAAATATTTTTAACCTAATAAAAATATTTTTTGATACTATCTATGTATTTTTTATTTTTAACTTTATTATTAATTTTATTTTCCCTTTAATCTCTTTTAATTAAATTCAAATTATATCTGAAAAATTTTCAATATTTTATTTGATATTATTAAATAACATTCCTTTTATCATTCTATCTCAATAATAAACATAGACATATCAATATTTAATTTTTATAATTTTTTACAAATACAATTGAAAAATTAATTACCATAAATGTTTCAAAACAGATTAATACTTTTTTATTATTTTTTATATTTTCAATTTTTAACCATATTCTTTATTACACTTTTCATTAAACTAATATTTTTTATTAATTAATTTAAAAATGTTCTTTATCCTTTAAAAACATGAAATAGCACAACATATCTTACAAAAAAACAAGAAACATCTAAATCTAAAAATTTTTCAAAAGTATTATATAACCTAAAAATGCAAACCCCAATACTTTATTAAAAAACTTTAATTAAAAAAAATTTTAAAAATCAATAAAATCAGTAATAAATAAAATCTATTTTAATTTTTATTTTAATTAAGATAATTCAAAGAAATAAAGAACTGGCAACAATATATTTTATATTTAACAAAATAAATATTTTTAAACTTTTTCTTCAAAAAATTTTATTTAGGTATACTTTATTATTTTTATTTACATAGAATCCCTAAAAATTATAGGTAGAGATACTTATTATGGAATATTTCTAAATGGTTTTAATAATTTTTTAAAAATATTAAAGTAAATAAAAATAATAAAATACAACTCATGTTTTATAGAAAAATTAAATATTTTTGAAGAATATTAAGTTTAAAATATTTATTTTTAAATTAGATTATAATTGTATAATTGTTGCGATATGCTTTAATTATTTTTATACATTATGATAAATAAAAATTAAAAATGATTCTTATTTATTAATGAGATTTATATTTAAAATTTTTTTAAATTTAAAGATAGTTTACAAAGTAAATGGGAGGGTTTTAGCAGGAATTGAATACTTTGAAATTTTTGTTTAGTTTTTTGTAGATTTTGATGATTTTTGTTTAAGAAATAAAAGAAAACAAACATTTTTTAATTACATAAAATAAAGAAAAAGTATAGATTTACATGAAAGAAGGGATATTGATATGTAAAAATTGAAAAATATAAAAAATAATAAATGATTATAACTTTAGAAAAATTAGAATACTAATTGAATGATAATGTATATAAAAAATAAAGAGCTATTGATATTATGTATGCAAAGAAAGATGATAAAAAGGAAGTTATTAATGATATAAATTTTGATTTTAGATTTATTTATTATTAAAAAGATTAAAGGAGAAATAATAATAGTATAATATAATTTTACATGTTTATCAAAAATTTATTGTAAAATTAAAAATAATATTTAACATTAATAACCTGTATATAAAGATTAAAAAAATATATAATATGAATATTAAAATGATAAGATATAAAGGTTTTTATAATATAGAAAGATTAAACAAATTATAGATAAAAAACGATTATTTTATAAACTAAATTTCACATCATCAAAAAGAATTTAGAAAAGAATTAATTATAAAGAAAATTTTAAAGGAAAATTTTATATTAAGGAATTTAAACCATATATAATAAAAAATATTATAAAAGAAAAAGTACATCATACAAAATAGAACTTTAGAAACAAAATTAATTATAAAGTAAGTTTAAAAAAGAAAAAATTTTTTAATTAAATTTAAAAAATTATTTGAGATGATAAGTTTGATTTATTATATATTTAGTGGTTAAATAGAAGTTTAAATTGAGTTTTTAAATAGAGGAAGGTAATGTTTTTATGTTTTATATTAGATTTATGTTTTTAAAGAAAAATTTTAAAAAGAATTTTGTGAAGATTTGAAATATATATAGGGTTTAATGATTATATAATGTTTTATTTTATTTATTTTGTTATTTTTTGTATATTTTAGTGGCTTGAAAAAGGCTATAAGGATGTAAATAGTCGAAACGTTGCTCTTGAAATTAAAATTCATATAGTCATAATAATTAAAAAACAAGTTTTTTAAAGAAAATTGGTTTGTTATTTTATATTTTGGTGAATATTGTTTATACTGACTATTTTTTAAAGAAAAAAGAAGTTCAAGATTAAAATTTATGCTATATTTGTTAGATGATGATGTGAGATTAAAATACTCTATTTTTGTCATTATCTTATTATTGAAACACAGTAAAATATTTTAGTCAATTTGTTTCATTACATTTTTATCATACTTTAGAATTATAATTTATGGGCCAATGTAGTTTATTTAATTCAACTGTGTTTGTTAAATTCCCTGAGATCTTATTGTTTATTTCTTGATTGGCATTAAAGTAGATGTTTAGATTATGATATGCCAAGCCATAGAATTGTTTAGTAATATAATTATAGTAAGCTGATATATGTTATACTTGGATGAGGGAAGAAATTAAGTTAAAAAGATATGTTAGTAGATTGTACAAATAAACATTGTGATTCTTTATCATGCAATTAATTAATAAAAAGGATTTACATTATATTTAATGTTTTGTAATATTTTTTCTTTCATTTACTTATAATCATATATCTTTTGAACTTCCTATAGCCTCCCACTGAGCTGAGCTGAACATAGACTTAAGTGAAGAGTTTCAATAATAATTTTGTATCATAAATCTTGTTATATTATTCTATTCATTAATAGAACTGGCGCCTGGGCATTTCGCTCATGTAATGTATATGAGGGGTGTTGGGAGTGTAGGTTATAATATATATATATATGTTCAAAAGATGGCGCTATACCAAAACCGCCGAACAAGTGTAAGATTTGTTTTACATAAACGAAAAAAGAGTCAGAAATTAACTACCTCTTTCATTTGCTCACCTCCAGATCAGCTGATTTCAAGCTGGTTTGCTCTCCTCAGTGGGGGATAGAGTATAGAAACTAGATCTAAAACACTGACTCTCAAGTGTTTATGCAAAACGTTTCTATCAGATTGCAAGCGTGAATTTTTCAGACCGGTAAAGTCTTCAAACTCAGCCTAGCAAGCCAGATATTTATATGGGTCTGATCTCAGTTCAGAATCACCATATAATCAAAGTCTCTGCAATATATATCATTGCAAGAAAACTTTAAAGGTGCATTTATGAAAAACAAAAACAAGTTAATCACGTAACCTGCTATCACTTGTTATTTATGTTCAAAAGATGGCGCTATACCAAAACCGCCAAACAAGTGTAAGATTTGTTTTACATAAACGAAAAAAGAGTCAGAAATTAACTACCTCTTTCATTTGCTCACCCCCAGATCAGCTGATTTCAAGCTGGTTTGCTCTCCTCAGTGGGGGATAGAGTATAGAAACTAGATCTAAAACACTGACTCGCAAATGTTTATGCAAAACGTTTCTATCAGATTGCAAGCGTGAATTTTTCAGACCGGTAAAGTCTTCAAACTCAGCCTAGCAAGCCAGATATTTATATGGGTCTGATCTCAGTTCAGAATCACCATATAATCAAAGTCTCTGAAATCAGCTGATCTGGGGGTGAGCAAATGAAAGAGGTAGTTAATTTCTGACTCTTTTTTTGTTTATGTAAAACAAATCTTACACTTGTTCGGCGGTTTTGGTACAGCGCCATCTTTTGAACATAAATAACAAGTGATAGCAGGTTACGTGATTAACTTGTTTTTGTTTTTCATAAATGTACCTTTAAAGTTTTCTTGCAATGATGTATATTGCAGAGACTTTGATTATATGGTGATTCTGAACTGAGATCAGACCCATATAAATATCTGGCTTGCTAGGCTGAGTTTGAAGACTTTACCGGTCTGAAAAATTCACGCTTGCAATCTGATAGAAACGTTTTGCATAAACACTTAAGAGTCAGTGTTTTAGATCTAGTTTCTATACTCTATCCCCCACTGAGGAGAGCAAACCAGCTTGAAATCAGCTGATCTGGGGGTGAGCAAATGAAAGAGGTAGTTAATTTCTGACTCTTTTTTCGTTTATGTAAAACAAATCTTACACTTGTTCGGCGGTTTTGGTATAGCGCATCTTTTGAACATAAATAACAAGTGATAGCAGGTTACGTGATTAACTTGTTTTTGTTTTTCATAAATGTACCTTTAAAGTTTTCTTGCAATAATATATATTGCAGAGACTTTGATTATATGGTGATTCTGAACTGAGATTAGACCCATATAAATATCTGGCTTGCTAGGCTGAGTTTGAAGACTTTACCGGTCTGAAAAATTCACGCTTGCAATCTGATAGAAACGTTTTGCATAAACACTTGAGAGTCAGTGTTTTAGATCTAGTTTCTATACTCTATCCCCCACTGAGGAGAGCAAACCAGCTTGAAATCGGCTGATCTGGGGGTGAGCAAATGAAAGAGGTAGTTAATTTCTGACTCTTTTTTCGTTTATGTAAAACAAATCTTACACTTGTTCGGCGGTTTTGGTATAGCGCCATCTTTTGAACATAAATAACAAGTGATAGCAGGTTACGTGATTAACTTGTTTTTGTTTTTCATAAATGTACCTTTAAAGTTTTCTTGCAATGATATATATTGCAGAGACTTTGATTATATGGTGATTCTGAACTGAGATCAGACCCATATAAATATCTGGTTTGCTAGGCTGAGTTTGAAGACTTTACCGGTCTGAAAAATTCATGCTTGCAATCTGATAGAAACGTTTTGCATAAACACTTGAGAGTCAGTGTTTTAGATCTAGTTTCTATACTCTATCCCCCACTGAGGAGAGCAAACCAGCTTGAAATCAGCTGATCTGGGGGTGAGCAAATGAAAGAGGTAGTTAATTTCTGACTCTTTTTTCGTTTATGTAAAACAAATCTTACACTTGTTCGGCGGTTTTGGTATAGCGCCATCTTTTGAACATAAATAACAAGTGATAGCAGGTTACGTGATTAACTTGTTTTTGTTTTTCATATATATATATATATTAAAAAAATATCATCTATGTAATAAATATTTAATCAAAAGTAACAAGAATATGATGGTGATATTATAAAAAGCCTTACAATCCACAAAAGTACTTTCAGTTAATTACTTAACCTTTTTCAATTGCCATTGAGTTTAAATATAATGGAAGCAAATGTCATCAAGTCATATTGCCATATCAAATTTTAATGTTAGCAGCTTGTCAATTAATTATAGACATCTTATTTCTATTTATGAAAATTGCCTCCTTAATTTTTTTATTATTATGGTTTCTCTCCTCATGAAGAATCTTAACATTTTCGAGATCAAAATTAAAGATATATTTACATGTCTTTTCATGATAGAAAAAAAAACCCGAAGCTGTAACTCAATCATTATTATATATTTTTTATATGTTTATATACAAGAACATCAATTATTATAAAAACATATAGAAATATAAATAATAATGATTTAGTAACAGGTTCAGTTTTCTTCGTCCATGAAAATATTAAGATTCTTTATGAGAAGAGAAACCATAATAAAATAAAAATTAGGGAGACAATTTTCATAAATAGAAATATAATGTCTAGAATTAATTGATAAGCTGCTAACATTAAAATTAGGAAATCTTGGGATATGACTTGATGATGTTTGCTTCCATTATAATTTAAATTATTAAAACAGGCAAAACTCACTATACATATTGCTACTCAGTGCAAGCTAGAGTAATCAATGGAAGACAGAAGGCTTGTGCATAAAATCCCCATCTAGTGCATACTCATCCAATATCCCCAGACTAGTTTCTGGCTTGTGGCCTTCATCAGTGAGGATCCTTGGATCTGAAAGCACTGCATCTAGATCTTAGGATCTAATGCAACCCTCCAACAGCCACCTTTTATCTCTACTTAACTACAAAACTACGAGTCTTAAATTGAAAACACCTTAACATTTTCAATCCAAGCTCATCAGCTTGGATGGCCACAAGCCAGAAACTAGTCTGGTGATATTGGATGAGTAGGCACTAGATGGGGATTTTATGCACAAGCCTTCTGGCATCCATTGATTACTCTAGCTTGCAGTGAGTGGCAATACATATAGTGAGTTGTGCTTGTTTTAATAACAGTTATAAGCAAGCATAAGAAATGGTGATCATGTGATGTTTATTGGCTTAATTTAAATTAAATGGTAGTTGAAAAAGGTTAAGTGATTAAACAAATGTACTTCTGTGGATTGTAAGACTTTTTACAACATACTATCATCATTATATTCATTACTGTTTTTATTATGAATATATATAATCTTTATCTAGGATTGTCCACATCCCCAAAATGGTTTTGAACTATGGTTCTCTTCAGTGAGGAGCTAGGACACCAGATTAATGGAGTAAATAGAGTTAATAGAGTAAACTTTATGATAAAAATAAATAACACTCTGTTGACAAAAGATCAAGAATAAAAAAGATCCAAATGTATTCTTCTACTTTTTAAACTTTAGATATTTCTAACCTTACTCTTCCCAATATTGATCATTATTTTTTTCCATATTACCATTATGCAACCTAGTGTAAGCTTTAATAATTAATAAATATCAGATAATAGTGCTTAATAAATCCCTATTTGGCATCTATTGGTAACAGAAGTTTACACTAGACTGCATAATTATAAGGAGAAAAAAAATTACTACTGAATTGCATTATATAACCACCATGTGAAATAAATCACGTGAAGTCTTTTTGGTTTCTTTAATGGAAACAGAAGACTCAATATATCAGCCAGATGAAATCATGATATTAATAATTATTGAACTAATAATCAATTATACAAAAGGGAGATTGAATTTTATTTTTTAATGATAATGTTTTATTAATTAATCAACAGTTAATAATATGTAAATATTAAGTTTGCAAAACTCAATATAATGTAATTAATGGAGTATGTTATTCTTCCCTCAGTCTAACCCTTTGTCGACAGAATGATATTTATTTATAGTCTAAAGGGAAAGTGGTCTATATCATTAATTACACACACACACACATGTATATAAAAATAAACTTTTGTCAGTGGTTTCTTGAACTATGCTAATTTAATGTGTATATATATAATTTAATATATCAAATTTTCTAAATATGTAAGAAGTGCTCTCTAATCGCCCCTTACTGAGAAGCTGGATACCCACGAGGTTTATAAATTGCCAGTGGAGAGGTTTTAAGTGACCTTCCATCTTTATTTTATCTAACATTAGTTACTGACTAATAATGAAAGGCTAACTCAATCAGCTGGTCAGTTATAAAAAAAAGTGAAATTGAAATCCGAAACAATAATCAAGTTTTAACTGGCTTAGATTTGAATCCCAAATTATGGGCATAACAAAAAGATATTCTTCTATTCAGTATATTATAAAATCCTTCCATAAATAGTTTATACAAAAATATATTTAGGTATATATATGTACAGTAATTTAAAATACAAATTAGTTACATGACAAAATTTAAAAGCCAAGATTAATTTTTCATTAAAATTCACATAGCACAGATTAATTTCCAATCTAAATTAAACAAGACAGAAATGGTTTTTAATTAAAATGTTAAAATTGCAATATATGAAATGAATTCTGGAAAGATTTTAAATTTAGAAGCCTAATTAGTTAATTATATTATATATATATCAGAGTGTTTTTCTTCAATTAACAACTTTTATTTCTCCGAAAAATCAATTACAATTATTTCAAAAATTAATTAACAATTAGCCTGGTTCACCTACAGGGTCTGATACAGAATAACCGAATCGAATTATAAATATTTTTCTCAACTTTCTAAATCAAATTGGGAAGTTTTATAACTTATATTTAGGTCTGAATATTCGACAAAATATTTTATCATAATCTACTATTCAATTTCTGTCTATATAAAATTGCACTTTGCTAAAACAGAAATTCTATTATTGTTGCTGCAATAAAAAAGGCATATGTCTTTATGGTTCAAGAATTCATAAGAACTTTGAGCACCAGAGCTGTGATCGCTAAAATCGATCTAGGGACTTCCCAATCTCGTTGGATACTCTACCTACTGTACCAAACTGCACGGGGCTTGCTGTAATAGTAGCTTACAAAGAAATCAAAATGCTGCCAGAAACTTCTAAATTCTTAACCAATAATATACAAAGTTAGATAATTAGTACAATTTGTCAAGCATTGTTAGCTGAGAGGTCAGCGCAGATGCCTTGCAAGCAAGCAGTTGGTTGCGGACGTTTGTTGTGGATTTGCCTCCCAGCCAATGCTATGACATATGGAAAAAAAATTAGTACAATTTGTATGCTTTAAAAATGATATATTTCTCTGCCAATTTTATTTATAAAATATCAGAAATTAAAAAAAAAAGGCTTTAATATTTATAAAAATCTACAAAAACCAATAACCCCCAATAGCATAATAATTGATAAGTTGCATGGTTCATCTTAAACGTTCCCAAAGAAGGCTAAACAGTCAGAAACTGAAACCAAGTAGTAATTTGTATACAGCCTTTTGGGTACCTCTGACATATTATCTAATTTTAAAGGAAGCTTTGAAAAGATAAGTAACTAATATTTAGACTAGATATAAATTAGTAACCAAATGGACATTAACCATATTGCCATCTGGTGTCCTTAGCTTAAATTATTAATTACCTAACTTTAAAAATAGGTTGCAAGAAAGTTGCATCATTAACAATGACTATATTGCCATCTGGTGTTGTTGGTAATAATTACCTAATTTTAAAAATAGGTTGCAGAAACTTACATCATTAGGAATGACTATATTGCCATCTGGTGTTCTTGGTAATAATTACCTAACTTTAAAAATAGGTTGCAAGAAAGTAGCATGTCATGTTTAATTAATAAATAAAATGTTTGTTAATGAAAGATATCATTCTGAATAGTAATCATTATTATTATAAAATGGTTAGTCATTTATTGTAAATTATTATATTGTGTTACAAGTTTCCAAGCATCAGTAACTTATAAGATTTATTTATTCTATAGTAGCGCACTCCAGCAGTTACATTATATTGGAGTAACAAAGAGTAGTAAAAGAGCTGTAAAAGCTCAATCAGGAAGAGACAAAGAAACCCTTTAGTTCTCGAGTGATATGTACTCATTACAAGATTAGATATGCAAAGCACCTTTCAAATAAAAGGGATCAACTTGTAGATAAAGTAGGATTTTCAATTTGCTGATTAGCTTTTCAAGAATGCAGCACCTGTAAAGCCATCACCATCACACCATCTTGAGCAACAATATCCAGTTCCATTTGGAGGGTAATGTTTAGAGTGATCTATTGTTTTGATACTGATGAATAGTTAAAGTTGTAATTATTGATTATTATTTGTTTTCTTATTATTTTAAGATCAGCTGCAGTCGTTGGTGTTTAATATTATCAATATCTATCAAAGATAAAAGTAAGATTGTGAGAAGTTAAGTAATTTATACCATATTTAGATATCTGAATTCCTTTTAAATTAATAAGTAAAATATATGTTAATGAAAAAAATTCAACAAAATAATATCCAATTAAGACAAGCAATCCTAGAAACAATATTGTAACTGACAGATCACTTTTATGCTTGCCACCATGTTGATGCTCCAACAATGTGTAATCTTAGAGCAACTGACACATGCAAGAAATAAACAGCAATCCTTGGAGAAGGCAGAACTGCAACAAAATGAATGGGCTCAAATTCATTTTGAATTTAATATGGTAAACATTTTCAGCTTCATTCTAAAATTGACTATATAAGTTTTTATAGATGGCAACATTGATACAAAATACAGTATAAACCAAATTCCTATAAACATCACCAGAATAGCTGATCTTTTAAAAAATCAGTGATTCCTGTTAGAAGTCTTCTAAACAGTTAGAAACTAGTCAAAGGATTGTGCATGTATTACTGCCTAGTGTCTGTTGATTAATCAATCATGCTTTTGACATTATTTCTAAAGTGGAGAGATGGAGGTTATCACTAATATACATTTAACATTCCAAAGCAGAAAAATGGAGGTTACCACTAATATCTATTTAACATTAGCCAAATAAATTTCAACATTTACAAGACATAATATTTAAGTTTCAATTAACAGTAAAGTTTTGATCTTTTTAACATTAATGATATCCTTGTATTGTGCTTTTAAAAACCTTCAAATTTCTTTTATGATATCTCTAAGGGTATACTTTTGTAAGAAGTCTTCTTCGTTCTTCCCCGGAGCCATCTATTGAAAGCTTGAGAAATGAGTGGACATTGGATAGTAATGAATAACCAGAAACTCCCTGATTAGTTTCTGGATAACAGATTTTGTCAGTAAACTTATCTATATCCTTACTAATCTAATGCCCATTAATTATTCAAGTTCATATAGATGGCTCTGCAATAGTATTCTTAAAAGCCACATGTTAAATCAAGTTGAAAAAGACGTGATATACGGTTGATAAATGTAATGATATATATAACTGATTATAAAAAATTGTAAATATATTTGTAAAGTAAAAATAAAATGATATAAATAACTTTTTTTAAATCCAAGAATATAACGATTATTTGCTCAAAACTATAAAACACATAAGCAAACTATTCATCCAATCATCGATTGATAAATGGGTATGAAGTTAAAAGCACATTTGGAGGGTGGGTATAAAAATATCACCAATCAGCAACTGACTAGCCTGACGTCATCCCCTTCTGTGGTGAAGTGCAGGAAATTTTTTTGCTCCATAGTAGGCTGTTTAAAGTTGTTTAATATATATACACACAAGATGGTGTTGTACAGAAATATTAATTAGATAAAAAAAATGTAACACTCTATAAAATATGCATGCTTATTAATGATTTTAAAGATGGAGAAGTCACGATTTTTAAAATCAATTTTCAAAACTGTCAAGAACACTTCCTCCCTTTTTGCTGTTCATTAAATATTTATCATTCAATATTTTACTTTATATAATAATTAAAGGAAAATTTAGAGTTAAGTTTTTTTTTAATGGTAATTCAATTATTAGTTTACCTTATAAACTTCTTCACTCTTTTATTCATTAAATTTATATCTAAGAAATTTAATTCAACTATATTAGTGATAAAATATATTTCGTCCGATTTATTCACAATATGCATATATACATATAATTGCCATTCGTAAATGAGTATGACCATTTCTACTTCAAGTGAAAAAAAAGAGAACACAACAAAGATTGCCATAAGTATGAGTTTTGCAATGATTACACAAACCATAATCGTGAAATCACAATCATCATCATCATCATCATTATCAACCATTATCAGTCGGACTGCAGGATGAAGGTCTCTCCAAGTTCAATACATCTCCAATCTTTAGCTTCTCTTCTCCACATCACCCCTGCATACTTTCTTATTTCATCCATCCATTTCACATGTGGTCTCATTCTGGTTATTTTACAATCTCTTGGAACGCAGTTTAAGATTTCAATTGTCCATCTAATATATATATATATATATAGAATGCTGATCAATTATTGGTTTGATATTTTACGACACTGCTTTTGAATTTTCTTCAGAGTAAACTTTTCTTCCTGAAATACTTCAACACCATGTCTAATTATGTTTCTCCAATATATTCTAGTCTCTGCCATATCTTACAATGGGAAAAAAAATCAATATTACACTGTTTTAGAATATCTTTGAAATAATTCTTATAATGTAAATGGGGGTCTAGCTCTTACATAAACATTATGCTCATAAAGTCCTTTTAGGGAAACTTACATTGTTTATTTGTTTTACATGTCCAATCCAATGAAGATGTATTTTGCCATAGTGGATTTTATATGATCATATCCAGCAAATTGAGGAGCATAATGATTGGTTTGACCATGTTGTTGTGCTTTTAAAATTTTACAGAGCAACCTTAACTATTTCTAATGCTTTATTAAAGCTGTATATATCTATAGTCATATATATATGCTTCACCATTCACTGTTTATTTAACCAGAGACCATAAAGCCAACCACAGCGAATGGATATTAAAATAAATGATAATAATATATGTGTGTATATAATGTTAAAATAAATTATAAATTATAAAGAAAATTTAAAAATACATAATTTAGAAATTATAAAGGGAAATTTAAATATAAAATAAATTATGGAATGCTTTTGGTAGAAGGAAATATGCCTATGTGTTTGAAAAAGGTTTTTAATAAATGTGTTTTATCAGTTCTTACTTATGGATCTGAGACTTGGACATTTAATAGAAGAGCAATACAGAGACTTCAGACCACTCACCAAAGAATGGAGAGATACATGTTGGGAGTAACAAGAAGAGATCAAAAATGCAATATATGGGTAAGAGAACAAACAGCTGTTACTGACCTCATTGAAAAAATTAAAAGACTGAAGTGGAGTTGGGCTGGGCATATTGTTAGAAGAGATGATAATAGATGAATAATTGAAATCTTAAACTGGATTCCAAGAGATTGTAAAAGATACAGAAAGAGATCACATGTGAGATGGATGGATGAAATAAGAAAGTGTGCACAGGTGATGTGAAAGAAGAGAAGCTAAAGATTGGAGATGGATTGAACTTGGCGAGACCTTCATCCTGCAGGCTATTGTTGTTTGCATCAGCAAATATAAAAAATATTGCATTAGCACATAATCAAATTAGCTAATGCACAAAATAGATAAATTTAGCTTAAGATCCATTAAAAAAAAAAGATGTAATATAAAATAGTTTGTTTAACAATAGTGCAAAATCATATGATGCTTTTAAAAGCATCTAAACAATAGAAGTATTGGTAGACTTCAATTAACTAATGAATGTAATGAATGAGTTAAAAGATATAAATACTAAAATTCTTCTTTGTTAAAAAATCATCATTTACTTGTTCCAAAGTCTGAAAATGTCTGTATAAGTCATGCATGAGTAGAAAGTTTTATCTTCATCCTTCCATGTCCATCCTTAGCAGGAGTTATAAAAATGTAGCATAGTAGAAAACCGAAGAATCATGCCTGATAACTGCCTACCTTTGCTCCCAGAAAGAAAGACCTATTGGAATGGAAACACCATCATAGACATCCGTTATGAAAACTGAAACAGCTGTCAAGAAATAATGACTGAATCATGAGGCTTCTAAATAGACTCTTAATTTTCCATCCGTATAAAGCTTAATCCATATATACACACATATCTGAGTTATCGTTAACTTTTATTTTGTAAAATATCTGATCTTATACATATATAAACCACACATTTAGTTATTTAATAGTTATTTCATTAGTAATATGGAATATATATATATATATAAGGGAGGAGCTTGAGGATATTTTAAAAAAGTTAAAACTTTTATTTTATTTTCCAACTAGCTATAATAAAAGGGCGGAAGTTATTTCTCAATAATTTGTAGAAGTCATTTTTATTTTTATTTTTTTTTTATGTGTCAAAGTGTCGGTCGGGAAGCGAACCCCGGGACAACTGCTTGTAAGGTAGCTGTGCTAACTACTCGGCCAACAACACTTGATTTTTTTGAAAGAATTACCTCCTCTTTCTCCTCCAGTTTTTTTTTTTTATTAAATGTTTTTAAAGAAAAGAGAGAAAAGAATACATTGCCATTTACTTTAACTAAACTTTATATTCATTTTATAATTAGAATAAGAAATACGTTCATATCATATATATGCATCTATTTAATTTGTTGATTTATATTTTAGAAAAGTACCCCATGACATACCATCACCAGTACAAGAGCTGTTGACTAAGTTTAAGGGAAGGAAAATATTTTCCACGTTCGTCCTTATAGCCAGCTATTGGCAAATCCCACTCCATAATCATGATCAAAAATTTACAGCATTCCGTTGGCAAATCCCACTCAATGATCAAAAATTTACAGCATTCCGTTACCAGGGCCAATCATATATTTTTCAAAGGATGCCCTTTGGTTTAATTAATAATGGGGCCAGCCTTACTAGATGCCTAAATATGGTCCTCTCCAAAGAACTGTGAGACTTATTAATTATGCACATTGATGATATATTCATTGCATCCCAGGATATGGAAGAGCATATGCATCGTTTGAATCTTTTCCTTTATGAACATTCAAAGTGCAATATCAAGATCAACTTATAGAAATGTACCCTAGCGGCCCATGAGATTATTTTTTTTAGGTCATTTGGTTACTTGAGAGGGAATCAAATCCCATCCTGAGAAAATCCAAAATTTTCCTATTCTAAAGACTAGAAAACACTTAAGGTCATTTTTGGGACTGCGTAACTACTACCATCAGCTCTATAAAAAATTTTCTGCGGATACTATTCATTTATCAGTTTTGTTAAGAAAGAATGAAAGGTGGAAGTGGACCCAGGAGCATTTTCAGACTATAAAAAGCAATTTTCTGACAACAGTTACATTAGCATACCCTAATTTTAGTAAAGTATTTTATCTACAGACGGACAGCAGTGGGTTTGGGTTAGGTGTTATCTTATATCAGCTTAGTGATAGTGGGGAGCCCAGGGTTTTGTCTTTTCTAAATAGACATCTTAGGGGTGCAGAATTAAACTACACTACAATAGAAAGGGAAGCTTTAGCTGTGGTATGGGGGTTCCTAAAGCTTAGGCAATTTTTAGTGGGTTCAGCGGCAGTGCTCTTGGATCACCGTAGTTTGGAATTTTTAAACAGAAGCTATTTAAATAATGAAAGACTAGTTCGGTGGAGTCTTTAGCTTCAGCAATTTCAATATAAAATTATCTATTGTTCTGGTAGGGATAACATTATTGCAGATACAATTAGTAACATAGGCACAAATTGTACTGCCATCAGGTGTGTGCAAACTATCTACTTTCCTATCTTTTAAAATATAGCCGGCAAAAATAGAAATACTAAAATAAACGTACAAAGAAGTACGCTCATGTTCATTCTGATGACTGATGATTTACTCATCAATTGTGATGCCACTTTCCCAAGCATTCACTGTTCATTTCTTATAATTTTATTTCATAAATAAATTTTTCTAAACTTCATTTGATTTCTGTTTGTTTTATTTCTCATTAAAATAAACTTCCACGAAGAATACACAGTAAATCATGTTAAAAATGTAGCTCATACACCAATAAAAGTTGAACAGGGCTGACATTTATAAAACGTCTGTGTTGGAGCATGCACACACACATTGTTACATCAATTCAACCCTCACACTTAATCAAACTGATACCCGACCCAGTAAAACAGTTTGTTAACATAATACACCCATTCAGAGAAGTGAGTAGTGAGAAAACCATGATATATCTACCCAAACTATGACTCCTCCATCATCACCTTTCTAAACTGAAAAAAAAAAAAAGGTAATATGAGTGAAGGACTTCTTTGGATTATTAACAGATATAAAACCTTTCAATAATAGTTATACTGTAATCAGTGATAGAATGGACCATAGTTGTATTCTCTTGATTACTGCCAATCAAACTGTACATAAGAACCAACAGCTTTGAATTGGCAGCTAGATTGCAAAAACTCACAATGGCTTGTTGTAGCAGGCAATAGAGTATTTTGATGTATGCAAAATGTATTAATCCATGGTTTTGGAGTTACTTAGCCTACAGCTTCTCATAGAGTCCATCACTTCCTTTCAAAAGGCATAGAATTATGATTATGGTTAATTATAATACATTGTGTTCTTTTTTATTCACTGAGCATAGTCAACTGCCTTGAATCATTAAACAATTCAGCAGATTTTGAATACCAATGTTCCATATAATCAGTCATTTATAGGCTTATAAACTGATGCTAGCTTCCTATCAGACAATCCACTAAATATCCTAAGGATTCAGCTTGTGAAAAAACACTTTGTTCAAATGTGCTATCATTTTTATCAAAATTATAATGCTTTCACTATGTGCTAGAGGATACTGAAATCATAAGGCTTCCACTATTTTGTCTCACCAAAACGTGTGTATGCATTAGGACTTTCATTATAAAATTGTATTATATCTGACTGCCATGATTATATCATAATCTGAGTCCGAATTAAACTTGAAAATCCTTTCAAATAAACTTGGGAATATTTTTTGGTCAAGCAATTAGTTATTGATTCAATCATCATCATCAACCATTATGAATCCATTGCAGGATAAAGGTCTCTCCAAGTTCAATCCATGAGCTCCAATCTCTAGCCTTTTTTCTCAACATCACCCTACACACATTTTTTATTTCATCCATATATCTCATATGTGGTTTCTTTCTGGGTCGTTTACAATCTCTTGGAATCCAATTTAATATTTCAGTTGTTAATCTTTATTATCTCTAATAAGTCTCTGTCTATTTTTGGCTATAAAATAAAAGGGTAAAAAACAGCCCTTCATCACCCAGCAATTGAAAAGACCAGGGAGTTCTGCCTTTTCCACAGCTCTTCTGTGAGGGCTGTTGAATAGGCCTTTGTCTAGAAATGAACTATTTAAAAGTTCTTTTACACACACAGACATGTACACACATATATTGGTTAAAAGGGTCTTTTTTAAAAATAATGATAAATACTAAAATTATTAAAATTTACCTGGATAATCACCATCAATTTGGGGTGTGAGAATATGTAACACTTTGGGTAATCTGTCACTTAGATTGCCATAACCAGTAAACTCATGTAAATAACTTGGTAGGGAATCCTTATCTTCAGGAATTTGTATTGGATGACGATAATTTTCATCACTAGGGGCAAAATTGAAGGCAAGAGAAAAGTCTGTACCTAAAAAATAAAAATATTATTTAGTACATTATAAATGCATGCATATATGCATTTATATGAATAAAGACACTTGAGAAAGACAACTGAACCTAACATAGGTATTTTGCATTGAACTATTCACTTATTACTTATGTTGGTGTGTGTGTGTATATATATATATATATACATCATGAAAATCAGTTAATACTTAAACAATCCCAAAGTCAATAACAACCAACAATCTCAACCTGTTGTCAAGGCAACCACCTTTATGCAATAAATATGGAATCTACTGAGAAGACATAAACACTTCATACATCATCTAAATGATTTCATAATCTTATATTATAGTTAGATCACATATGTCATTGGTGAAGTAGAAAAGATCCCTCATGCAATCATTATCTGTATTGTAACAGGATTCAACAATATAAAAATTTTCCAAATTATTCTAAGTATTTATTATTTTACTTTAGTAAATCATAATGATTTTCAAGATTTCATTATTCAAGTAGAGGAATAAAATATGATCAATACGTACATATTAATCATATCCCGAGTCAAACCGAAATTTAATAAAAATATTAAAACAATGGTCACTTTTCCAGACTGTGGTAACTCTCTGGCTGCATGAAAAGTGAAACATCTCATGGGAATATTTATAATGGGTTTAAACCCTAGGGCACCATCTATTCAACTAGGCTAGACCCCAAGAGACAATGTTAGCATGCCTCAAGCACTTGACCCATGACTAGCTAAAAAAAAAAAGAGATTGGCATCACAGAATATTTTAAATAAAATTGTCTATTTACCCATAATTAAATAGATAGATAGATAGATAGATAGATAGATAGATAGATAGATAGAGAGAGAGAGATAGAGAGAGAGACAGAGAGGGAGAGAGAGAGGGAGAGAAAGAGGGAGGGAGAGGGAGGGAGAGAAGGAGGGAGAGGGAGGGAGAGAAGGAGAGGGAGGGAGAGAGAGAGAGAGGGAGAGAGAGAGAGAGGGAGAAGGAGAGAGAGACACTAATAATTTACAACACATTTATTAAATAATATAACATAAATAATAAGGAATATTAAAAACATAACATAAAATATGAATATTTCTGAATTACTCTAAAGTTCTATTTAAGAGAAAATTCAAAAGTTCAATACTGGTATTAAGAATGCAAAAGTTCTATTAATGATGTCAATGAATATATTTATCTAGGTTTAAACCCAGTCTCTGGTTTTTTCATAAGTGATTACTCATCATCTGATCCAGTCAGATTCATGGTAGGTGTATATTTTAGTACAAATGAAGCTGCTTCTTTGCTCCACATCCTATGGTGTGGGCTGCTTCCATTGATTTGGTGTAAGGAATATATTTATCTAGGTTTAAACAGTCTCTGGTTTTTTCATATAAGTGATTTCTCATCATCTGATCCAGTCAGATTCACAGTAGGTGTATATTTTAGTACAAATGAAGCTGCTTCTTTGCTTCACATCCTATGGTGTGGGCTGCTTCCATTGATTTGGTGTGGCAGGTTCAAACATCAGCAAAAGGCAAGTCAAAGTAATACTACTGCATCTGAATATTGGCACACAGAAATGAGCAGAGGAAAAATGAACAAACACCTAGCTTTTGGATCTAGCTACACATTTCTCTCTTAACATGACTGTAAAACGATGGTTTCATCATGCTGGACTACATTGTTATTTTATTCAGTGTTGCTGGCTGACCTTGGTTAATTCTCTGATCAACTACTGTCTTATATAAAATTCTCTGGATAATCTTCTTGAACAATCTGAATCCTCTGAAGTCTGAATCATCTGAAGAATCTGAATAACAACAATAGGGGATTTCAGCTTTTTGTATACTCTGACTCCACCCCTGTTCGAGTTTTCACCCACATTGTCAATTTATTTGATCTTTATTATTTTTAATTAGTACATTTTTTATTCCCTTATTTTTTCCATTTCAATTACATCAAAATTAGTTCTTTATTGTTTATTTAATCAGTCTGGAATCTTAATCTTTAAAACCTGTTTAATCTTCTACAAATTGTTTCAATTAATTATAAAATGCCTTTAACCAAAAGTACTTTTAAAAGAGTTACACGTTAAAATAAAAATAGATAAAAGAAAGTTAAGATTATAATTAATAATTTTAACTTATTTTCCCAACATTAGTACTTTTATTTACTTATTTTTTTTATTTAACTTTTTTTTCTGCTTCAAACTATTATATATTGACGTATAATTGTAATTTTTCTATTTTATTTTAAAAAAATAAATCATATAACTTGTATATATATACACACTTACGCAATGTATATATATTATACACATTGTTACATTGCACCCCTCCCCAATGGAGGATTTAAATGTGCCAATCACTTTACTTAGGTATTAAACATTTTAAATTCTTCATTTTTAATAACTAATTATTTTTCAAAGTGTATGTCAGCTTTCCTTTCACTATTAAACAATAAATGGTAAAATCAAAACAGGTATCCAGTAAAGTATTAGGCAATTTGCCACACAGATCAATTTTTGTGTTGATTAAACCAACTTTAAATTTCTTGCGCAAGTCACGACTATAGTGTGGCCAATTTTTTTTACATAACAGATCATGAACATGGACTTTAAGGCTGCGAAAGGTAGGATTACTTCTGCTGCCCATTCGACTTATGAAAAAAATTATTTTATTTAGCTACTAGGAATTTTCTTCCAGATTTATTATTACATAGACTTTCTCTTCTGGCACATCATCATCAATATTATTTAATCTTTGCACCTACCCATCTGTAGAACAAAGTCACCACAAAAAAAAGGCTTAATCCAACCCAAAATCTGACCTGAAATTTATATTTTTGCCCAAATACTCACACACACACCTCAATCCTAATTCAACATTTTTTTTCTACACATTTGATAATGTTTTATTTTCATTATTATTTTTATCATTATTAGTTTTGCGTTTATTTATTTGACTTTTATTCTGAATTCATTATTTCAATTTATTTTACCTTTTCCAAAACATTTAAATTACACATATTTATTTAAATCATGCTCCGCTGTGTTTTATAGACTCACGAGTTGGGTTTGTCACAACAATAGGGTCGACGTAATCATGGGGTAGTCATTGGTTATAACTTGTTTTGACATTTTCAAAAACTAAGTATTCTTAAAGTTTTTATTATTTATTTATTTTTTTCTTAAGACTAACTTTGATACTCAATTTTTCTTTATTCTCAATCCTTGGTCGTTATTAATTAGATCAAGCTGGCGAATCTGTCAGATTACATAATTTAATTTTTATCTGGTGGTTCTGTGATATTTTTTCTTCTGTCCTATACATGAGGGTGAGAGTGACTTGAGGTCAACATGGGCATAACAATAATATTGGCATCAGCATGGAATTTGGGCATTCTACCATCAGATTTTCAATGGTACGAATGGCTGAAGAGTTGGAGATTGAAGTAGACTGAAGTCTGTCCATTAAAGTATAAAGATTTGATATTTTAATATAAACTGAGTGCTGATTATATATATATGTGGGAGATGATAATCTGGACCAACGATGAATGCTGTTTTCAGCACAAAATATGTATATTGGTGATTATTTATCTTTCCTATATGTGTGTGGTCAAGTGTATAAGTAGTATGGAGTAGTTTGGATAGTTGAAGGTTGCTTGAAAGTCTGAGTTCAAATCCACTATATGTAGAAAATAGATAGCTTGAATAACTCTGCTCCCTGTTTTTAAAAATATGTTCTATACCCTTATAGTGTGACTATCATAATGCATACCAAGACAATATGTATAGATGTCTGGGTTTTAAAGGCCATTTGACAGCCCATTAATTAATTTAAAAGGTGGTAGTAAAATATTAAAAAGAGTCTTTTTTTGAAATCTAGCTAAGCTAGTGCTATGCATAAAAATATTTTCCAGGTTTTTATTAAACAATTTAATTAAAAATTAATCTGTGGTGCATCTTATAACTTCTGGAGAATCTATTGATTAACAATTCTAGCAACACTTTCCATAACTACTATGATTTCATTATCAATTTTGAAATCAATGGCACATGCCTTCAATGTAATTTTTGCCTTTTACGTGCTTACCACATTCCAATCTACTTACTTCATTTTTTAGTTTTCTAATAGTAACATTGAAATCTATAATGTCAGTTAGCAGTGTAATATCATCAAAATATTTAGCCTTGTTGATGCATTTTCATAAATTCTGAATCCACACTAACTTAGGCAAATTCAATTTCTCTCATTATGTATTTAGTATAGAAGATGAATAGGTAATGTGACAATATGTATCCCTGTCAAATTTCTTTTTGATATAAAGTTATGTCCATTTCAACAATAACTTGTAGTCTTGCATAGAGATTCTTGCTTTTCTGAAGTATGCATATGTATATATTGTAACAATCATTCAAAAACTAGGATTTCTAGAAGTTCTTTATTAAACTTGTAAATATCATCCTCTCATATTAAAATATTATGGAAATAAGAAATGAATCCACTTTCATCTGGTTTCCAAAATCTTATATGAATAGTTGATTAATTACTGATATTTTAGAAAGGTAAAATGTTACATTAATGGCAATCTTGGTGAAGCTTTGATTTAACTCAGTTCACCATTTCTGTTCACAAGGGATTTTAATAACTTGTAGAAAAACACTAGCTATTAATTAACTTTTCAGCAGTTCTTATTATTTTGACAGACATTAGAAGCTGGTTGGATTATGTTTCCAACTTTTAATTTTATCAAAATATCTTTATTCTTTATTATATGTTCAAATTATTCCTTAGAAATATAAATTTACAAATGAAAATTATTCTTAAAAATAATATTTCAAATTATTTTGAAATATAAGTTTAAAAATAAAAATTATTCTTAAAAGTAATATTCAACAGTTCAAACATAGGAAAAAAGATAATAAACTGAAATTGTAATGACAATAAATTTCAAATTATTTGTTGGAAATATAAGTTCAAAAAAGATAAATTATTTTTAAAAATAATATTTTGACTTTGAAAATATAGAAAAAATATATAAACTGAAATATATAATCACAATGATAGCTTTTTCTTAGTGAACAATTACCACATTGCCACCAAAAATATGAAATTAGAATTGTTTTAATTCAGTTTCTAACACCCAAATGAATTACCATTCAGATTAAATAAATCCAAGGAAATTCTATTTAAAATCCAAAATTCTATTTATAATTATTTTTTAAAATGACAAAAAACAATTAATATAGTCACTATGAATACATTTATTTTTCAGCTAATTACAAGTTGTTGCTGTACATTATTAATTTCTCTTGACTTGTAGTCTTTTAAAAGTAAATATTTTCAAATAAAATCAGAATCTAATCGCAATACTTTTCTTAAAGAATAAATATTGCATAAATATATTGCAAAAACAATCACAAATAAATAAACAAACTACAAAAAAATACTTATATTTTCATTTATGAAATCTAAGCAAAAGCATGAGCAAAAGTTTTCACAAACTTTCTTGGGTGGAGAAAACAATGGTGTGTTGCCTCATTTAAATAGGTTTCAGATTGAAACCTTAATTTTTTTTAAAATTATTATGGCTTAGTTCCAGTTTTTACCACCAGGTGAACACAAACTAATAAATGAATGCTACAGATGGCTGCAAGAGAATGGGTTAAAGCCAAAGCAACTGCTGTGCCATCAGTAATACAAAGGATTACTAAGAATGCATAATAATAATAATAATAATAATAATAATAATAATAATAATAATAATAATAATAATAATAATAATAATAATAATAATAATAATAATAATAATAATAATAATAATAATAATAATAATAATAATAATAATTGAGAAATATTACATATTCTTAGCACTACAAATTAATAGAATAATGATTCTATATGTATACAATTCAAATAAAATATCCATTAATTAAAAACTATTGTAATAACAAAAAAATAATAAATACAATGGTAATTAAATATTATTTACAGACAAGCAGCGAATGTTAAAATTTGGGATTCATGGGATTTGAAATGATGTTTGCTTCCATTACATTTTTTGAATTTAACAGTAGTTGAGGAGGATTAAGAAATTAACCAAAAGTACTTCAGTGAATTGAAAGAATCTATATAATAGTTAATTACCATTATATTTATTATTTTTATTGTTACATATATATATTAAATGTAAATAAAACTTTTCAGAAAGAATAATGTAATATTCTGCTACACCTATTTTCTTAAGAAATTCCTTTCCTGTAACCAATAAAACATATCTAGACTTATTCCTAGTGTTATAAACATTTGGGTGTGTGTGTCCAATTTTTGAAAATTTAATAATACATATATAAATGAATTTTTTGATTTCTAAAATCCAATTCACTCAGAAATAAAGCAAACAAACAAACAAACAAACTCGTGCATAATAAATCCATTTGTTTTTCATTGAATATTGATTTTATAGTTTTGGGTGAAATCAGTTATCAATTGAGCAAAAATTTAACAGACAAATTTTTTCAGATAAATTACAAAAAAAAATTTCTGCATCTGTTTCTACATCTTATTAAAATTAATTACAGTATCATTATGACTACTGTAATCCTAAATATGGTTTAATATTAAAAAATATATTTTATATTATTTTTTTAAAAAAGTTTTTGATTGATTCAAAGTAATATATATATATATATCAGTCTAAAAAATAACACAAATAATAAAGTTCTGTTGAATGAGGAAGAAAAAATTCCATAGAAACAGTATTAACATCAACACTTTTCTAAGTCCCTCATTATATATTCCATAGAGATGCTTCAATATCACAAACTGTGATGCCTTCTTACCACTACAGATAATTAAAGTTCATAAATGTATTCCTGTAAACCCTACTACATTTAATTATAGTGTTAGGCAATAGATAGAATCTCTTGGGTTGTAAAACACTATGTTGGCATCCAAGCAATAAACTGTAACTTCAATGCATAACGTTAGTCCATATTATATACAAAAGATAAAAAGTAATTTTTTATTTCAATGACAATACAGGTAGACTACTGTTATTTTAAGCATTAGTAAATTTGAAATGTTGTATTTTCCAAGAAGTTTTAAATCAGCAAGCATAGACTTACAAACAATTTATAAAGAGTTCAATTGGCATAGTGTATATATCAGTAAAAAGGCTGCACACTTAAAAAATCAATTCCAAATGTATTTAAAAGCATTAATTCTCAACTGCATATAAATAAAATAATTTGCAGTTTGATGCTAAAAGTACATTTTCAAAAAAAAAAAAAAATGACAATTTTAATCCAAAGTTGTTTCAGTCATTGATATAATATGATTAATCATCATCACCCCCATCACCACTTTTTTAATGAAAAAGTTTAATGGCTCCATAACCTACAAAAATAGTACTATAGATAATTCTATATAATAACTGAAATAAAAAAAAATAGACATTACTAATTTCAATAGCATGTAAATAATTTACTACTGTCTTAAATACGTAATGTTTTTAAGATTACAATCATTCTCTTCCAAATGTGTTAGAATTATTTTTGCAGGCAGCCTCATAATGAGACATTTTACTAAGCCTGCAAATAATTTTACCTTTCATTTATCAATGCTCAGTCATTTAGTGTGACAAAAGAATTCCTTCTTTATCTGATCTTCAACCGTATATATTCTAAATAAGTGAACAGTGATATTTCAGATATCAATGTTTATTTATTTACAGTATATATGGTTAATACATTATACAGGCTTAAATCTGCATTTATATATGTAATATATGTGGGATTCGAACTCAGACTTTCACACGACCTACTACTCTCAGTGCCACCTCACATTTCTGACCCACCTGATCACACACATGTTGAAAAGATAAATAATCACCAATATTCGTATTTCATGCTAAAACAGCAATCATCAGTTGGTCTAGATTACTATCCTCACACATATATATAATCAGTGCTCAGCTTTATATTAAGATAGCCAATCTTCATACTTTAATGGACAGGCTTCGAACTACTCCAACTCACAACTCTTCAGCCTTCCATTTCATTGAAAATCTGATGATGGAACGTTCGAAGCCCTTGTTAGTGCCAAGGTTGTCATCCTACCCATGTTGACATATTAGTCATTCTGACCCCTCATGTACAGGAGAATAATACATTTATACATACATATGCGAGGGATGGGCAGACCATGGTTAGAAGTCAGATAAAAGAGGAACTCTCCTTTTTCGGATATTAATGTTTATTTATTTACGATATATACAGCTGGTGGTCAGATAAAAGCAGAATTCTTTTGTCAGAATCAATAAATGAGCGTTGATAAATGAGAAACAAAATTATTTGGAAGTTTATTAAAATGTCTCGTTATAAGATGTCCCGCATAAATAATTATTAGTAATATATGTGGAACGAGAATGCTTATAACATCTATACATTTATGTACAAGTTCATTAAAAAACCAAAATGTGAAATAAAAGGGCAACACTCTTACTTTACTGCAATAAAGTACACCAAAATCCAATATAGAGCACACTTTTGGTTCAATTTAACTGCAAGCTATATAAATATGTGGTTATTTGAAATTTTGTAATGTAGACAAAATCAAAATACGTGCAATCTATCCTAAAATTTAATTTAATATAAACAAAAACAGAAAAAAATAATAGTTTATAATGCTCAAAGTTATTTAAGTCTAGTTTGGCGGAAACTGTTTTCAGAATACAGCTTATCTTTAGGAAAAAGTTGAATTGTTAACGTTAGTTTATTCATTATTTATTCTCAATGCTATATAAAATTTAAAACCAAAAAGTTTAAAATTCTAGATTCAATGTTTATCTTAAAAACGTAAACAGAAAATTATTTTTATGTTAAACAAGTTTTGAAAAAGTATACAGTATTAAGAAATTTCTATTATGATTTTTTTTTTGCTATCTAAAAATGCAAAATTTTAAATAAATGTAAATAGATAATGGATTTAAATACAGTTTTGTTTAATTAATTTTTATAAAAGAATACAAATATTTATCAATAAATCAAACAAGTTTTTAACTATTTCTCCTTTTAACATTACCTTTTTTTTTGCATCTTATCGATGGAATTTTTATTTTATTTTTTATATATAATTCAGTGAAAATACGTAATGAATTTAAATCTATTTGTTATAAAATTATTTTTTAAAGTACTATTTGTTAATAAATTACATTTAAGTTATACTAATACATTATATTTAATTTTTAAACATTTTTTATTTTACAAATGTAATTATGATTTGTATTTAAATGACTTTCTTTTCATACATCATCAGAAACTGAAACCAACTTCAAAAACAGAGTTCTAAACTAATGCGTACTCTGTCAGCCTATCTATCTATCCATCCACCCCCTACCCACTTACCTATCTATCTTAAATTTCAATTGGCTTTTTAAATATATAATTTGAAAAGAAAAGCAGATAACCATTTTTAAATGATAAAGTTGTGATAATATTTATAACTTTTTTTATTATAACATTCTAAAAGATCATTTTCAAAATTATTTTTTATTTGTAAAGATATATATAACCTACTATAACAGCCATATATAAAAAGAATGAGGAAGAAGCAGTATATTTTATTTATTTACTTTTTGCAAATGAGATGTATAATTTATTGTTATTATTATTGTTATATACATACTGTATATAAATGTTAAAATCTTCTATATTATATGTATAAGAATATATACAAATTCTATTTTGCTGTTAACTTCTTTTGTGATATTTATCATATATAGTTGTTTGAGTATATATATATATGTTAAAATAATTATACTACATATTATACATGTGTCTCTACTAAAACTCTTTCTATGACTTTATGTATTTGTGTGGAAATTTGGAAACAAACAATTAAATATGAGAGAGATTACTGTACCTGTTTTATTTAAAGATATATAATATATTTAGCAATGCAATATTATAAATATAATCTCAAACTTTATGTATATTTATTTAAAATCATAAATAAATGGAAAAAAATAGATGAAATAAACACATATGTTCAAATCTTACATAAAAAATAATACTGGAATAAACATGTGTTTAAATGTTACACAAGAAATAATAAACATATTTATAAATTAACTAATACTGTAGACAATATATGTTTTTAATAAGAAGAACAAATATTTTTCTTTAAAAAAACAAACACCTAAGGGTGATTTTGCAAGTAACTTTTGAGAAAAGATTTCCGGATAACAATAAGACATTCAAATTTTACAAAGCGCCCATAGAAAATAGATCATTAACTTTGTCACAACTAAGGGTGATTTTTTTTTTTTTTTACTAGACTAAAAGTAATTATAGTAAAAGGTTTGGTAATATTTTTCAGTGCTAAAAGATTTTTACCATTTATAAACTAATGATTAATGATTTATCACTGAATAGCATTACTGTATGGAGTTTTGCCTGTTTTAATAACAGTTATGTGCTAGCATAAAAAAATGGTGATCATGTGATGTTTAGAGGTTTAAAAAACCAAATTATTAAATATATAGTTTCCTTAAAGCTACAATAGTTTTTAAGTACCCTATTGTGACCCCCCCCCCCAGTACTTCTCCACAGAGACATTGCTTATGAAGTTAATCAACTGCCAAATAATGATGGTTTAGCTGAGTGGTGTCTAAAGTTTCCTAGATCAATTCCCAGCTCAGGAAAACAAAAAATAATCCATTTCGTAAGTATAGCAGTTATTAGTTTTACCTGTTATGGTAATAACTTGCAATTTCCAATTAAATGCAGATTTTTTTCAGATAATCAATCTGATTAATCAAAACCTTCATTACTTTGGCTATTGATTGGCTAGCCTGACAAATGTAAAGAATTACCGGAAGAATTTGTGCCCTGCAATAAGCTACTTAAAGTTATTTCAAAGAACTTAACACACACAGACAGAGATTATATTCGAATTCATAACAAAATATGAGTTAAACTTTAATAGTGAAAAATATTTCCAGAAATAAAAAAATTAACATATGACTATAATTAATAATTACATTTTTAAAATGTTGAAAACTTATATCACAAAATACCACATGACTTCCTTTTTTTAAACTTAACATATATGTTTAAGAGTAGTAATGTTTCATTCTATTCCAGAGAAATCTACTGCAAGATTAGTTTTCAAATTTCAGACCACCTGATTGACAATATAAAGAAGTTGAAAGATGACTGCTCATGATGACAATAGAGGGCTCTGGATAGAGTAAAAGAGTAAATTACTGCTCCTAGCAGCACATACTAAATGTAAACAGAGAAACATGCATTTGTTTGTATATATTATCAATGCCTCAGAGTAAAAAGTGACTAGACCCTGACCCAATGTCAGATCTATATTATTATACAAGCACTATGATTTCTCTCTAAAGTTAATGGAAGCACCATTGTACTTAAATTTAAACCATATTCTCGAAGCTATCTTTGCCCCGTCTTGCTGATTTTGCATTCACTTGCAACAAAAATTGAAACTAAAATATTATTGACTTATTAATTATAATTTTTTCCCCAAGATGCCTCTATCATACATATTTCTTTTAAAAAGAAACCAACAGACAGTGAGACTGCCTACAATGTTGACAATTGATAGTTTCTAATTTTTTCAGCATGAGGGCGCTTGTACAAACTTTTGAATGTATTCACTCTTTTGTTAAATTTCAAAAATAAAAACATAATATTTTCCATAGTTTGTTTACATATTTATGATTACTTTTCATAAAATATTTATTTGATATTTATTTATTTTTGAAGAATAATGTGATTAGCTCAGATTTTATTAGAAAATATTTACTTTTAGAAAGTCAAGAGAAATCAATAATGTGATAATCATTCAATAAGAAAAAATAATCAATGGATGCAAAAAGGTTTGTGCATAAAATCCCTTTCTAGTACCTATTCATCCAATATCCCAGAGTATTTTCTCTCTTGTGGCCTTCATCAGTGATGAGCTTTGGATTTGAAAGCATTGATCTTAGGATCTAATACAACCCTCCAGCAATCATCACCTTTTACCTATTTGGTTAACTATAGGACTAGAATTGCAAGATGAAAACAATAATGTTTTCGATTCAAGATCACCCACTTATATAGTCATATAAATCTGAACTTAGTTTAGCTTCTACACATTTTGGTGTCTTTGGGTTTTCAAAAACACAGTCATCATTATCATATAGGCAGAATAGTTATAAAACCATCAAAAAATCAGGTGATCACTATTTCATATGCTTACACAGGCTACTGGAAGGTTGCATTAGATCTAAGATCTATGTGTGGTGCTCTCAAATCCAAGGCTCTTCATTGATAAAAGCCACAAGCTAGAATTAGTCTGGGGTTATTGGATGAGTAGGCACTAGATTGGGATTTTATGCACAAACCATTCTTGCATCCATTGATTGTGAAAGCTTGCACTTTGTGGCAATACTGCATGGAGGGTTTGATATTGTATTAACAGCCTGTGTATGCATATGAAATGGTGGTCACATGATGTTTTGGTGATTTTTATCCCTATGCTGCCTATAGGATAAGGGTGACTGTGGTTTTTGAAAAACCTATGACACCAGAATGTACAGTTATTGAACTGAGTTCAGATCTATATGACTATACAAGTGAAAGAGCTTGAATTGAAAACATTATTGTTTTTCATTTTGGGCTTCTGACTTTATAGATAACCAAATAAGTAAAAGGTGGCTAATGGACAATTACATTAGATCTAAGATTTAGTTGCAGTGCTCTCAAATTCAAGGCTCCTCACTGATGACAGCTGCAAGCTAAAAACTAGTCTGGATATATTAAATGAGTAGGCACTCAATAGGTATTTTATAAAAACAGGCAAAACTCACTATCCGTATTGGTGATCATGTGATGCTTATTGGCTTAAAATGGAATTTTATGCACAAACCTTTTTGCATCCAATGATTACAAAGGCTTGCACTTGGTGACAATACTGTATGGAGAGTTTGCTATTGTTATTAACAGTCTGTGTAAGCATATGAAATGGCAATCACATGATGTTTTGATGGTTTTTAAGAAAAAAAAAGTTCTTTGTAAATCTTATAATGTATTTCAGTTTAAATTGTTTTTATATATTTGCAAAGTTAAAGTAATACTTTTAAGAATAATTTGCATGTATACATTCATTTTTATAACAAATAATTTAAAATTTGTGAAAATATAATAAAGAATAAAGATAAAATTGATCATATAAGAAATAGGAAATTTAATCCAACCACAACAAGGGCATTTAAAATAAAAAAGACAGTTGCAGGATTAAAAGCTTGATATGTATGAATTTTAGGCTAGTAGCTGAATAATATAAGTGTTTATGATAGCTGCTAGTTGAATAAGTGCATTAGTAGCTTTAGATTCAAAACTTCTCATTGATAAAGGATATAAATTAGAGACTAGTCAGGGATGTGAGTAAAATAATACAATAACTTAAAGCTCATTGATTGCTAAAGCTTGCGATAAATATGTTCTAAAGTATGATAAAAAAAATTATACTGAAAACATGTTATACATTTAATAAAAAAATTAATAAAATATATAATAAAATATTAAATGTAATAATATAAAATAAAAGTATAAAAATTCATTTCAGTTAAAGATAAAAGATCCTATAGAGCTTAAATGTATCGCCAATGAATATTTACATGCCCTCAATTATTTTCATCTTATTCTGAACCCAACTGACAGTTATCAATTGTAATTTTAATCTAACCTATAAAGAACACAATCTTAAGATTTCAAATCATATTCATTCTTGAATAACCAGCAAACACAGGAAAGTGATACCAATAATTAAAGATGTATTGAACTCCTTCAATTCTGTTAAACATTTCTATTTTATGTTTTCACTATGACACATATATGTGTATAACATTTACATTTAATTATAATTAATAATACTTTTCTTTTTGCAAATTTATACAATGCAAACATATTATTTTCTTCAAATAATTATATTTCCTTACAGTTTCGACTGCCCAACAGTCTTCTTCAAAACTTACAGTTGAAATTGTAAGGAAATAAAATTATTTAAAGAAAAATATTTTCACATTGTATAAAATGGAAAAAGTAAGGTGTCATTAATTATAATTATCTATATTATTAATCAATGCAAAGATGATAAAAAAAGAAGACAAAATACTAATAAACACACACACATATATACACAATTTATATATTTATTCACAATATAATTATATAAATGAAGAATCATAATTACAAAATATGAATAATAAATACTAAAAAAATATTATAATCATGATAAAAGCAATTTAGTTTAACTAATTTAATGTAAAAAGAATTAAAACAATAGCAGTCCACACAAAATAAATTTTAATTACTATTATTAAAAAAACTATTATATATATATATAATCAATGT
Organism: Epiperipatus broadwayi; assembly: GCA_028023455.1. Taxonomy (NCBI): domain Eukaryota; kingdom Metazoa; phylum Onychophora; class Udeonychophora; order Euonychophora; family Peripatidae; genus Epiperipatus; species Epiperipatus broadwayi. The sequence goes on along the minus strand of JAQFVV010000815.1, from coordinate 153,349 downwards.
GATATTTAATTATAAATGATAAAGAGCTACAATTAACACAAATAAAAATATTACCTTCTATTGGTGTAAAAAAATAATGGGATTGAGTGATATGTCTCCAGACAATGGTACCCTCTATGTAATTAAATGTGTAAGCTTGCTTGGCATCATGAGTAATCAACATGCTTCCAGTTTCTTTGTCCAACATCTTTCTCAATACTTGATTAAACTCTTTAGGTTCACCATTGTTGTCTTGTTCCAGGTGTGAGATGGGTACAAATATGGGAGCACCAACCAGCTAAATAAAATAAAAGTTATATATATTTATATATCTATGTTTAAATAATAGTAATTTATCAATTTCTTTCTTATATTAAAATCTTATATTCAGATTCTATTAACCGCATAATCAGTTATTCATGTTGAGAGGAGATATGGAATGATGTTTAGGCATGAAAGTGAGAGACTGTGCACAACAGTTCTATTCAATTGACAAATCTCCTTTACTTTTATATTTTCTTTGGTTGGAAACATATCATCATCATCATCAACCATTATCAATCCACTGCAGGATGAAGGTCTCTCCAAATTCAATCCATCTTCTCTGATCTTTAGCTTCTCTTCTCCACTTACCCCTGCATGCTTTCTTATTTTATCCATCCATCTCACATGTGGTCTCTTCCTGGATCCTTTATAATCTCTTAGAATCCAGTTTAAGATTTCAATTGTCCATCTATTATCATCTCTGCTAGCAATATGTCCAGCCCAACTCCAACTTCAGTCTTTTAATTTTTTCAATGAGGTCAGTAATGCATTTGTTCTCTTACTCATATATTGCATTTTCGATCTCTTCTTGTTACTCCTAACACACATATACATATACAGATGCTTTTATTTATCAAACTCACCAGTATCACTATTGGGCTAACCTATTAGGATTTTACTTTGCTGAATTGTAGTTTTAATCCTTAATTAAAGATGGAGAGAAAACAAAGTTTTTAAAATAATAATAAAGTTTACTATAAAAAAAGCATTGTACAGATTACTATTGTACATGCAACATTAAAATATGATTTTTCTATCCTACCTTTCCCCTCTTCTTTCAAAATTAGAATGGTCATATTGATTTATGAGCAGTTGCAATCCAGAGATGATTTCTAATGAATATGCTGCATGATATGAAAAAGGCTCTGACATTACAATCAGTATCTTTGTTTGCCATAACTCCATGACTTGGAGATTAAATGTGGATGAGAATTTAAACATTTTATAAAATAGTCGAATACTTCCATGCATGTTAGTATTTTTTTGGGCAACATGCCCATACACCAAAGAGCCAGACATGCAATCATTGTTCAACAAATGAGTATCTAGGTATGTTTTTATACCTATAAAATAAATTTTCGAATCCTCACCAGATGGCAGTGAATTGAAAGATTAAAAAATCACAAGTGATCACATACACAAAACCCATTATTAGAAAATCTTTATCACTTTGCTACTTACTGAGGATTCAATTGGCATTTTATTGTAACAAAATATATTAATATTTATGTCTTCTTGATATTTATAGATTGTTTCTATGTCTCTTGTGAATTTTTTTTTATTATTTTAATCATTTTTTTCTAAGAAAAAGAATTTTTATCAAGAAGTATATACTATGTATATATAAGTATTATAAAATACCAAAATGGAGTTTTAAATATATTGAATGAAATTAATGAAATCGAGCAGACTTTTGATGTGTGTGCATCATAATCATGGTTATATATATGTAACAAAATAAATCACAATGTTATATATATATAACATTAAATACAATCATTGTTAACACTCTCATCCTAATATTCAATAATATGATAACATGAATCACTTTCTTATTGGTTGTCCTTGTATGTAAAGAAGATTGTCTTAAATACTTAAGACAGTGAATTTTAATCAATCTAATTATTCATTGTAAGACATTGGTTCAACAGATTGATTTTTTATTTAACAAAGTAAAGAAATTCCTTTTTATTTATTTTTGTTAACTTTATAATAAACATTAAATTTGCAGTCTCACAGTTTAATTTCAATACCGTCTGCACTTTGTAAAATAAATATTATTTACATATATTGCTGCAAGTTATAACATCGAAAAACTACTGCGTAGTAAATCGAAAGATTTCACGCTGTACGTTTGTAATTTGAACTCAGTGAGTTGAGTGTGAAGATATTTAAGATTCACGCTTTCAGATCTAAGTACTTTAGACTGGCTTGGATATATAGAAAGACAAGTAAAGAAGAGGGTGGAACCACCCTTTTCTTGTTAAATTCTCTGTCTCATTGGCTGTTGATAGTCATAAGCGCTTGAGAGGTTTGCAGTCTCTCAGTTTAATTTCAATACCGTCTGCGCCTTATAAAATAAATATTATTTAAATAAACATTTAAATGACCTATATGTAACAAAGTAAACCACAACATATATATATATATAATGTTAAATACAGTCATTTTAAAATAGTTTTCAAATAATTGGATTGATTAACATTCACATTCTCTGCCTTAAGTATTCAAGGCAATCTTCTTTATATACATAAAGAACTTATAAAAAATGATTTATTTACTTGTTATGTTATTGAATATTGAGGCAGGAGTGTGTATTATTTACTATAAGAGCATTCACTATTTAAAAATAATCGTATTTAACATTTTATATATGTATCAAAAATGAATCCTTAAATAATGTCGATGCATCACAAATCATTTAATATTTTTAAGAGGACAAATATTTTGCCATTATCATCTGCCAACTTCAGTCATATAGTTAAAATAGATAAACCAAATCACCATGGCAGCTGATATTTATAATTTGATTAGGCAGTTTACAATTTTAAAAACATTTAGTATTTAATAAATAAATCAAACACTTTTTTTCCTTTTTTTTTTTAAACTTCATACTTTTTTTCTTTCTACAGAATAAAGTGATTATGTAATAAGATAAAAATAAACATAATTAAATCATTACACAATGTATTCCATATACCTCATTACTGGGCCTTAGTCTGGTATGTAGAACAGCTAAACCCTCATTGTCAATCATGAAAGCATAAACAGAGCCCCAAAGATCATTCAAAATCAGATTTTCCACGGTTTCAAGACTTATATCAACAGCAACAACACCCAGAAATCTAAAATTATAAATAATAAATTACTTATAATAATAATTTTTAAATCATAATAATAACTATAAAAATGCCATCAAAAGGTAAATAAAACTATCATCAAAAATGAAAAAAAGCTATCCATTATGCTGTTTTTTCATTTAATTTATAAGTAAATAATTATATATTCAAATGATCTTATTGCTTGAGAGTTCATAAGAAGTTCGAATACTGGAAATGCATCAAAATCGATCTTAGAACCCCACATTCCAGAGACTGATATTCTATCATTGCTCTAAACTACACAGAGCAGTAAATGATTTAGAGTATTATCACTTTCAAACTGTGGTGTATATATGTATATTATTATATATTATATAAAGAGCTTGCAAATAAGCTCTTATCCTAGCACCTCACTGAGGAAGCAAGTAGAAGAAAATGGTCTGGGGTTAGGGATATTCTGCAAAGCTTGTTAAGAGTTTATTTGCGAGCAATTTGTATAAAATTTGTAATATAAGCTTGTTTAAATTAGGTCATGTGACATCTAACTTGATTTTTTGTTGTAATATTATATATATATAAATAAAATACAAGCAAAATTACCTACTTTTATATTTCAACCAGAGGACTAGTTTTCATTAGAAAGAAGGAATACAGTAAAATGGCATTGTGCAAAAATTACAAATTATATACAACATATTTCACAAAAATCCTTATTGGTTAAAAGATTTTACAAAAAAAAAAAAAAACCAATCAATAGAAATTTATTTTAGTGCACATTAAAAAAAAACTGCATTATTTACTAATCAAACTACACAAATGACTATCTAGAATATTTAATTAATATGTATAAGTATTGCATTTAGCTTATTTATACAAATTTCAGAATGAGTACAGAATAATTTTTGTATATATACATACACATTTGTTTATTTATACAATCATATATGTATTTTTTGTGTGCCTTTTAAAATTAAGTTTGCAATCATTTATGTAGCTTGATTAGTTAATGCAGTTATTTTTTTAAATGTACGCTAAGATGAATTTCTATTGGTTGGTTAAATTTCTTTTGTAAAATCTTTTAACCAATAAGAATTTTTGTGAAATATGTTGCATATGACATTACTGTATTCTTTCTTTCTGATGAAAACCAATCCTCTAATTGAAATATAAAAGTAGTTTTACATTTAAGTAACTGTGCTTGTATTTTATATTTTTTGTATATATTACTTTTAGTTAGTCTTTATAAATAAATAAATAAATATATATAAAATTACAACAAAAGAGCTATTATGTGTTAATGAGAAAATTTGTTTAACCTCAGGAATTATCAATTAATACTTATTGAAAGTTTCTTGGCAACATCAAAGGTTAAAAGTTATCTCTGTTTATATGGATCTAATCTCCTCATTTCTATTATTTATTATAATAATAATCCATAAAAATATTTAATTCAACATATATATGGTTATTATTGTTATGTAATGATATTTTATATTCTTTTAACTAAAACTATAAGTTTATAAAATGTAGTGCCAATTTACAGTTTGCAGTTTTACATCTTCCATAAATCATTGAAATACATGAAAAATTAAACTTTTGTTATCATTTGTAAATTATATCATCATAGTCACTGGTTGAAATACATGAAAAGAATCCCAACAATCTGTTTACTAAAACAACATTCAAATAATAAAGGGAAAATGATAAAACTTAATGTTGCCATGACAACAGAATGCTGATATTCTATTGACTTAGTTTAAGCATTGATGATAATATACACTAGACATATTTGAAACATTCATACTAACACACATTCTTGAAACGTATAAATGAAGATATCTATTGTCTGCTTGTTTTCAATCCCCCCCCCCCACAATGCAATGTATATAGACAAAAAGTATATGTAGATATTCATATTTTCATGATCAACTTTTATTTAATTACTGATGCATAATTTTATATTCTTTAATTTCTTTAAATATAAATGTTGTGACTGTGTCTCTACATTTTCTAATACACTATTCAAAAAAACCAACAAATGAAAAATAAGAATATTTGATAGAGCGAGTGTTAGATAAGAACACTGCAAGAAAAGAAAATGGTGTCAACCAGAAAATAATTTTGACGTATTAAATTTTTTAACCTACTAAATTTCATAAAAGCTTTAGTTCTTAACTTAATCATATTTTTAATCCATGTTTTTGTTTTTTGGTCTTGTAACAGGTTTTATGACCAAAGGCATTTGGTTCACCAACAAGATCTAACATAGAATACTATGAATGCAAAATTCTCTTCTTAATAAGGTCATCACAACAATTCCGATCAATACCAATAGTATCAGAACAGAAAAAAACAAACAAATCTTTATTGAAAATCTCTGAAAGTTATAAATTTGGTTCTTTTAATAATTTTTCAATAAAGTAGTTAGTTTTACCAATGTATGCGCTTCCATATTCATATACAATTTCATAAATGGAAGTTTTGTTTTTCAGCTTTTCAAGATTAAGTGTTGTAAAAATTGGAAGGTCTGAAAGAATGAATTACATGGTTTTGGGAAGTTGTTTTGATAGTGCATTTACTATAGATTTCTCACTTTATCTGACATCTCTATTCTTTCTTTTGATATTTTTTTTGTAAAGTCTGTTTTAAACAAGAACTAACTGATGAATAATCATTCTTTATGGGAATTTGTTGTCTGTTCTCTTTTCAAGCCATTTATTTCTGAATAAACTTTGTTTGCTCTGTTTCATAGTCATAGTATAATTCCTTTTTTTGTATTTCTGTCATGCTTGGATATATATGTTAATTATTTTCCCACTTATGATGGTTTTTTTTTTTTTGGTAAATAACTGTTTTGATTTTTTCATGAGGTAGATTTGTCACAAAAATATTTAAGAATATCAATTTTTGCTTTTGTTCTAATGATAAAATAGAGGTAAAGAATTTTGTTAAGAAATGAGTGACATAAAAAATAAAAAGTCTATTAGAAAACAAACATTCACAAAGAAGGATTAGCCATCAGCAACCATAAAAAGATTTAAGACTACAAAAATATTACAAGAAAAAAACAATAGTTACTAATAATATTACCCAACACATCAAGAATGTTAGACTAAGAAAATCTGCTATCATAACAGCATTGGAAATGGCTTCCCATATTCATAGCACATTGTAAAAAAATCCCAGAATTCAATCTGATAGAAACTAATGATATATACAAGATATGATAATTTAATTTCTGGAATGTCCTTATGGTGACAACCATGACCTATCTGAAATCACATGTTTAAGTTAATACTTTGGGGGTAAAAAAGAGTGATCAAAATTTTAAGCAACATATTAATAACAAATTTTGGATGAAAATGAGTAAATATGCTATTGAAACATTGCAACCATTGTGAGTGATATATGGTAAAGATGCTATGAAGAAATTGAGTTTGTTCGAGTGGTATAAAAAGCTCAAAGATGCATGAGAAATGTTATAGATGATCCCAAAGTGGACAACTGAAAACAACAATGACTTGTTAATATTAAGAAAAATGCTAGATGCAATATGACCCAACAGATTATTAAGTTGTGTGAGTAATAGCTGAAGAATTGCATATTAATCAAGAAACAGACTAATTTTAAACAAAGAATTGGGCATGAGAAAGATTTCTGTGAAGTTTGTGCCTTGGATCTTGATGAATGAACAGAATCAGCATCAGTTTGATCTTACAACCAATCTTTCTTCAAATATGCATGTGCTTTCAAGTGTAATTATAGGTGATGATTCAGAAATAAAATGTTAGAGTATTCAATAAAAATCTCTGGATTCACCATGCCCTAAAAAGGCATGAAATGTTGCACTCACAGTTTAAGGCCATGCTGGTGTGTTTCTTTGATCACAAGGAAATACTCCACAAAATTACAATTCTATTCAATAAAAAAGACCCAAATTGTGATCTGACAAGTGGATCATTCATCATGACAATGCACCCAGCCATAATACACTCATTGGGAGAGATGTTTCAGCCAAAACAAAAATCAATTACACGCCTAGACCATTTTGCCTATTCACCTGATTAGCTGCCTGTGATTTTTTAAGCTATTTTCAAAATTAAAAACTGCACAGAAAGGATGAAGATTTTCTAGTATAACTGATATCCAACAAATGTGAGATTATATTCCTAAAAATGAGTTCCAGACATGCTTCCAGAAATGGGAGCACCATTTTAATCAGTGTATAGGATGCACAAGAAAACTACTTTGAAGGTAACAGTAGCCACTAGTATATCATCACATGCATATTTTGTAAAGGTGCATTTCAGGAATTAAATTATCATACCTCATATATGTATATATAAACTATTAGTCTTTACTTCTTTTATAAAAGAAACTCCAAATAATATTTGACACATTATAAAATGCAAAATTAGTAACAAACTGTCCAGCCTAAGGACTCTATTCTTCATAAAGTCCATGAGGTTTATGAAATTTCATGAAGAGTTTGTGAAGTCTTTTCCATGAATATGGGTAATTGCTGCATCATTGCTAGAAGAGTTGAACATGCTAAAGCAGGCCAGCAGCAGTCATCATCATCATCATCAAAACTCACTCCACACTATGAACATATATCATAATATAGCTTTCTCAAACACCAGGATCGTATCCAAATCGACAATTTCCAACAAAGAAAAATTAAAGAAGCATTGAGATCCTTAAAAGTCCAGATTGTATCAAACAAACATGAGAATATATGTAAACTACCTTTCATTTGGGATAATTTTTTAAAACCCATGAATCTGAATAGCTTGTGATTTTTTATTTTTAATCTACTATTGTTCCATCCTATCTTTACATTTAAAAAGAAAATGTTCTTGTTTCTTATTGGTTGAAACTTTAACCTTATTATACAACAATACTTACAGCACCATTTCAACAGATTTTATGATAACATTCATTATCCAGTTGATAACCAGAGTGACCCAGTTGAAACATATAATATAATAGTATGAATTATATATGGATGAACCCATATAATATTAATGACATATATATATATATATGAATTTCCATATATATATATACACGTGTGTATGTATATGTACACACATTATAATGATTGTTTATTCTTCTTCAAGATATTAAAAGTAGACGGAAACCAGTCTGTATCTTCTTGCATAAAATGATATAGAGAAAGATTTGGCCTAATGGTATAAGTGTGGAGATATATGACACTTTTAGATGAATAATGTACAACCTTTTTACATTTGTGATCCCCCATATTCAGACAGAAAATTTTACAAGACCCCTTATAAGTTGTTACCATCCTATTATAAACTTATAAAGATAGCACTAATAAAAGTCAATTTACCACATACAAATATATATCTTTATATTATATTTCAATACTTACGATTTGATATATAATCTTTGAAAAAACTGTGAATTAAAAAATATACAATAATATTTGGTTCTTAGTAGATCTGTTGATTTATAGCAATTTCAACTTTTTTAGCCCGTTTTAGAAAACCTGTATGTTCAAAAATATAGAACCACGTGTCAACGTTAGAAGGATACTAGCACGAAGAACAAAACTCTTGAGAGTGAACAAGAGAAATGAGAGCGATATAAATAAAGTGTTGTTACGATGTGTTGTTTATCTAAAGCAGATTAAAATATAAAGAAGCGAAGTGTTTAAACAGAAAAGCGGTGAGATATACAATTATGAGTTGAGCAGTTTTCATGTTAACAAGAGAACTTCTCACAATTTTCACGATCTCCAACAATTTTTCTGTATCCCTTCGGGTCGCGACTCACAGGTTGCGCACATAATCACCTGAAGATTAAAGGTTGCATACAATGCATGCATATCATCAAAGAATAGTCTAACTTTGCCAGTGCAGACTGGTGAATGTTTGGATGGAGTCGAGGTAAGCCATTTATGAATAAATATACACATATAATGCTATCACATAATATATATATATTGCGAACATTTGAACTTAATCGTTAATTAACAGAAAAATACGGGAAGATTATTTTTTCTCATGCACGTCGAATTAGAACTGCATTTCAAATTAGAAAACTGTACAATTAACCGTGTTAATATTTACTAAAGTCTTTTCCAATAATCATCTCTTAATTTTAAACATGCCGCACCATAATCTTTCAAAAGCAACGAACCACTCCACTGTGACAAGTTTTTAATGAAAAGGCAGAATGAACAACTTCTTGATTGATTTAAGCAATCATAAATTTAAAATAAAAAAGGTGTTAAATTAAAAATTAATTAAACACTGAAAACTAATATTATTCTAAAGAGTTAATAGTAATGTAAGAAACAGAAACATTGGACAGTTAATAAGACAATTTTCTCTTTTAAGCAATAAAGTATAGACTTTTAAACTTGTAAATTCTTTTACGAGTATATTAAGTTGCGTGCCATTACTCTAGTCAACAAACTAGCAAATCTGAGCATGAAGTGACTTAATTAAAAAATACTTTTTAAAAATCAAGGAGGAACAAAGCCGAAACATACTTCCGTACTGTGATAAATAAAATTTCACACGCATATTAATAAACCTAAAGAACTTGTGATGCGATGATGACATATTCAATATTCATATATATCCTATGATACGATTTCGAATCTAGTTCATGTAAATTTAAAATATTTTTCTGATTCTAAGCAGGCTTAAAATACTCTATATAATATGGATGATAAAGGTATATCTCGCTATTCTCATTTGGAGGGTAAACCCACCAAATGGTAAGTCTGGAGAGGAATATCTTTTCTTCTAATGTTTCTCTAGAGAGATATCAGAGAGACGTTGACGAGTAATAGATGTTCAAAGAATTTAATTTAATACTAAACAAGTTGTTTTTTTTTTTTTTAAAAATAAATAAATATCAGTAACAAAAAGAACAGATAAATATCAATAGAGATCAAACAAACAAATTATTAATCATGCCAAGATTATAAAAAGGCAAGCGTTGTTTTAAAAATCATTTGACCTATTATTGTCAAACGACTTCTAAACTTCACTAGTCCTAAAGTATTCAGATATTTGATCTTAACTATTGATTTTAAGAAAAAAAGTTGACTGCCTAAATCCCATCATATATATTAAAACATTGTTTATATTCTTTATTGTTCTCTTATCATCAATAGTCTCCTGCTTTAATTCTTGATTAGAAAAACGACACTGAAAAAAGCAAGGCTCATTGATATGAAATTGTTACCCATGGAGTCTCTTAGCATCATAAATCAACGAGGTATTCAAATATCTGATAATAATATGTTTTATTAAGCATTTATCTTGTCTGAAAGAAATATAAGCCATTTCCCAATAAATTGGTCAATTATCTCACCATTACTTACAATAGTTATTGACAATTCATATACATTTTCAGTTAGAATTTCCAATAAATTAATTAAAGAAAAACTGTTTGGAATTTTAAATCCTGATTTATTAAAAAAGTTAATCTTTAAAATTCGGATTCTGGTTTTTACATAAGAGATTCCAACAGATATAATTGCCAAATTTGAATCAAAATATCCGTATATATATATTTAATTTATTAGAATAAAATATTTTTAAACAATTTTATTTTAAAATTTGATCCAATCTTCTTCAGAACCCTTATATCTCCTAATCTCACTGTTATAATCAAATTTTAAAATTTGATTGTAACAGTGAGATTAGGAGATATAAGGGTTCTGAAGAAGATTGCTGGGGCAATCGAAACTGTTAACCGAAGGAAAGGGTGGATAATAAAGCATTGTAAAAGTAATAAAGTGTTTCATCAATTGATTATTATATGGTATACATTTGACAATGCAATAGAAAATAGTAGTTATTACAATTTTATTTTATTTAGAAACTCTGTTTGTTTAGGATAAATTTTATAATTAATTTTTAATAAACTTCAATTAAAATGAATTTCTTTCAAATTATGTATATGTTTTAAAAATCAAAGACAATGCAATATAACAATAAATATCTCATAGTTGTTCCTTAACTTTTTAAACTAAATTTCAAACATATTGATATTGGTTCAATAAGTTTGCAGTAATGTACACAATAGGGCAATATGTATTTAAAACAACTTAACCTTTTCTGGACAAGAAACGTAATTTTACATTTTGCGCCATCTCTCAGCTATTTTTGGTTGCATTTTCTTCACTTTATGCTCATTTTATTGTAAATTATTAGCTTAATCTATATTCAAAATTTTAATTCCAAAAAAATTCACATTTGGCATTATTTTAGCAAAAAAAAAATCGAATTTTTCTTGCCATATCATCATCATCGCCAACCATTATCAATCCCCTGTAGGATGAAAATCTCTCCAAGTTCAATCCATCTCCAATCTCTATCCTCTCTTCTCCATATCATCCTTACATATTTTCTTATTTTATCCATTCATCTTACATGTGGTCTTTTAAACTTATTGGAACACAGTTTAATATTTCAATTGTCTATCTATTATCTATTCTAGCAATATGTAGAACCCAACTTTACTTCAGTCATTTAATTCTTTCAGTGATGTTACTAACATATTGCATTTTCAATCTCTCTTAGTTACTATCTCTTCATATTTCTTTGAGTGGTCTGAAGTCTCTACATTGCTCTTCTATTAAGTGTCCAAGTATCAGATCCATAAGTAAGAACTGGCAAAACACATTTATTAAAAACCTTCCTTTTCAAATGCTCAAAAAGCACTCCAACTAGGTTTAATTATATGATTTCATCCACTATGTTTCTACCTGGGATAATAATCTGACCAAAATATTTGTAGTAGTTAACTTCTTTGAACTCTTCATTATGAAACCTTTATTTTCATCTTTTGAAAAATCCACTGAACATTACTGTAGTCTTTTTAATGTTTACCTTTAGTCCTACTTTATTTTCATCTGATAACTCTTGCAACATTTCCTGAAGCTCTGAAACATTATTTACAAAATCTAAATGACTTAAATAATCTCCATTTACTTTTATTCTTTTAGCATCCCATTTTAATCCACCAAATACTTCTTGCAGTACTGCTGTGAAAAGTTTTGGAGATATAGAATCACTCAACATTATATATTCTCAATGTTAATCTTTCTAGTATCATTATGTAATCTAATTATTGCTGCTGCATCTTTATAAATATTCTTCACAATATGATAATACCCTGGGTCTATACCTTGATGAATGCCTTTTCATAATCCACAAATATAAAGTCTAATTGCAACTCATTTTCATTGGTCCTTTCTATAACTTCTCTCAATACTCAGATATGATCCTTTGTACTAAAACCACTTTTAAATCCAGTTTATTCTTTTGGATGGTTGAAATTCAAAGTTCTCTGTAGACGAGTTGAAATTATTTTGGTAAAATTTTTATATAAAACCAATAAAAGACTGATAGGTCTGTAATTTCTAATATTTTCTTTATCATTTTTAAAAAATATTAATATTGTATTCTTCCAATCATCTGGGAAATCTTTATCATTTAGAGTTTTGATATATAACTTTGCCAAAAATTATACTATTTCTTCACCTGCTCCTTAAGACATCGATTATAATTCATAGTGGAACATAGATTTATACATAATACAACTTTTGAGTTATATTTTTGCTTTCACTTATTCAGGTCCTACTGGGTTAATCAGTGATTGTGTTAATAAATTGAAAGCTTACCAGTTCGATAATTATATTACCACTACCATTAGTTAGGAAGCAACACCTGAAGTAAAGTGAAGGAAATACTAACATATGTGTTAATACTAATAATCATGTATATTTGAAATAGTATGGCTAAAGTTTCAATTTTTTCTAAACTCATTTAATAATTTGACTGGATGAAGGAAATAGTCTAACAAATAACTATGAATAACTCATTACTTTCAAGACAAAAATTTTACGTGCAACATCATGTAATAAAATGTAACTATAATATACATGTGTAATTTTACTAATGATACCTCAATAATTAGTTCTCAAAACTACTACTGGGTGTCTACTTTAGAAGTAAATTCAAGCAGTCACAGTGCGTTAATATCAAGTACAGTTGGGCTGAGATTAATGTGAATTTAAATGGTACATATTCCATTATTGTGACTTATAAAAATAAGGTCCTTTTATATTTAGTATGAACAAAATTCAATTAATGTAAGCACAAATCGATCTCACTGAGCAAAATCTTTCCTCACCATTTTTGTCTATACAACTTTCTGCAATTCGTATTACTTTATTCATTTCTATTTTTGTGAGTTTTAAAAAAGTACTGCCTAACAAAATGGATAAAAGGCAAGATAGGGTCATGTGGAAGTCTGAGTTCGAATCCCTTATATACCAAATAATTCAATAATTTGTTATTGCTCAGGAATTCCTAAGATGTTTGAGCACTAGAAATGGCAGGGATAGACCATAATCCATGGACCATGAGCTTCAGAATCTGCTATTCCATCACTATCCTAAATCATGCAAGGGAGAATAAGCTAAAACTATTAAAACATCACATGACCCCCATTTCCTATGGTCACACAAACTGATGAAACAGTAGCAAACCCTCCATGCAGTATTGCAAGCTTTAATAATCAATAGACGTGGGTAGATTTGTGAATCAAATCCCTATCTAGTGCATATTTATCCAATATCTCCAGATTAGTTTTTAGTTTTTGGCTTTCATCAGTTAAAAGCCTTGGATCTGAGAGCACTTCACGTTGATCTGTTCTCAGATCCAAGGCTCCTTACTGAAGCTGAAAACTAAAAACTAGTCTGGGGATATTGGATAAATAGATAGGGATTTTATGCACAAATCTTCCTGCATCCATTGGTTACTCTGGCTTTCACTAGGGGGCTCTACTATATTAGATTTTGCTGCTGTTTACAAAATAATTTAACACTTTATTGCGTGGGAATTTAGAAGGTCAAGCACCAGAAGTATCAGAGCTTATTTACAACTCATGAACCTTGAATTCCAGAATGTGTCACAGTATAAAAGCACTTAACTATGCAAAAGATTTTCCAAGACATAGGTAAAGTAAATTCTGTAACATGCAAATGTTGTTTTAAAAGATAAGAAAACAATTTCAAAAAATGTTTGCTAATGTTTTTACATAAATGATAATTACTGCATATCATAATTTGAATTAGTTTTAAGAATAAAAGACAAATGTTTAAAAGGAATAATGTATGTTATTAAATGATTTTATTTAACTTGGAAATTCTGTTATTTCGGTTGAATCCTGTAAACAATTTTTATTATACTTCTATTGATCAAATTTACTTTAAATTTTGTACACGTGTTAGGTATCAATGATAATGCAATATTTCAGATTTATCCAGCTAAAAATATTGATGGGCTGAATTTCAAATCACATTGGTTTCAGTTTAGTAAGTTTTCAGTAATGCACAATAGATGGCGGTATGGTTTTTAAAAATAGGGTACAAATAATAAAGTTATGGAAGAATAAATATGAACAAAATGATTATACAGAAAGTGGGTTATTTGTTTTTATGCTGGGTGTGGGAAAAAATAAGGGGATTTAGATATAAAAGCCATAGAGTTGACAGAGATTATGTTGTGGAAATGGGATGGAGCAGATTATGGGAAAACTTAAGGTGGGAAATGGAAAGGGAAGGTAAAGTGGCTAACATGTTTCTCTGGGCATAGTTGTTGAGATTTCTAACTCCATTTAAGGAGAAGTCACAGTGCATCACATCACAACCTTCATTGATTTTAGCAATTATACTGAGCGTCAAATGCTCATTGGTGAAGTTGGAAAAATCGTAGTTAAATATCAGGCTTAGCATTTTTGAGGTCTTTTAACCTGAAGAATTAGAAACATTGTAGTGTTGTTACTAATATATGCAAATTAGTCTTCATATGCAAAACAATTTTACTATCAAAAGATCAATCAGCATGACCACTTCTTAGAGATAGAGAAACATGTGTCTTTTCTATTAATGGCATGTAGATCATTTATGATGTAGTATGCTTCCTTTATTGTTTTTTTGCAGTCACTTCTCTCAGTACACATAATTAAGGGTTGGAAGGTTCAAACTTGTGACTGCCTGCTTTTTCATGCTCTAAGAATATTGAAGTGTTGTCACTATTATTTTGAGCTTTCTTGTATGAATACATATGCTGAGTCGTTCTATTATTAACAGTGGCTTTCATTTTACCATAATATGTTGCACTGCAGCCTACCAATGGCACAATATCTTGTACACATCTTGAGGTGCTGACTAGAATTAATATTGTCTTTGGAATTATTAATTAGTCTATTTGTGTTGGGGAATCTAATAAATAACTCACTGAAAAGTGTTTACAGTTAATTAGAATAGAAGAAAAAAGAAATTAAGAATGAAGTCTTAATTAGTTTTGATTTTTAAATAAAACTTGCTTTTCTTAAAATAGTGCCATTTGTAAACACAAAAACCTTGTAAATGATTTTTAACATTGTCAAAATTTCATTTCAAATATTGGAAATAAAGCAATATTGTTTAAATTTTCAGTTTTTCAATTTGAATGTGATTGGTTACAAAAAGGACATGGCAAAATATTCAAATAATAAAAAATAAAATATATAAAAAATATTTTACAAGAAGTGCTTTTATCTAATTTAATGAGTAAAACACTAAAAAAAAAAAAAAATATATATATATATTTTTTTCTTTGACCACAATTTTGGTTGTTATATTTAACTTGAAATTGTGTTATATGCATTATTAAAAAAATTGTTACATGTATTTTCAATGAGGTGTAATTGATTACCAGACTGCGCAACACAAATGGGCACAGTGGTACAGAGGTAGACAAACTTTAGAGCTTAAGGTCCTAGTATTATGCCCAGATTTTTCACTTCTAGCATTCAAATGCCCATATTTTTGATTTGCAGTATTCACATTTCTTATGAACTCCTGCTAAATGATGTCGTTTCAATTATTATTATTTGATTACTATATTTCACAAGTAATTATAACTTTGAATAACATGAATATGAAAACTATAATATTTTCTAAAAATATATTATCCATAGTAATCATAGTTTCTGTGTAAGTTTTACCTACATTTTACTTCTAACTTTTTTCAAGAAGCTAACTACAAGCTTGCAAAAGCCAACAATAAAATTTTTTTCACATATAAAAAAATCATTAAATCAAAAAAAACTAATTAATTATATTTAAACATGTAATAAATTTCTTAAATTGAAAAGCCATCATATTGAATAATATTTCCATAGTGTAATTTTTCCTATGCCAGTTTAATTGCGTTGGGGACTGACTGGTTTCTACCCATTTTTAACATTTATTCACAAAATGGTAAAAGTGCATAGAAACCAGTCAGTACCTTATGTGAGAGTGGTGTAGTGAAAATTACATTACAGAAATATTATTCATTAAGTGGATAATCTGTAATCTAATGAATGACTAATAAAAATTATTAATATACTTTCATCAAGTGGTTTGTGTCGAAGTTGTGAGGGCAGTAAGTTTGAAACTTATCATCTGCATCTGGACCAACTGATGAGTGCTGGTTCTCCATGAAATATGCACTTTGGGGATCATATTTCTTTTTCACAAGTTTTTGGTCATATGTTTATGATTACCCTCCTCCACATTGTACTAAAAGTGACTAGAAACCAGTCCTTATGTTACATGAGAGTGGTGTAGTAAAAATTACAGTACAGAAAAATTATTCATTAAATGGATAATCTCGTGTAATGAATGATTAATAAAAATTATTAGAAGCCATCATGCTTCAAAACTCACAAAAAAAAAAAACAACATTTTTTTTTCTGAAGTAAACATCTTAAATTTATTGCTTATAAATGAATACAATCCATTTCTAAAATTATTATAATAGAGAAGCTACTGACGTAACAAAGTTCTAACATGGTTTTTTTCATATTTACTAATTGTTTTTACTATTTTTGAGACTCAATAATTTTGGATATCAAAATTTACACTGTACAGATATGCAAAAAATTGCACCATTCGGGACTTTGGTCAAATTTATTGAATTTTATTATATTATTTATCAAACATAATTTTAAAATCTTAATTTATTTATTTAATTATGAATTATTCAACTATCTTGCTTTGATTAAATCATTTTTTTTGATTTAATTAAATTGCTATCATATCAAATTAATTGTACTTAATATTTTCCAGTTCCCTTAAACCAGATTAATTTTGGTTTTCTTAAGATGCATTATGTCTTAATTTCAGATTACTGCATTAAATTTTAATGAGACAATTTCATTTGTTTAATGCAGTGGACTTTTCTATTAATCCATACAAAATACTTCATTTGGAGATTTTTGAAAAGGTCCTTCAGCTAGTTTGACAAATTTGCATTCATTTGATAATGAAACAAGTGAAAATAAAATAATATTGATTTATTAATTAAAAAACAATTTGGAAAAAAAATCAGTATTCTTCAGCCATCAGGAACTTCAAAATAATCTATCCCTGAACATCTCATTGATGATTTGTAGGTTATTTATTCTCTGGCTTTGAGATCATTTGTGGTATTACTTTGAGAAGATTTTTGACCAAAATATAAAAATGGCAAAAAAGTGATTTTTTTTTTTTGCTTAGTTAATTTAAGTATTTATGACTATTATTACTTCAAAGTAATCCATATCTGCCTACAATATCAATGATTAAACAGAGACAAAACTCTCCATACAGCAAGCCAGCATAATCAATAGATGCAAGAAGGGTGTGCATAAAATCTCTATCTAGTGCCTACTCATTCAATAACCTCAGACTAGTTTCTAGCTTGTGGCTTTCAGCAGTGAGGAGCCTTGTATCTGAGTGGCACTACTGTATGGAGAGTTTTGTCTTGTTTTAATAACTTGAGCAAGCATAGGAAATGGTGATCATGTGATGAACATCATTCATTGTTAGATTCTTTGTTTTCCAACTTCAAGATCATTTGTAAGATACACTTTGAGAAGATTTTTTTAATACAGGAAGTGCAAAAAATGTCTTTTCCACCTAATTAATTTAAATATTTATTACTTTCATACAATATTTGTATAATAATGATTTAACATGTTCTATAATAGCAGTGACTACATTGAATATTTTTTGACATTTTGAGCATTATGATGGTATTGTGATCACTATATCTTTTCTTCATTATTTTGACACTACCTATTTTGCCACAGAAATCATTATAAAATTATTAGTTGGGAAAAAAATCTGAAGATGTTAGCACCAGTCAGACCATTCAAAATTATAACATATAATTTGAATATAAAAGAAGCCAGACATGCTCCATTAAGAGCTCAATAGAAATGACAATTTCTGATTGGTGGATTGTTTAACCTGAAGGCAAATCTATGTAATTACAATTAGATTCTATTTGAAAACATTTATTTTTTAAGAAGACAAGTCATAAAAAGTTTGTAAAGTGGAAGCAGTTTTTATTGGGCAATGAGAACGATTTTTTATGAATATAGGCAAAGAAATTTTTTTAAAAAAAAGTCAATAGCAATGAATTTAATGTTTATTTTTAAAACATACATTTTTCTTTAATTATATATAACCTCAAATTTCTTTTGAATTTTCAAAAATAAAATTCCAATAATTAAATATTTTATATTTTGAATAGACAAGATTATATCCAATAAAACTAAGCACCATTGCCATTGTTTAAGAACTCAATTTAGTGATTTATTTCCTCATTTATAAAGTTTAAATTTTTACAATGTCTATCATGGGAAAGCTTGCACCTGTAATAAACGATGTAAAGATTGTCAATATATGATATAGAAGAAAGATTTAATTGTAAAAATAAAATGTCCAAATATGGAGGAAGTTATTGCTAGGGTCTTTTCAAATAAGAAAGCAAGAGTTGGATCATGAACAGATTAAAAACAAAAGTATATATGACTATTTTTGATTTTATGTGAATATGTTTTATTTTTAAAATATAAGTTAACATATTCAGTTATAGCAATGAATAGAAAACAATGGTAGTGAGATTGATATTGCTTTTCTTAAAATGGTAGTCTGCAATGTTTGTGATATTTTAAATTTTTTAATGCAATTTTAAATTTTAGAACAGAATTTGGTAGCTTTATGATCTCTTCATATTAATTTATTCATGTTTTGAAAATAAAGTTCAATCAATAAAAATTTTGTTAATTTTTTTCCCCATTGACTTTTCTTTCAATTGTCTAATCAGAAAAAAATTCATTGATCTCATTTTACACAATTCATTTTATTATTATTTTTTCTCTATTTGCATAATCCAAATACAATTTTTTAAAGATGTTTTTGTTTGCAATTTTATATTTCTACCAAATCAAGTTTATATTAAAATTTCTTACAGAATAAAGGTTTAATACTAAAATCAAATGTTGAATGCTTTCAAAAATTGTCACTGGTAGCAATTTTTGTAATCATTTCTTTCAATTGGTGAAAACATTTTTATTGTTCCCCCTGGTGGTAATTTTAGTAATCATTTAACATTTGATTTTTATATTACACAATTATTCTGCATTAGAATTTAATAAATTGAATTTGATTTGTTAGAAATATAATTTTATAAATGAAAAACATTCTAAAAGAATCATATTTGAATTTTGCAATTGTAGAAAAAATTATAATAAAGAAAATAAATAATGAAAACAATAACCTTTTTTCTGGTTGTATAAGTTATCTCAACCATAAAAAAAGAAAAATGAACCAATTTTTTGCTATTTGATATGTTTTTTTTTAAAAAATATGTACAAAGAAATGTGAAACCATCATAAATCTATCAAATTCTCTTCTAAGATTAAATTGCATTTATAATTCATAAAATATTACAAAATTTACAGAGATTGCCATGTTTACTACCACCACCACCATCATCATCCTTTTCAATCATTATTGATCTACTACAGAATGAAGGTCTTCCTAAGTTTAAACTGGTTTCTTCAATTTCTAGCCACTTTTCTTTGCATCATGTTAGTAAACTTATTTTATCCATTCATCTCACACACGATCTCTTTCTAGATCTTTTCCTATTTCTTGGGATTTGGCTAAAAATTAATTAAATGAAAGCATCAACACTCTTACACTGTAGTTTTCTGTTTAACATTATGATTGAATAAGTGTAATTATGAATACTTGTATTTTTAAAATAATTATTGTGAAAATATTTTGTAAAAATAATCACAAACATTTAAATAAACTATTAAAGTAAGGCATTCTTTCTTTCTGATTCCCAATAACAAACACCCTGAATGTAAATTGCCCTTGCAAATACTTTCTAACAGCCAGCACTCTTTTGTAGGCACTTTTGGCTTTCGACTTCTACCTTCTTTTTCTAATTAATAAATTCAATACAATTTCTGCCACAAAAAATAATACAAAATTGGCAAAATGCACAGCCAGCACTCTTTTGTAGGCACTTTTGGCTTTCGACTTCTACCTTCTTTTTCTAATTAATAAATTCAATACAATTTCTGCCACAAAAAATAATACAAAATTGGCAAAATGTGTTACAGATGGTTACAGGAGAGTGAAAGAAAGTTGAAAACCACCAGTGATTTTTTTAAAAACTTCCAAATGAAGTATTTTGTAATTATTTACTAGAGTATTAAAATTTCTTTTTAAATTTAGGGAATAATTTAAACTATTTACTGCTTAATGCATTTCTTTTTCTCTTTTTGTTTTTCAGTTAAACAAGTTTGATTTTTTAAAAAAAAAATAAACAGAATACTTCAATTTATAATCAGTTTGCTTATTGAACATTAGAAATATTATATAGACTATATTCGAAATGCAGACCACATAATATAAACAAAGCAAAAGCATGTTATATAGAACCCAGTTATACTTCACATGCACATCTGTGCTATACACTGTTACAGATATAATCATTTATTGAATGTGTTTGCTTGCTGTTTTTATTGCAGATCATTAATTTACTTTTAATAAGACTTTTTTATGTAACCTTGCATGGTTTACTGCGTTGGCAGGGTGATAGACTATGGAGGTCAAAGGTCCATGAATTGCAGCCCTGCTTTTCACATCTGATGCTTGAACTTCTTATGAACTCTGTTCCCAGAATGCTTTGCAGCACTAGAGTGGCAGACTCTGGAGGTCAAGGTTCATGGATTGCAGCCCAGCTTTTCACATCTGATGCTTGAACTTTTTATAAACTTTTTTCCCAGCATGTTTTGCTGCTGCAGCGGTAGAGTGGCAGACTCTGGAACTCAAAGTCCATGGATTGCACCCTGCTTTCCACAACTGATGTATGAACTTTTTGTAAACGTTGTTCCCAGCATGCTTTGCTACAGTGGTAGAATGGCAGGGGCTCAAAGTTCATGGATTGCAGCCTAGCTTTTTACATGTGATGCTTGAACTTCTTATGAACTCTGTTCCCAGCATGCTTTGCTGCAGTGCCTAGAGTAGCAGACTCTAGAATTCAAGGTCCATGGATTGCACCCCGCTTTCCACATCTGATGCATGAACTTTTTATAAACTTTGTTCCCAGCATACTTTGCAGCAGTGGTAGAGTGGCAGACTTTAGTCCTCAAAGTCCATGGATTGCAGCCCAGCTATACACATATGATGCTTGAACTTCTTATGAACTCTGTTCCCAGCATGCTTTGCTGCAATGGCAGAGTGGCAGACTCTAAAGCTCAAGGTCCATGGATTGCAGCCCAACTTTTCACATCTGATGCTTGAACTTCAACTCTGTTCCCAGTTGTAGGGTGGCAGACTCTGGAGCTCAAAGTCTATGGATTGGAGTTGCAACTCTTCATGTCTTTTCCCAGCATACTTTGCTGCAGTTCAAGTTCTATCTCTCCCAGTCTTGAACTTCGGAACAATAAATCATTTCAATTACTTTTATTTTGCCACCACTTAAACAGATCGGAGGTACGAACTTGTGTTTCACGGATTTCGTTCATTTATTTCTCAACTGTTTTACAAACGAATTGGCACATTAAAAAATAACATTACTTGAGGAGTGACTGTTATACATTGAAACGTATGGTGATTAAAGAGTTAAAAATAAAACTATCAAATAATCAATAAATAATTAAAATTCATTCTCTTCAAAATGTTCATGTCATTAAACAATTTATTAATGCTTTTTTAATTTTCGAATGTTAATTGAAAAACGAAAGGAAAAAGTTCCATCAGATTATACACAAAATTAATGAGTTGTTTGCCTTACGGTTGTTTACATCAACAACTAGACACACCTCAACAATCTTTTTTCTGTAGATTTTTTTTTTTTCAAATCAAATAGCAAAAAGGAAATGTCAGTTGAGTATAAATTACTCTTTACATTTTACAAGCAGTAACTTTTTATCAATCTATTAGACCGCATTAAATTCAATTAAGGAAGCACTAAATATCACCTATTATAAAATAATTTCCAGGATCACAGTTAATGGCAAAAAAAATATGCTTAAACCAATACTTATAACAACTCGTATTCTATGTGTATAAACTTTGCTTAGAATTATACATAAAGCAGTGAGATTTGTCCCCTGTAGGTAACTGGTTAAGCTTATGATAACCTGATTATAACATGGTGCATATGTCATTTTTTTACATTTTGTGATAATCAAGAGAAGCAAGTAAATTAAAGATTGTGTGATAATTTTCCGAATGAGTGAATTATGCCGTAGGGTCTCAAGCTTGATAGATGGTAGAGGGCAAAATCTGGAGATCAAGATACATGGATCTTAGTCTAGATTTGTCTCTTTCCGCACTTAAACATCTTATGACCTCTTAAGTAATAAAGTTATTCAATTAATTAAAAACTGAATGAGCCTTCATTTCATCAATGGCAAAATACTCAACCATTCTACCATAACTACAACAGATTAATTACAACTTAATTTAACACAAATTACTAAATATCAATACCATCATCATTTTCAACCATTATCGATCCACTGCAGGATGAAGGTCTCTCAAAGTTTAATCCAGCTTCTTCAATTCGTAATCTCTGTTCCTCACATTATAACAATAAACTTTCTTATATCATCATCTTACAAGTGGTCTTTAACAATCTTTTGGAATCCAGGTTAAGACTTAACTGCCCATCTATTATCATCTCTTTCAGTTATATGTCTGACCAAACTCCATTTCAGTCTTAATTTTTTCAATGATATTAGTTAATGACACTTGTTTGTTCTCTTACCCATATACTTTGCTTCCAATCTTTTCATGTCTCTCCCAACATACATTTTCCCATACTTCATTGAATGATCTGATGTCTCCATAACTAATCAGATCTATATATATATATATATATCATTTATTCTAAAAATACGTATAATCAATATATTGAATTCATTTTTTTATGTAAAATTACATTAATAATCTAAGCATATATAAGAACAAATGCTAAGAGACAGGTAGCATCAACTGTCTTTTGAAGAGTTTATTTACATTATATAATTCACTGAAAGCTTAAGTTACTTCCTGCTCTGTTACATAAACAGTAATTTGAGTTATTTATCATTTACTTATACACACTTATCATCATCATCATCATCATAATCATTTTCAACCATTATCGATCATTGTAGGATGAAGGTTTCTCCAAGTTCAATCCATCTTCTCTGATGTCTAGCCTGTCTCCTCCACATTACATAAGCACCCTTTCTTATTTCATCTGTGTTCTTTTACTAAGTCTTTCACAACCATTTAGAATCCAGTTTAAGATTTTAACTGTCCATCTATTATCATCTCTTCTAGCAATAAGTCCAACCCAACTCCATTCCAGTCCCTTAATTCTTTCAATGATATCAATAACACCTTTTGTTCTCTTCTTAACACCCTCCACCTTTGTCCACCAATTGCTGCCTTAGCTGGTGACTTTATAGTCTTCTAAGTATAAAGGCCATGATTTATTTTTGTCTGTTGTGACTGCAAATGTCTACTAGAAAAAAATCATTCACACATACATATATATATACTCCTGGGTCTCATTTTACGTGATAGATAGGTTCCTCAGAAAACATGCGCAAAAGAAATCACTCAAAAATAGATGTAACTTACCTTGAAAAAGGGTGGATACGGACTGTGATTTTTCAAAAATCGCGTAAAAGCAAAGCACCAATGTAAAATTACTTTAAAATTCATAGAAAAAAATAAGGAAATAAAATATGATTAATAAAAAATTTCAAATTTGAAAAAAATTGATATAAGACAAACTTTTTTTAACTATAATATTTAATTTTATTCAAAACAATATATTTTTTATGCATAATTTACAGTTTTTTATACACGTTTTAATTATTATCGATATTTGCCGATAAACAGATTCGTTTGCAAACTGGTAAAAAATCAGATTCTTCACAAGAGGAAATACAACTAGCGCCAACTTCACTCTCATGTTGTGTTAATGGTTTTCTGGTGACAACGTAATTAGTAATTAATTTAACAACTAAAAATTAAATTCTTATTTATCTTTAATTTTTTAATTTTCAATTCTGTTTAAAAATCAAATTTCGTTTCACATCACATTAATTTCACGTCACCTTAAGTAATTTTTAAATGGTTAATTACAATTAAAAATCAGATTTTAATTCTTAATTGTCAAATTTAATTGTGCCCACTACTATTACTCACCTTTTAAAAATAAACTTGCGGACACTAAATGATTAATAATTGATTACGTTCTTTTTTAAAAAGCAAAAACAGAATGTGATTTAAAACGCAAAATTAACACGCACAATGTTTGAATAAAATTACATTATAATCTTGTAAAATTTAATGTGGGTATACATAAAATGTGGAAATCATGATTTTAATTTCATTATTGCATAAAATCTTACTATTATAAAGCACTGAAAATATTGAAATTACTAAGATGAAAGATGAATTCCAATAATGTGCTATTATTTTCAATATGACGTAAGTGCGCAAAATTTATTATTTAAAGTAATAGCGCATTATCGGAGTTCGACTTCTGAAGAAACATGAATCATGTAACTTCAAAATCGTGTTAAATAAATCCGTGTAAAATGAGACCCAGGTGTATATATATATGAATTTTAAGTATATAATATTTTTTCAGTTCTCATTAAATGTTTATTATTTTCTGAGGATGTACCTAAAGTAGTTTGAGGAATACAAGTAATCTAAGCACAATTTTTTTTCCCAATTTTGAAAACTGTAAATTTATTCTTACCAAATAACTAATTAACTGCAATATACACTTTTTTTTCCTTTTTCAAAACAAAATCATTCACTGTCATTTTATCATGCAAAGAAAGTGTGACACAATTTCTTTTTATTTTTAAAGACTATTTAAAACTTAAGGTGTACATAGGATTGGATTACAATGAAATACATAGATTGACTTTTCTGAAATTAAGCAATGCCAATAATGTTATAATAAAATAGTAAGCGGTAATATAGATGTCAGAATGGAGGGTAGGATTTCTGAGATGGATGCAATGAGTTCATGAGATTGCTCTCCCTGGACAATAGAAGAGTTTGTAGTAGTATCTCTTTGGTTATTATTCCAAGGACAGTCACTGAGATAATTGATGAGATAGTGAAGCAGTAGTCTTAATCCAAAGGTTTAATCACAGTAGCGAACTCCAGGAATTTCCTTGGCTGACTTGTGAAATTTTCCTTGATTTTAAAATCAGGAACCTTAGTATATATCCTCACGGTTATCTGCTTAGATTATGTGTTATATAAAAGATTGATTTTTAATCCTAAGAGCACTGTTGATTTACATCATATAATACAAAACTGACTTCAAGAATTGAATTTTGTCTACCTTGTTTCAGCAACTTGAGTTCCAGTGAAAAGCAGGAGCATTAGTGCATAGGCTGATTAACCATTGGTGGTCTTATCCCATGGGATAATTAATAACTGTTGGTAATTGATTAGATATGATCTATGAAGTTTAGACTTCAATAATGAATAACGTTTTGCGAGTCTATTATATGTGATCCAATTTAAGATAGGTGAATGAGTGCTTGAGAGATATCCTGCTACCAATACTAACTTTGCACTTTGAGGCTGTGTAAACAAACATTTAAATTTTTAAAGCCTAGCAGAGAATGTATTGCATCTTCGAAAATGACTTCCCTGAAACAATAAGAACCGGATTGTGAAATTTAGAGAGAATGATGAGAAAATTAGAGAATGGCTATTGGAACATAGATAAATAATATACAAAGTGAGCATCTTATAAATTTTTAATTTAGTTACAAATTTCTATGCCTTTTTCATTTATTTTTTCTTCTTCAAATTTTTGAGTTATTGAAATGAAGGTGTTTGAATGCAATATGGAGATAGACTGTAATCAAAGTTTATTTATTTGCTACTGCTACATAACATTCATTTTTTTTGTAAACAAACCCACACTCTTTCAAATAAATCACAAATAAGAAGTTTTAAATAAAATTACGTCAATATAAAATGGAATACTTTAATTAAGTAATAATCAAATGGCTTAAAGCTAAGGAGTTCATAAAAAATTTGGGCATTGAAAACAATGGATCAAAATCGCGATCCCATGGACAATAGGATCCATAATTGACCATTCTATCGCTGCATATACAGAGCAAGAGTATTTTAATAATATATATGTAATTCCTAATGTCCACTCCATATGTTCTTGTCGTTGCAGCTGTTATTACTATGTGATTATTCATATAGTATACGAACATGGATGGGCTGCTCACCAACACGCATTAGCCAGCGTGGTGAGTTTATTGGCTTTTTACCTTTGAGTTTAAGATCGAGAAACACCATGGTCTTTCTTCTAGTGAGAAGGGCAGAATGAATGTTTGTGTAAATGATAAATATTTTTCCAATACATATATACAATTATGACAGACAAAAATAAAGCATGGCCCTTATTCCCAGTAGGCTGCAAAGTCACCAATCAAGGCAGCGGTTGGTGGCTGAAGGCGGAGGGTGCTAAGAATCCCCTGATTGTGGACCCAGGCTGCCATTTGATGACGACTTTTTATTTAGGTACTTACAACTGCAGATCACTTTCAAGTGAAGGAAGATTGCAAGAATTAGAAGAAGAACTCTCTTATATTAAATGGGACATTATTGGACTTTGTGAAGTTAGAAGAAAAGGTGAAGATACAATTGATTTAAAAAGTGGACATATACTCTATTATAAAGGCACAAATATTGGAAATACAAGTGGAGTAGGATTCATTATAAATAAAAAGTGGAAGAACAATATTGTAGAGATTGATGGTGTATCGGACAGAGTGGCAAGATTAGTTATACAACTTAATAGCAGATACCAAATGCAGATAATTCAGGTTTATGCCCCAACAAGTTCTCATAGTGATGAAGTAGTAGAAGATTTTTATATGGATGCACAAAAGGCTTTTGATCAGAGTAAACAACATTTTAAAATTGTTATGGGAGACTTTAATGCTAGAATTGGTAAACAAATGAAAGATGAAAGTGTTGTAGGTAATTTTGGTTATGGTAATAGAAATGGGAGAGGAAATAGACTTGTGCAGTTTGCATAAAAAGAAAAACTATATATTATGAATTCTTTTTTTGAGAAAAATGTTAAAAGGAAATGGACATGGAAGCATCCAAATGAAGGTACAGCAGAATTGGATTATATTTTGACTAACAGGAAATACATATTTCAAGATTGTAATGTTCTTAATAAATTTAACACAGGAAGTGATCATCGATTAGTAAGGTGTAAGATAGGTGTTAATGTGAAACTAGAGAGACAAAAATTATTAAGAAAAACAATATTTACAGTTGATATTCCTAATCTTCAGAAACATTCTAATGAATTTAAATTAGAACTTACAAATCGGTTTCAAGTACTAGTAGATTTTGAACATGATTCAGATTTGAATGAAATTAATATGAAAATAACTAATACACTTTTAAAAACTGCAACAAAAATAGCTGGTAGAAAAAAGCAGCAATTGACAAATAAAATTTCTACTGAGACTAGAGAATTTATGAAGAAAAGAAGGAATATGAAGATATACAAAAATGATGTATTAAAAAGAATTGAATATCTCGGAATTTTGTAAAATGGTACGGAAAAGAGTTGAAAATGATATAAGAAAGTATAACTGTGAAATAGCAAGGAAAGCTGTAGAAGAAAATAAAAGTCTCAAGAATGTTAAACAACATTTTGGTATTGATAGGAAATTTCTATCTACAATAAGAAAAAAAGATGGAATTATTACTAAAAAGAGAGATGACATCATGAAGTTGGTAGAAGATTTTTATCAAGAATTATATAGTAATAAAGAACAAGTACCTCCTATATCTATTACATCTTCCGATTTGCCCAGAATTTTAAATGAAGAAGTGAGATTCGCAATTAAATGTATGAAGAAAGGAAAGGCTCCAGGTAATGATGGAATTATAATTGATATATTAAAAGAAGCAGGTGAAGAAATAGAAACAATTTTAGCAAAGTTATATACCAAATGTCTAAATGATAAAGATGTACTGGATGATTGGAAGAATGCAGTAATAATATTAATATTTAAAAAAAGTGATAAAGAAGATATTAGAAATTACAGACCTATCAGCCTTTTATCAGTTTTATATAAAAATTTTACTAAGATAATTACAACTCGTCTACAGAGAACATTGGATTTCCACCAACCCAGAGAACAAGCTGGATTTAAAAGTAGTTTTAGTACAGTAGATCATATCCAGGTGTTGAGAGAAGTTATAGAAAGGAAGAATGAATATGAGTTGTCATTATGTTTTGGATTTGTAGATTATGAAAAGGCATTTGATTCTATAAACATTTCTTCAGTGATTAAAGCATTGGATCATCAAGGTATAGATCCAGGATATTGTCATATTTTGAAGAATATTTATAAAAATGCAACAGCAACAATTAGATTACATAATGATACTGGGAAAGTCAACATTGAGAAAAGTGTAAGACAAGGTGACTCCATATCTCCAAAACTTTTTACAGCAGTGCTGCAAGAAGTATTTTGTGGATTAAAATGGGAAACTAAAGGAGTGAAAGTAAATGGAGATTATTTAAGTCATTTAGATTTCACAGATGATGTAGTTGTTTTTGCAAATAATGCTTCAGAGCTGCAGGATATGTTGCAGGAATTATCAGATGAAAGTAGGAAAGTAGGACTAAAGATAAATGTTAAAAAGACTAAAGTAATGTTTAATCGATTTGCTCAAAATATGAAAATAAAGATTGATTATGATGAATTAGAAGAAGTTAACAGTTACAAATACCTTGGTCAGATTATTAATACAGATGGAAACATAATGGAAAAAAATAATCATAGAATTAAACTTGGTTGGAGTGCTTTTGGTAGAAATAACTTGATACTAAAAGGAAATATGCCTTGAAAAGGAAGGTTTTTAACAAATGTCTTTTACCAGTTCTTACTTATGGATCTGAGACTTGGAAACTTAATAGAAGAGCAATACAGAGACTTCAGACAACTCAAAGAAGTATGGAGAGATGCATGTTGGGAGTAACAAGAAGATATCGAAAACGCAATGTATGGGTAAGAGAACAAACAGGTGTTACTGACCTCATTGAAAAAATTAAAAGATTGAAGTGGAGTTGGGCTGGACATATTGTTAGAAGAAATGATAATAGATGGACAATTGAAATTTTAAAGTGGATTCCAAGAGCCCAGAAAGAGACCACATGTGAGATGGATGGAAGACCCAGAAAGAGACCACATGTGAGATGGATGGATGAAATAAGAAAGTGTGCAGGGGTGATGTGGAGAAGAGAAGCTAAAGATCGGAAAAGATGGATTAAACTTGGAGAGACCTTCATCCTGCAGTGGATTGATAATGGTTGATGATGATGATGATGAAAACAAACTTCATACATGCGTTTTTTTTTAAAATTAAATTTAATATATATAATTACAATGTGATCTACAAGTGCCAAATTTTTGTGTACTGGCATTTTTGACACAGTTTCCTTTAGATAAATATATTACTGATTATAACTAAGAATTTATTAGATTAGAGATTATCACATTATCCATAGCTAAAATATAAACGTTAAACCTAATTAAAGATTAATAAATATGTTTTTTTTTTATTATTAAATCACATGGTATCAATAATCCAACTTCAATGATTTGTACATTAAGCAGTAGCATTTCGATATTAATAAATTCTGAACAAATGATGACATGAGTAAAAGATGATGATCTGGCCAGTTGAAGATAACTGGTTCAGCATTAATTCCATTTTAAAAGTTATTTAATTTTCTTTTAAATATTTTAATCAATTTTTTTTAAAACTTTGTAATGGAATAAAAATTTTAAATAAATATATGTATAAAATTCAAATAACAGAAGTATTAAAGAACATGGCAGACTAAACAAAATATCTAGACAAAATCTTTTATAAATATTAATCAATTATCCACTTAATTGAGTGAGAGTAGTGTAGTGAAAATTATACTACAAAAATATTATTCATTAAGTGTATAATCTCTAGACTAATGAATGACTAATAAAAATTATTAATATATTTCCATTAAGTGATTTGAGTCAAAGTTGTGAGGGCAGTAAGTTTAACAAACATATCAATGATAAAGATATGTATAAGAGATTGTGATCTGGGTCAACTGATGAAATGCTAGTTCAGAATAAAATGTGCATCTTGAGGGTCATACATCCTTTTCACATGTCTTTGGCCGTCTCCACAAGATGATAACACCAGACAGAAAACAATCCCTACCTTGCATGAGAGATGTAATGAAAATTACACTACAGAAATATCTCTTAGAGCAACTGTCCAAATTGTTCAACCTATTCTTTTGTGATGCTTCATAGATGAGTACACTGGCTAATAAAAAGACAGGATAAGACATCATTGATGCTTTTAAATTGCAATGTTACAAAGAATTAACCCCCCCCCCCCACAAAAGTAAAGAAAACACGTGCATGGCCTAATGGTTAAATCAGTTATGAACTTCCAGCAGAAACATAAATGCCCAGATTAAAGTTGGCTTATTTTAAAATACAATATAAAGCTGTCATTAAATAATAATAAAAAATATTCTAGTGTATGATTGTTTGTTTTTAATCTAAACAAAAAAAAAAAGATCAGCAAAAAGATGGACAAATTTAGCTACAAGGCAATAATAGCACTACTAAGATGCTACAATTTAAATGAAAGTTAAGTCATTTAAATTCTAACCTTATGGTAGCTAAACCAATCTACTTTTGAAATTTTATAAAATAAGAATGTTTCATCATAGGTGCACTCACTAGGACCAGAAGAACATGGTGGCAATAATGGACTTATCAACAAGAAACTGTACATTTTGCTAGAAGAGATAATAATAGACAGTTGAAATCTTAAACTGATTCCAAGAGATTGTAAGAGATCTAGAAACAGACCGCATGTGAGATGGATGGATGAAATAAGGAAGTGTGCTTGGGGGATGTGGAGAAGAAAGGCTAAAGATCAGAGAAACTGGATGGAACTTGGAAAGATCATCATTCTGCAGTGGATTTATAATAATTGAAAATGATGATGATAATGATAAAGGCAAAATAGCATACACTGGCCAATTTTTTGTGTGTGCAAATGATTTTATTATAATTGAGGACTAAGTAATGGTTTTATGATCTGCATCAACAACAGAAAGTTCATATTTAAGTTTGGTATATATGTAGATTTTATTATATATTTAATGGCAGAAATATAAAATCTTGGACAATTCATGCATAATTTCAGTAGTGGTAACCCTTTAAAGTCATCAGGAGTCAATCTAAAAATAAAAATTTCACTATATGGCTATATACTCAAACTTTCTTCCTGAGTACAGATGAAACAACTATTGCCTACAAACTCAATTATCATTGGTAATGGTTTGCTATTGCTTACGATCTTTAAACACAACAAACTGTGTTAGGAATTGATCCAGGAATATCTAGCTTTTGAATCCACTACTGACTTATACACTAGTCATTTAAATGTATGGATCTTAACATTTAGGACCATATCATTTAATGTGTCCTATACAATAATTAAAATGCATGAAGTCTGTAATAGGAAGTCATGTGAGGTTCAAACCCTTAAGTGGCACAATGGATACCAGCAGTTTTATGCACATAACCAAATTGAATTTTATTTTACTCTACTAAGCTGAAAATTGGTTCTGGCATTTTAGGTTCTTGAGTCTACCATTCATCCATGTCATTGAATGGTAAGGGTTTTAATTGCATATATTTAATTAATTAATTCAATAGTGTCATTATGATGAAATATGTTATGGACTGTGTGAAACTTATTTTGTGAAATTATTTAATTTTTAATTATACAGTAGTAATAATAATAATAGTAGTAGCAGTAATAGTATTACTATATAATCTAATTCTAGTCACAAATGTAACCATAATTATTATCAACAAAGTTTACATCACTACTGCTATTGCGATTATTACTACTACTACTACCACCACCACTACTACTACTACCACCACTACTACCACTTCTATGACCACTACTACTACTAATGAGTTTCTTGAAAAATAAATTATGTGAACTCTAACAACATTTGTTGCAAAGTTTATATTACAACATCAGCCTGGAAGCATTCAGTCAGAAAAAAATCAGAAATATTGCTGTATATTCTTATTCTTCTCCTTTACTTTTTTTGCATTTCTTCATATAATCATATATACTGTTTACAATAACTCCCCTCATATACACTTTAATGCAAAATTTTTTAATATAATTTTTTTTATTTTCCTGACAGTTTCGACTGCCCTGCAGTCTTCATCAGAGCATTCTTAACCTCCTTTACTTTTTTGCATTAAAGTGTATATGAGGGGAATTATTGTAAGCAAATATTGCTATAATCATACATTTGTATAGCTATCTACTAAAATCTTTTTTTTTTAAGTTCATACATTCAGATAATTTTAAAATATTGATGTTTTAATTAATAAGAAAATATCAAATTATGTGAGTAAAATCGAATAGCAACAAAGTAAAAGGTTATTCAGAACAAATTTTTGGTAAAATGTTACTTTTTGTGAAGTTTATTAAGATTCGTAATTATTTTTACACAATATTCATATAATAATTATTAAAAATCAAAACTATACATATACACACATATATATTATTTATAAAAATAAAAAGTAATAGAAAAACACAACATTCTGATCACACCCCTTATGAAAATTATAGCTGATATGTCATTGCAAAAACCATATTAGGATAATTTGATCTATTTAAAAGAATTAGAAATGTGTTTCAATATTTCATAGCAGAATCACAGATTAATATTTTGTCATTGGCCTTTTAAAAACAAATTTCAATTAAAAAAGATTTTGTTCATTTTCTAAAGTTACTTTATTCTGCCCAGTATTCAATGATGAAAACATCTTTTATGCTCCCATTTTTTCAATATTTGCAAAGTTTGAATATGAATTTTTAGAATTTTTTCCATTTGAAGATGTATATTACTGCAAAGTCAAGTTGAATTTATTGAATTGTGATATAAAATATTTGTTTAATACTAAAATCAAAAGTTGAAAGCTTATAAAAACTTTCACCAGAGAGAACAATTAAATCTTGTGATGTGCAGATGAGTTAAATAATAAACATATTTAATCATTATCAGTGAAGTCATATCTTTAAATACATAACACAAAATAAATTAAGATATACTGGGGAAAATAATCCATTGTAATTAAAACATAAAATCTACTACTCGTGTTGGAAAAAAATATCAGGTCACAAGTTTGATTCTTGGTTGATGGCTGCTTGTAGAAAAAAAGAACAAACTCAGAATTAACTCTGAGTTCTCACTATGTAGAGATCAGTATGTTAACCATTATTCTCATAACCTTGAGTTTGAATCTGGCTGAATAATTTTTTTCTTACAGTTGACTGAAGATTTTCCAGG
Organism: Epiperipatus broadwayi; assembly: GCA_028023455.1. NCBI lineage: Eukaryota > Metazoa > Onychophora > Udeonychophora > Euonychophora > Peripatidae > Epiperipatus > Epiperipatus broadwayi. The sequence goes on along the minus strand of JAQFVV010000815.1, from coordinate 119,361 downwards.
CAATCTCAAAACATTTCCAGGTAACTGGTCTGTACAGATGTGTCTTTAATACGTTCAGCACCTTGCTGCAAATTATATATGCGTGCTTCATTATGTTCAGCACTTTACTGCAAATTATATAGATAACATGTTTGGCAACATGATACAAATTAACATAAGTTATGTACCAATAATCAGCAGATAAACAAAATCATAAGTGTCCAATGCCTTCTGGAGCATTATGCTTCAGCTATGGGTACATTATTTATTTGGAGACATTGACATGCACCAATAATAAACAGATATCTAACACTCCTGTTAAGTTAAAATAATTATGATTGATTAGATGAACTTATAAGCACTGACTGTAGTTATAATATAATACTTCATCACAGTGAAACGGTATTGTATAATACTAAAATGTCCAAGCACTTTACCACTGTTACACAATGCTTTATTTACCACTCTTTCTTATAGTTTACAGTTTCGATTGCCCCAGCAATCTTCTTCAGAACTTTATTAGCTCCTAACCTCAACTGTTGTATAACTAAGAGCTGTTACTTTCACCCTACCCTAAAGACATCTATTGTAAGCTAGAGTAATTAATGAACATTGGGTAGTAACGTAAAATCATCATTTTAAGAATGAAAGGTTTCTTACTTTTGCCTTCATTATTAAAAGTTGGAATTAATGCACTTATCCACCTGGCAGCCACCTTTTGCTCCTTTAAAGAGCCAATGATGTGATTTTTTTTAAAAAAAAATCCTAGTATTTTAAACCCAGACTAACTAACCTGATGAAGTCAAAAGCTGGAAATTAGTCAGTCTGCAGATGGGTGTTTTAAAGTACTATATTATCTGCTGTCCACTGATTACTCAAACTTACTGTAGATGGCTTTAGACAGAACTGTCCTTGGAAGCCTATGAATGAACTGAAAGGTCATCATGTGATATTGCTGTATGTAGTACAGATGTGAACTAATATATTAAGGCTGATAATAGCATAATATTTAAATACTACATTTATTGAAAATAAGAAATATATAATAATTTGTAATATTAATCTACGCAGGTATGACTATAACTCAAATTTTCTTTCTACTCGCGTTCATTTCACAACAACGTCTTTAATATATGATTTTTTCCCTACAGTTCAGGCTTTTTCATACCTGCACTCCAATATGTAATATATAGTGGGTTTGAACTCAGACTTTCACACGACACTCAACTATCCATGCTATCTCATACTGCTCACACACTTGATCTCACACATGTTGAAAAGATAATCATCAATATATGTATTTCGTGCTAAACCAGCACTCGTCAGTTGATCCAGATTATCATCTCTACACATATATACAATCAATGCTCAGCTTATATTAAGCTAGCCAATCTTCATACTTTAATGGGCAGGCTTCAATCCACTCCACCCCACAACTCGTCAGCCGTCCATTTCATGTGTGTAATCAAGTGTGTCAGTAGTATGAGATAGGGTCGTATGAAAATCTGAGTTCAAACAATGTCTTTAATATATTAACGATTATTACAAATTATTCATTAAGGCTACATATTATTAAATGATTTTTGGCCCAGCTATAAACTATAAAGTTAATTACAAATTAAAATACTCAATGGTAGTTAATCAATATCATTAATTTAACTCACTGCCTCCCCCCTCCTCCTATGTGGAGTATCTTAAGTGTAGTTTAAAATCTTAATTGTTTACTTTAAACATGGGAATAAAAACATGTGGCTTTTTCAGATGTCATTATTCATAAATTTAAAGCATGTTTAAAAAGACCGCTTTTAAAATATATCCTACGCAGTTGTATCGGCTTTTAAATAGTAATTTGTAATTATATGCAGATTGAAAATGTACAACAGAAAGTAACGAGAAATCTTTAACTATGTTGTACATTACAAAAATGCATTAATAATAATAATAATAATCGGAAAGGATTGTCACAATTCTGAATACTTCGCTAACATTTTAAATTATCAATATTCATGGGGATTAAACATGCTTCGATTCCGATCGGCATAACAAATAGCTGACATTTTTACATTCCTCGATGACATTAATAGTTAATGATTTTTCAAAGTCGTTCTTTGTAGTTGCGAAGACTCTTTCTTGATGTCGGAACAGTTAATGATTTTTCAAAATTTCTTCATAAATTGTTTCATCAAAGTTGTGAAAAATAATAAGCAAGATTGCTCTTAATAACACACGAGCTTGCAAAGCAAAAATAATGAGACTCAACGCTTGGGAAACCGGAAAATCAATAAATCTTAAATAAGATTATTTATTCGGAAATATTTAGATGTATAGGTAATTTTTTTTTTTTAAAAAAAATGGATTTGTCGTATAATAAAATATCAAAATGTGATTCTTTTTATTTTTTAAAATAAAGAACATGTATCTATATGTGTGCATATGAAGCCATATATTTGTAAGTTGAATGACTAGTCAATAAATTAAACTGTAATATTCGATCACTATCAGTACCATTCTCTTGACATAATTTAATATATCATCTCAGTATACAAAGTATTTTTAATTAATACCCCCCCCCCCATTTTCTGTAATACAGGCATTATTTTCTCAAATAGTTTTATTTTCTTACAGTTTTGACTGTTCCAGCAACCTTCTTCAAAACTACAAAGTATTTAACCATTTCTGAATAGCCAAAACTTCACATGATCATTATTTCTTATGCTTGGTCTTAACTGTTATTAAAACAGGCAATACGTATAGAGAGTTTTGCCTGTTTTAATAGCCAAAACTGTAAGAAAATAAAAAAAAAATACATGTATGCATTGCAAGCATAGGGGATTTGAACTCAAATTTTCAAGCACCCTTCAACTATCCACACTATCTCATACAACTGATACACATGACCACACACATGTAGAAAAGATAAATAATCACCAATATACGTATTTCGTGCTAAACCCGCATTCATCAGTTGGTCCAGATTATCATCTCCCACACACACATATATAATCAGTGCTCAGTTTATATTAAGATAGCAAATCTTTTTCATACTTTAATGGACAGGCTTCAATCCACTCCAACTTTTCAGCCATCCATATCATTGAAAATCTGATGGTGAAAACTCAAATCCCATGCTGATGCTAAATTATTGCCAAGCCCATGTTGACCTGAAGTCACTCTACGTATATTGGTGATTATTTATCTTTTCTACATGTGTGTGGTCATGCGTATCAGTTGTATGAGATAGTGTGGATAGTTGAAGGGTGCTTGAAAATCTCAGTTCAAATCCCCTATACTTACAATTAAAGCTCCCAGGTTTGTGAAGAGTGCCTGGTTTTCAAATATTTATGTATGCATTGCATAAAATAGAAAAAGAAATTGTTATTATAATTATATATGTTAATAATCAATGCACAGAGAGTAAAGAAGAAAGAATGATAATATACAGAATTGATCTACAAAACAGGCTTAGAACCCACAACTCTATTACTGTACTAAACCATGTAGTGCTTGAATTTCATGCAAACTCCTAAGCAGGAAACCATTCAATTATTTTAATGTACAGAGCTGCATCACCAATTTTAATGAGACATTGTTTACACATTAAGATAAATATGTATATTAATTCCTGCTTGTCAAATTTTAAGTTAGCATAAGCAATCTGTCAGTGGCCAACAGAAAAAAAAAACTTTAGCCTCCAGTGACATTTTAAGCATTGCACTCCAATTAGTGGTTTGTTGCTTACTTCAAAATATAATCCGTAGCAAACTCAACAGAGATCTTTTCAGGATTGGAAAATAAGTATCTAGATAAAAGGGTACTGCTATCATACAGCGATATTGGATCATCATCAATTATAATTCATACTTAATAAATAATTGTACATTAAGTGGAAAAAAGTTGGCTCTCTGTTAAAGATTCAAGTTGGGTGCAAATACAGATCATTATCACCATTTTCAACCATTAGCAATCCACTGCAGGATGAACATTGCTCCAAGTTCAATCTATCTATTTCAATTTCTAGACTCTTTTCTCCACATAATTCCAGCATATTTTTTTTCATTCAGCCATCTCACATGTGCTCTGTTTCTAGGTCTTTATAATCTCTTAAAATAAAATTTAAGATTTCAATTGTTCATCTATTATAATTTATTATAGTAATATGTACAACCCACTCAATTCAGTCTCTTAATGCTTTCAATGATGCCTGTTTGTCTCTCATTCATATATTTCATTTTCAATCTTTTCTTTTGCTCCTAACATGCATATTACCATACTTTGTTGAGTTGTCTAAAGTCTCTATATTCTTTTTCTTTAAGTATCCAAGTCTCAGATCCATAAGAAAGAACTGATAAAATACATGTATTAAAAACCTTTCTTTTCAAACCTATAGCCATATTTTCTTTTAGTATTAAGTTATTTCTGCCAAATGAAATTCAGCCAAGTTTAATTCTATGATTAATTTCATTATGCTTCCATCTGTAATAATAATATGACCAACATATTTGTAGTTGTTAACTGCTTTTAATCACTTTGTTTACTTTTTTTTTTTTTTTTTTGAGGAATATTCATTGAACATTACTTTAGTCTTTTAAAAATAGCAGTTACCTTTAGTCCTACTTTCTTACTTTTATCTGATAACTCTTGCAATATTTTCTGAAGCTCTAAAACATTACATGCAAGAACAATTACATCATCTACAAACTCTGGATGACTTAAATCATCTCCATTTATTTTTACTTTTTTAGCTTCATATTTTAATCCACAAAACACTTCTTGAAAAATTGCTGTAAATTTTTTTGGAGATATGGAGCCGCCCTATCGTACACACTTCCCAATCTTAATCTTCTTAGTATAATTATGTAATCTAATTGCTGCTGTTGGATTTTTATAAATATTCTTCAGAATATAACAATATTCTGGTTCAATACCTTGATGATCTAATGCTTTAATTACTGAAGAAATGCTTACACACTCAAATGCCTTTTCATAATATACAAATCCAAAGCATAATGGCAATTGATATTCACTGTTTCTTTCTATAACCTCTCAATACTTGGATATGATCTATTGTATTAAACTATTTTTAAATCCAGCAAATATGCTAAATCACAATAAAAATCTCCTGAGATGATACAATAACATGATGTCCATCACAAAAATAGAAGACACCATAAACAAAATTCTAATTACATGTATGATTTAAAGCTAAAAATAGAATGATTTTAACATTTATTTTAAGATTATTTAAATGTTCAGAAATAAGACTCTGTAGGAAACTAACTTTGAATAAATTCATAATTTTGTTAGCTAATACAGAAAAGTTAAACATAAACCATGTGTTAAGCATTCATGGAAGAATGACTCCTACCTCTCAAATGTAATTGCAGCATCATATTTGCAATTGTAATTTTTGTTTTACTAACAGCACATTAGTACTTAACTGATTAATCTAGCTTAATATGTCTCCATCATCCTTTAACTAGCTTTTAGATACCTATTTTCTGACCATAACTAATAACTATATAAATTAGCAATGAGTTAAGTTCCTAAAACATCCTATGCCTACTTGTGATTTGGAAAACAAAATTTAAAGGTTTACCCACTCTGGTTTTAAATCCAGCTATGGCTAATAGATTCACTAACCACTCTGTCATAAGGCCATAGAATATAATAAAAATTATAAAATAGTAACTTGCATTGGAAGCTGTTATTTTCCTCGATGGAGTAACAGAATGATACATAAAGCAAATTCCAGTAAGGAAATGCACCTACTAGGCAGATACATTCTTGACTATTATAAAAAATATGTTTAGCTTAATAAAACATAACTAAAACATATACCATCATATGTTATTAAGAATAATATAATCAGAGTTCAACTTAATATACTTTTAACTTATCTTACCCCCCTAAAAAAATTCTACACATTTATGGATAATTGAAAGTACAGCAACTTTAAAGACTTTTCCATTCTATCTTGATGGTCTTGTATTTTTCCTTGTCAGTCTTGGAACTCTGCAATATTATTTTGAGAAAATATTTTGGAATGGCTAAAACATGATTTTTTGTGAACTTTATTATGATTATTTTTGCACAATAATTGTGTAATAGTTGTTAAAAATCAAAATTATGAATTATTTATTTTGTATGCAAGTATTTTATTATTAAAAATACAACTTTATATTTTTAAGAGCAATTGTGACAAAAAAAAATTTAAATTTTTAAAGCATAATTTAATCGATTTATCAGGTGATGATATTTATTCATTCACATTTTAAAAAAGTCAAACACAAAGGATTTTGTTTGTTTTCTGTATCGAAGCTTTTCCTCCTGACTGTTGATGGAAAGCATTTATTATTTCAATTACAGTGTAATTTTTTCATTACTGTGCAGATCAAATGTAATTTTTTTTATATAATTACTCCATTTCTAAACAAAAATATTTACCAAATGAAGTGAAATTTATTATATTCTGATAAATAATTATGATTTAATATTAAAATTAACATTGAAAGCTTACAGAGAAACAGAGAAGAAAACCAATTAAAACTGTCACAGTGCAAAAGAGTTAACTATCTGCAAGGTCATTACTTTTCTGGTCATGTGATATGAGAATAAAAAAAGATAGTATTAAGTTTCAATCCAGAGACCTTTAGCTATTGAGTTTCTTAATTAAAGTGAAATAGTATTTATTGATAGTTTAATGTTAATCAGTGACTTTTCTGTTATGTCCTACCACAGAGTGTGATGTGCATAGCACATATCTACTAATCCCTAAGGAGCATTAGAATGGGATCATCAAATTCGTTTTTCAATATAATCACTATTAAAACCTTTTATGTTTTTGGAAGATTGCTATTTTTTTTTTTTTAAAAAAAATATGATTACAGGTTTCTTTGTTTAGTGAGTTTGATTATTTTTATATATTTCTGATATTTCACCAACAACTATAGTCTATTATTGCCCAAAATGGAATACCCTGCTACTAAAAATGTATCATGTAAATACCCCATTCCTGTGATCTGGATTTATTTCTTGGACAATACAACTGATTTTTTTGCCTTGCATGGTTTAGTACAATGGTAGTTAGGCTCTGAAGCATAAGATCCACAGATTTATCTAAGTTCTGGCACCTATGGTGCTCCAAATTATGAACTCCCAATAAATAAAGTCATTTGATTATTTTTCAATGCCAAAGCTATTTTTTTCCAAGCTTTATTTTTATCTCTGAAAATATTAGTAATTAATATAAATGGACAATACCTTCTCCCTCCGCTAATGCTGGAAGACATTCAAGCAGGTTTTTAAGACAGTCATAAAAGTATTGATTCATATACCCATCTCAGTTTTGATAGATTTGTGGTTACTCTATTGCTTGGATATTTTAACATGATTAATTATAGCATACTGTACTCCACATTAGGAGTGGAAATGCACTTAACAAGCTTCAAAAAGTAATAGACACTAGATGGCATTGCCATCTAAATCTTCAAGCTAATATCTGGCTGGTGGCCTTCATAAATTACTCAAACTTATAAACAGATAATTATGGGCTAGAATAAATATAGCAGGGTAAATTAAAATGAACGAAGATATTTCTAGAATTTCATTCATTACATCATTTGTTCACTCTAGCATATGCTAAAATATATGTATTTAGGTATAATCCATTTGAGGCCTACAAGACAAAGCAAAAAAAAACTATCATCATCATCACCTTTTTCAGTTATTATCAATTTACTATGGGATGAAAGTTTTCCCCAAGTTTAATCCAGCTTCTCTAGTCTCTAGCCTCTTTTCTCCATATCACCCCAGGACACTTCCTTATTTCATCCATCCATCTTACCTGCAATATCTTCCTAGATCTTTTATAATCTTTTGGAATCCTTTTTTTTCTAGCAATATATCCAATTCAGCCTAATTTGTATCTTAATTATTTCAATGATGCCAATAACATTTGTTTGTCCTCTCACCTATGCATTTCATTTATGATCCCTTCTTATTACTCATAGCAAACATCTCTCCATACTTTATTGAGTAGCCTGGAGTCTATGTACTGCTCTTCTAATAAGTATCCAAGTCTCAGGTCCATAAGTAAGAAACTTTTCAAACACAGACATATTTCATTTTAATATTGTTATTTCTATCAAAGAAAGCACTCAATCCAAGTTTAATTTTATGATTAATTTCATCAATGATGTTTTCATCTGTATTTATATTCTGATCAAGTTATTTGCAGTTGTTAATTTCTTCCAATTTATTGTCATTTTTTATTTTCTTCATTTAAAAAAATCCATTGAACATTCTTTTAGTCTTTTTAGCATTCACTATTAGTCCTATGTTCGTACTTTCATTTTGATAACTCTTGCAACATTTCTTGAAGTTCTGAAGCATTATTTGTAGAAACAATTGCATCATCTGCAAAATCTAGATGATTTAAATAAATATCTGTTTACTTTTACTCCCTTAGTTTACCATTTTAATTCATAAAAATATTTCTTGTAGAGTTGTAATTGTATTTTATTGAGCACACAGGAAGTATATGTAAATAATTATAAGACAGGCTTTAACCTGTATCACATGTGCCTTGAAATTTATAATAGTCAAGCAATATCATTTTTCCAATAGAGGGACCTCTCAGACCATGACCCAAGATAGCAACTTTTATAAAGATAAGAGCATCATCTTATCTTTAACCTAAATTTCTATTTATATAGGCTAATCTGAAGCATCCTGATTTGGGAGCATCAAGTTGTCATTATCTTCACTGTAAAACTGCTGTAATTTTTTTTTGAGATATAAATGGAGTCATCCTGACATATACTCTTCTCATTGTTAATCTTCCTAGTATCACTGTGTAATCTAATCATTCTTGTTAAATTTTAATAAATATTTCTCAAAAGATGACTATATTCTGATTCTATATCTTAACAATCCAATGCTAGAATGATTATGTAATCTAATCATTACTGTTGCATTTAAATAAATATTTCTCAGAATATGACAATATTCTGAATGTTTTAACCACTAAAAATGCCTATAGAATCAAATGCCTTTTCATAATCTACAAATCCAAAACATAATGACAATCAATATTCATTGGTCCATTCTATAAATATAATTTCTCTCAATAGTTAGATGTGATCCATTGTGTTAAAAAACCACCTTTAAATCCAGTAAAAAAACATACAACATAAAAACTTATATGGGAAAATTATAAAATCGCAAATAAAAGTGTAAAATTATAAAATTCATATATTCAACTTTTATACATTGAACACATATTTAAAAAGCTTAAGCAGTCTTTCCTAGTGAAAAGTTATATTTGAACTTGCCCTAATAACAAATGTTATGTACATGAAAAGCTTAAACAATCTTTCATAACCTCTATTTTAAATAAATTTTTCAGAGACCATGGCTAAAATTATATATATGTTGAATTAAATATTTCCATGGATTGTTATTAGAATAAATAATAAAAATGAGGAGATAATATCCATGTAAACAGAGATAACCTTTGTCTTTGATGTTTCCAGAAAACTAACAATTACTATTATTTGACAATCTCTGAAGGTAAACAACTTTTCTCATTAAACTATAATAGCTGAATATAATTTAAAAATAATTTCCCTACTGAAAGACATAAATAAGCAAATAAATGAATGAAAATAAATAAGCAAACTTCTCTAACTGTAGTAATAATAATGTCTCATTCTCTAGTTAAAGCAGGAAAGCCCCATGTCTACATTACTTTGATCAGCACTATTTTTCTGTATTTGTTACAATACCATTATAGAATTTTAATATTGTAATATATGTCGTACCATTTATATGTTATATAATCATTCATTTTAGCATATTCTATTATATATGAATTACTGCTACTTATGTGAACATTGAAAGTAAGCTGAGAGAGTATTTTGATGTCTTGTTAGGAATATATTTTATACTTAGGATTACTTATAAGACTGAATGATATCCAAAGTTTGAAATTACATCTTAATAAAAACTGTGGGAATAATAATGACCTCATTCACAAAGGTGCATTGAGTAAAAGATCATATATTCATTTTGTATTAGTAAAAATATAAAAACCAATATCTGTTAATATATCACCCTAATGAAAACATATTGCATAGAAGCTCTTAGATTAAAGAGCGAACAAGAGACTGTATGAATTCCATTCCAAGTGAAAAATAATTATACCAAAAAGTGACCAACAAATAATCATACCAAAAAATGACCAGATAACTGTTAATGAAAAAATGTAAAAGGAATGTATTGTCATGGAAATTGAGTGAATAAGTACAAATCTTAATTATGGACCAATTTTTCTCGGTCATAAATGCCCAGACCATATTTATTCCTTTCACATATGAAATTTTCCGAGTGGATATAAAATCTTGATAATAAAAAAGAAGAGTATATGGAGAAATAATTTCATAATGAATTAAAGTCTAGATGATTCTCATGTCATCATCATCATCATTAAAAGAATACATGACAATATTCATAATATAATTCAATAGGTGAATGGATTTAGATATTTGGTAATTAGCTGAATTAAAATGGAAGAAGCAAAGATGAACAGAGCAAAACTCTCCATACAGTATTGCCACCTGTGCTAAACAGAGTAATCAATGGATGCCAGAAGGCTTGGGCATAAAATCCCTACCTAATGCCTACTCATCCAATATCCCCAGACTAGTTTCTGGCTTGTGGCCTTCGTCAGTGAGGAGCTTTGGATCTGAGAGCACTGCATCTAGATCTTAGGATCTAATGCAACCCTCTAGCAACCACCTTTTATCTCTATTTAACTACAAAACTATGAGAATGAAATTGAAAACACAAAAAATATTTTCAATCTAAGCTCAATAGTAGGATGAGTAGGCATTAGATAGGGATTTTATGCACAAGCCTTCTGGCATCCATTGATTACTCTGTTTAGCACAGGTGGCAATACTGTATGGAGAGTTTTGCTCTGTTTATCAACAATTAATGTGCTAGTATAGGAAATGTGATCATGTGATGCTTAATGGTTTAACACCAATCCTGCCTAATAGGATAGTGGTGGCTATTGTTGTAAAAGAGCCAAAGACACCAAAATGTATGGGTGCTGAACTGAGTTCAGACCCATATGACTATATAAGCTATTGAGCTTAGATTGAAAATATTTTTTGTGTTTTCAATTTCATTCTCATAGTTTTGTAGTTAAGTAGAGATAAAAGGTGGTTGCTAGAGGGTTGCATTAGATCCTAAGATCTAGATGCAGTGCTCTCAGATCCAAAGCTCCTCACTGACGAAGGCCACAAGCCAGAAACTAGTCTGGGGATATTGGATGAGTAGGCATTAGATAGGGATTTTATGCACAAGCCTTCTGGCATCCATTGATTACTCTGTTTAGCACAGGTGGCAATACTGTATGGAGAGTTTTGCTCTGTTTATCAACAATTAATGTGTTAGTATAGGAAATGTGATCATGTGAAGCAAAGATGAAGTTAAAAGAAGAATAGCATTGGCAAAGAAAGCATTTATTAGGAAACAGAAATTATACTGTAAATCTTTGAACAGAAAAAAAGATTAATTCAGTGCTGTCTGTGGACTATATTATTGTCCATTTGTGAAACATGGATAATGAGTAAAAGAATTAGGAACAGATTAGAGGACCTTTGGGAAATGCTCGTGGAGAAGAATGGAGAAAATTAGTTGGATGAATGAAATGGAAAATATGGAAGATTAAGTGAAAAGGATTAATTGAGAAAATCAGAGATAAAAAGAGAAACTGGATTAGATATATATTAAAAGGAAAGAATAGTTGTTTTGGATGGAATAATGATTGGATACAAGAGTAAAGGATGGCAAAGATTGACCTTGCTTGATGATGTAAAAAATGGAAAAGAGAAATGTGGAATTGAAGATCTGGGCAACAAAAAGAATAGAAGAAATGGATTAAATTGCTGTATGACTGCTTTTGGACCTGTTCATAGGACAGATGTTATTTGTTATTATTATTACTACTGTTAGACATCATGAAAATAATAGCAATGTCTGGTGATCACATAATTAGTAGTTCTCCTGAAGGTCCCAATTATGTGTTTAGATTTTGAGAATGCTTAACACACATTTATTAATGCGATGTCAATAGTATCCACTCATTTAATCACTGTCCACAGAGATATTATATTTTAGTATATATGCAATTGCCTGATCACTAAATCTAAGAAAAATAGCACTTCTAGTGTGGAATGTAAAATATAAAATTGCTGATAGGATTGTCAGGATTAAAAACCAGAAAATTAATGATCCGTATAAGGGTACACAGTACTTAATTAAATTTAAGAAAACTAGCAAATATGCTCATATATAATTAAATGTGGGAAGTAAATGTAGTTTGGGGCTTAAGAGAAAAAAAAAACAGTTTGTGGGGGATATATATGGTAGTAAATAGTATAATTGTATTTATATATTGTCCATGATCTAGTATTGAGTATTGAATGTGTTTAGAAAAATGAAACTTCATTTAAATTTTCAAAGTACATTCAACTGTTAGTAATAGCATACAGATTATCATATGCATAACATTTCAAGAGGTTTTATTCTCCCATCTTCTTCAGGTGTTGCTGGCCTGACCAGTGACAGTATTAACATGAGAATCAATGCTTGACTCTTAGATTGAATTTTAAAATAACACTCTAACCAACTGAGCCATCCTGCCAAAGGCAACAGTCTTCAATCCAACTGGTTCAACATTACAATCAAATAAGTGATTAACTATTTTACTATTAATTGATTAATCAAGTAATAATAATCAGACAAACACTATAATTAATAGAAAATTAATTATCTACTTCATTCTTATTCAAGATTTTCAAATTTTATTATGAAGGGATAGAGACTTTAACAATTTATTCAGCATTTAAATAAAGCAATTGATTACTCAGGGGTTGATTAACCACCAAAAGTGGCAGAAGGGGATTTGCAATACATGGATCTTAAACACTGGAGTCCCTCACTTTACCATTGCATTCAACTAACAGGACATCAGAAGAAATATAAACATTTCTACATTTGATTAATGCTCTCAAAACAATATCAATTTCTTCAAAACTGGTCAACAGCATTATTTCTCTTAAAGTATGTAATGAAAAAAGAAAGTTTACAATTCAAGTGCACATTATACTCTATTTTTCATAAAGTTTTTTTTCATTGCTTTTTTTGTTTTTACTGTAAATATAGTTTCACCAGTAAAACATCACATAATTACCATTTCTTATGCCTACACAAGCTGTTAAAATAACAGCAAACTCTCCATACAGTAGTGCCACCCAATGCAATCCATAGTAATCAATGGATGAATAGAAAATAAATAGAGGTTTTATGTACAAACCTAGCATCCATTAATTACTATGGCTTGCACAGGGTGGCTCTACTGTATGAAGTTTCCTATTGTTTTAAATGCAGTGATGTTTGTTTAATATGGTATTTCTATTACGTTTATCAATTTTCTGATGCAAATATTAAGATACTTTAATTTTAACTGCATGTATACACACACACACACACACACATGTAAGAATAAAACAACACTTAAATAGCCCATAGCAAGGCAAAGGTCTCTCTAACAGCCATTACAGAGGAACAGTGAAACAAAAGGTATTTCTTCACCCTGAAGGATGGAACTTTGCTCAACTTCCCACCTTTATTTTTATTCTTTTACTCTTATCAATATCAGATTAAAAATTGTTTCTAGAATTATAATAATTGATAATTTAACTTCTCATAATCCTTCACAATTAGCCTCGGATGTAGTTCAACTTTGAATTCCATTACTATCATGATGGTAGGATATTATTAATAAGAGACCACATCGTCAATCCAGTGTTTGTAAAATCTGCCTAATCTGATTTATCAAAGTTAATCATTATTATTTAGCAAGAGCACGTATATTACTTTTGACACAAAATGGTTGAGTTTTTCATGAAGTATTTTGTGTGAATTAAAATAGAAAGCTAAGAAAGTAAAAGAAGATGCTTTTAATCATTTAAGAGTTTGCAGATGATGGGAGGTGCTTTTGCAAAAAAATGCCTCAGAGCTTCAGAAAAAATTGCAAGACTTATCAGATGAAGGTAACTAGGGATAAATTCTAAAAAGAATAAAGTAATGTTCAATGGATTTTCTAAGAAGAAAATAAAGATTAATAATTATGAGTAGAAGAAGGTAAGAACTACAAATATGTTAATCACGTTATTAAAACAGATGTAAACATAATAGAATAAATTGACTAAAGAATTAAACTTGTATGTATGGTTTTTAGTAGAAATAATTAATGACAGGAATATGCCTATGTTTTTGAAAAGGAAACATAATAGAGGAAATTATTCACGGAATTAAACTTGGATGGAGTGCTTATGGTATAAATAAAATACTTTTAAAGGGAAATATGTCTTTGTATTTGTAAAAGAAGTTTTTTTTAAAAAAAAAATACAGGTGTCTTGCCAGTTCTTAATTATAGATAAGAGAGTTAGCCATTTTACAGAAGGACAATACAGAGACTTCAGATTACTCAATGAAATATAAAAAAAAATATATGTCGGGAATAACAAAAAGGAACTGAAAATGAAGGTTGGATGAGAATAACAAATAGGGGTCACTGACATCACTGAAAGAATTAGGAGCCTGAAAGGAACTGGATTGAATATATTGCTGAAGAAGATGATAATAGATGCAGTTGAAGTCTTAAAGTGGGTTTGACAACATTGTAAAAGATCTAGAAAAAACACAAGTAAGGTGGATAGATGTGAAGAGGAAAAGTCATGGATGCGGAGAAAAATGGATTAAACTTAGTGAAATCTTTATTCTAATGAATAGACAGTGGTTGTAAATGATAAGGATGATAATATTTAAGTGACAAGAATTTATGCTATATATATATATATAGCAGCGTTTACATATAAACATATTTTATTTGTTAATAATAATAAAAAAAGATTTTACGACGAATAAGTTAAAATTAAACTACAGATAACGGCATTTTTTTTATGCTAATAATAATAATCATTAAAAAATTCTCAAAAGTATCAGCATTTGTTTGCTTTCAGGCTACAAGATTTCTTTTAGCGTGATTTAAATTTTTATTTTTTAAGGATGTTAGTTTCCCCCATTATTTCTTGACAAAAAAGAGGTTAGTTTAGGTTTGTTTATATATTTATTTGTTGTGAAATATTTACGTTTAAAAATAGAAATCTGATTTAAAATAAAAAGACAGCATGAAAAAAATATTTATTTATTTATTTTTTAAATGGAATTCATCATCTCGATCTGTAATCCTGTAAAAAAGGGGTAATGGCATCTTGCAAAGCATTCCACTGTTCTTTTACCCTCCATGGAATGCTACCATTTAAGCCAATAAACATAAATAACATGATCACCATTCCTATGTTTGCTCATTACTGTTATCAAAACAGGCAGAGTGGTTGCTGGAGAGTTGCATTAGATCCTAGGATCTAGGTACAGTCCTCTCAGATCCAAGGCTCCTCACTGACGAAGGCCACAAGCCAGAAAACTCATAGCTCACACTTTTCAACAGAAGTGTTTCTGTAATAAGCTGAATGGCCACTATTGCTACTTCTGATTTATCTACCATATATTTTATTGCTTAAGAGATATTAAAGTGACAGGAAAAATGCTTCAATTTCATTCAAATGATCAACTATTTTTTTTTTTTAAATATACTTTTTTAAAACAAAACCGATTCAAAAAGATTTAGCTCTTTTTCCAATCACTCTCATCTCTGAGCTAACTGATCAGGGTAGTAATATTTATTTTAGCAACAAAAATAAAAAAACGATCGATTCCTTATATATATATATAAAACAAATTGAAGGTAGAAATACACTCAAAATTGAGAAATGTTATGATTTACTTTCAATTCTCTTTGTTTTTGCTTTTCTTTAATAAAGAAATGAAAAAAAATGAAATATTTTGTTTATTTTCATTCACAAACAGAAAAAGGAACTATATATATATTATTTTAAGAAAACAAAATCTCTTGACTGTTACAACTTAGGGCCAAAGTATGTGTAAATATGCCCCTACTAGTGGATAATATAATGGTAAAGTAAATTCTATTGAAATGTTAAATTTATATACAAGTACACCTATATATAAATACCTGTATTTATAGCTTCAGGTACACCTGCCCTTTCAATAACAAATTTCTGAGCAGGTGAAGGAAATTAATCATATTGTCAGCTTCCATGTTTTAAATCAAAATATTTAAAAAAACAATTATCTTGTAAATCATAATGAATACAGATTAAATCTTTAAATTCTATCATCATCATTAATCATCATTACATTGATGAATATCCACTTACAAGTAAATATAATCATTAAATAACTTCATAATATATATATATATATAATTATTATAATAATGCTCAAGGCTAAATGGGTTTGTAAGTAATCATTAAAAGCCAGTCAGCACTTAAACAATCCCAATATCGATAACAACAAACAATTTCAAATGGTTGTCAAGGCAATCTCTTTTATTGTTAAAAGAGGAGCTTAAAATTGTTGATTGTTATTGATATAGGGATTGTCTAAGTGTTGACTGGCTTTTAGTGGTAGATATATAAGTACAGTTTTTTTTTCATATGTCATAGCATAACCGTCTGCAACCAACTACTTGATTGCAAGGCTGTTGTGATGACCTCTCGGCTAACAACACTTCCCCTTGCCTTAAGAAATATAAAAAGACATAAGATAAATATATTAAAATTCATAAATTAATTAAAAAAATATAAATTTTATGCATTTATAGTATTTCAGTAGATAAGTTGCCATTTTCTTGTCGTGCAGTCCATCTTAGTCTCATGCTGGTCTCACACTCTATAAAATGCTCATACAATTATAAGCAGATTAAGACATGTACACAGTATTTCTTTGCGTTTTTTTCCTTGTAAAAATTTCATTTGATATGGATTCAAAATATAAAGCTAATGATAGTAGAAATTCTGCCAAACTTATCACCCCCCCCCTTTAAATAGTAAATTGAAAATTATTATTTTAATTGTAAAAAAAAAATCTGAAATTAATAATTTACTTAAAAAAACAAACAAATTTTCTATACATGAAATAATTAAGAGATTAATAATAAATCTGGCAAAAATTAAAAAAAAAAATACTGAGAAGGATATAATAAATCTTATTATTATTTTGGAGGTAATAAAACACATACATGCACACACACACTAGTTCTTATATTTGCAAAACATTATACATTTTCAATTTATTACTATACAGTTTTTTTATAAATGCATTATTTTATTTTCTTAAAAATTATTTTTGTTAACAATCCTAAGTTATGTTAAAAGATATACATATATATATACATGATACAAAAAAATCTATGTCATTTGAGTTGAAAAGCACTAAATAGGAGCAGGGCAATACAGTAAACAATGCATACTGTAAACAAACAGGAGTTTCTATCCACTAACAGTATTAGTTAGGGAGGATCCTTGAAACTATATATAATTTACATATTTTAACATTCAATGTATTCTATACTTAAATAGACATAAATGAGTAATACATACATTTTTTAAAAAATAAAAATATTATCATTTGGTTAAACCACTAAACATCACATGATCACCATCTCATGCTAGCACATAACTGTTAGTAAACAGACAAAAACTCTCTATATAGTAGTGCCACCTTGTGCTAACCAGAGTAATCAATGGATACCAGAAGGCTTGTGCATAAAATCCCTATCTAAGATCTAGGTGCAGTGTTCTCATATCCAAGGCTCCTCACTGATGAAGGCCACAAGTCAGAAACTAGTCTGGGGATATTGGACGAGTAGGCACTAAATAGGGATTTTATTCACAAGCCTTCAGGCATCCATTGATTACTCTGGTTAGCCCAAGATGGCACTACTATATGGAGAGTTTTTGCCTGTTTATTATCATTTGGTCTCAAATTGTCAGTGATAACTGGTGATCATATGATAATGTCTGTAGACTTACTCATCTATTTGAATTTTTAATATTCTCAAAGGTATGTTTACTACTACTATGATAAAGACTATCTATCATTACTGCTGATCATCATTTCATTATCAGTTCTTGCAACATTACCTTCTAAAAATACAGTGCACTTATTTAAACATTGAGTGAGAACTCAGTCTAAGTTTCTAATTGCTTAGTTTCCTCCTTGCTGTCTATGCTATTCTCAAAAATATTTTCCAGCACTATAATTCAACAGCACCAATATTTTCCACATCATTTTTCAGTTCAAATCAAATCCATAGAGTCGTAAGAAATACTGCAATTTGAACAATTTTTGATCTTAGCTTTAAAAGATACATCCATAGTTATAGAATATTTTGGTTCAATTACTCATTGTTAATATGCAAGAAATATTATTACTGTTAGGATATTTTGTTTTGGCTAAGTAATATGAGAGTTCTGATTTGGTTTGGTGTAGTGGAAGAGTGGCAGACTTGGGAGCTTATGGATTCTAGCCCAGTCCAGTCACCCAAATTTGTTAAAAACATTCAACAATAACAACAATACAATCCTGACTGTGACAAATAACAATAATTCATATTTTTTTGACTAATAGGATTAAAATACCTGCTGGTTCTGTAACTATAATTCTTATTGGAAAATTACCCATAATCCCATCTTTTTATTAAGTACACTTTCTTAATAAAATACCAGAGATCTTCTTAATTTTCAAATATGATGTCTTACATAATATATAAATAATGACAATGTGTGACCAGTCTGTTTACTATAGCCTCTTTTAAGTATAACCTCTAGATACATTTAAAAATTCATAAAAATATTCTGGTAAAGTTTTGTAAACACATCCCATAATTCATCATAATCAATTGAATCAAAAGCCTTGTTAAAATCAATAAGATAATTTGAAGATTTTTTCTGACATTCTTATCAGTAGCAATGTCTCCATTTCTTCAGATTTTTCTGAAAGTAATATATAAATCTGGTCATTGTATTTCAATGTAAGATTGTAATATAGACCAAATGACTTTCATTGATAAAGACCATGAGTTAGAACTATTCCAAGGATAGGTATGGAGCAGTTCTGGATAGAGATTTAATAACTGATGTCTATCATCTATTGGTTATTCAAGCTGTCAACAGATGGCAATACTGAAGCAGCAAACAGAGTTAGCTTTTGAAAATTATTGAGTAAGATGAAAGTTGTGACCTTTTTTGGTCTTTTACAAATACTGACCAAATGAAAAAAAAAAATCAATAGTTATTATAAAACTGAAGATACCGAAATACACTGATACTAAATTGATGTTAAACTACATAGTCAAGATGGCTGGAATTCAAAATATTAATTATGTTTTTGCATTTCAGACTGGAAGCTGGATATTTAAAAAAAAAAGATAAAAAGAAGGCCACTGAATGAAAGGTGAACTAGATTGGAAAAATGCACTGGATTCAGGTCTAACACTCTTGAGTGATAAAAATCACAAGACAGAAACTAGTCTGAGGATGAGTATAGAATAACACTGGGTTGAAATTTAAGAAACACTACCATCTCTCATATAGTGATTACTAAACTGGAATAGAGCAAATAAAGTTTATTCACATAATACATAAGCTATGAAATAATATCTTACAAACTTATAGGAATAGAAATTGATTTTTTCTAATCATTAGACTGTTAAATTTTTTTCCAGATTAGCTGATTTAATTTGATTGTGCAATGATTGGACAGTGACTGTGCTACCAATGGAGTTTATATGCAGATTATTTGTCAAGTAAAAGAATATTTTATTACTCTTTTAAAATGTGACTAACTATAACCCTCTTATCTTTAGTCTATCACAGATTGCAAAAATATGGATTGAAGAAACAATTTTAAGATTCTCATCCTTGTAACAGATGAGAAGAGAAACAACCAATACCATTAACAATCAATCAGGACAGAAATACTTTAAATCCAATTGGACAATACATACATATTCAGCTTCATAATGTACTACATTCTATTAATATGGTAAAACTAATGTATATTCATTTTTGAAGAATCCAATAACTGCACACCCCTCATGATAGATCGATACATTATCATAAACCTGAAAGTGAATAAGATAGAGATATAATTTCTAAAGCCAACTATTAAAACCACAACTAATTATTTATTCCAAAACTTACTAAATCTAGAAATATTAAGTCATTTGCTATAACCTGCAGTAAATATTAAAAGAGTCATTTAATGAACTTACCAAACAAAAACTGTTTGCATGTGAAATATACTTGAGCGGAAAATAAAGACTTAGAAGGGTAATCTTTATTGTACCTGACTTCTGAGTTCATTTTCTAATGAAGTTAAAAAAAGAGATCTATTTGCAGAATCAAACACCTTACTAATATCAAAACTAATAACCAAGTATTGACCTAAATACATTTATCTATAAAAATATATAATTACTAATTTGTAAAGCGCATACTCAGCATATTCATTACATAAGTAATATATATTAAGGCTATAACCTTAAGACTATGCATCTAAACAGCAACAGTAGGGACCTCTACAAATCTAAATACAAGATTAACAACTTTAAAAGAAAAGAGCGGCCACTTTTATCTTAGACCTATTTTTTAAAAATATATAGGTGAATCTAAAACATTTTGATTTGAGAGCATGAAGCTTTATCAATTACAGGTTTCTTGGTGGTTCTGCAGTGTCACCTAGTGGCCTGTCCAGTAGGTGAGAAAACAACCATTTATGATTACTCTGTTGAGTAATTATTACACAGAGGCAAAACTCTCCATATAATAGTGACACTCAATGTAAGCCAGAGCAATCAATGGATGCAAGAAGGTTTGTGCATAAAATTCCTATCTAATGCCTACTCATCCAATATCCCCAGATTAGTTTCTAGCTATAAGCATAAAGAATGGTTATCATGTGATGTTATTAATTATTTATTGTTATTATATATAATATATGAAATACAGGCATTATTCATGTAGAGTTGGAGTAGATTGAAGCCTGCTTATTAAAGTATGAAGATTTGCTATCTTAATATAAACTGAGCACTAATTATATATATATATGTGTGGGAGATGATGATCTGGGCCAACTGATGAGTGCTGGTTCAGCATGAAATATGTATATTGATAATTATTTATCTTTTCTACATGTGTGTGGTCATGCGTATCAGTAATATGAGATAGTGTGGATAGTTGAAGGGTGCTTGAAAGTCTGTGTTGTTATATATCTAATTATGAAGTAAATACATTATAGATCAAAATCTCAATATTTTGAAGGAGAGCATTTAAGCATCCTCTATTAGTTTACTATTTAACTAAGGTATAAGATACTACATAATATCCAAGTCTTTAAACACATTTTACAATGCAAATAATTTATTCTTGATTTTACTATGCCTTTTTACAATTTTCATTGTTCAGCAGTTACCTTCAAAGCTACAGTATGTAAATACATATGACACATAGTTTCTAGCTAATTAAAACTATATATATTTCAGCTATGAAGATGAATGCTAGACAGTCAAAACTATAAGAAAGTATAATCAAGTCAAAAATAAATTATTTTTGAAAAGTGTATAAAGAAAGATGAATTAATTTAATTATTATAAAATCAATTAATGCATAAGGAATTAAAGAAATGAAAGTATTAATTAGTAGCCAAATTCTACTAAATTGTGATGTTATTAAAAATCACTGGATCAGGTCGTGATGTTGGAACTTAGTATACCTAATGACGGGGGCTCTCTTGAAACTAGTCCTGTGAGTCTTATATTGCCATAGTTCACAATTCAGAATTTGGCTATTTTTTTGATCTCATTCATAATGTCGTATTGGCATGGTTGACAGCTTAAATTTGACTATTACGTATCAACTTATATTTTAGTTAAATAATGAATTAATAGAGGGCGCTTATGCTCTTATTCAAAATTTTATTATATTTAAAATAATTCAGTTAAAAAAAAGCAATACAGTTATACGAGTTTATAAATTTACCATAACAATCATTCAAAAAAAAAATATATATAAAGAATCAAAATCTTTTTGCAAACCATTTGGTAGTCTTTTGAATCGAATGTGTTCAAAAGTTATTAATTAAAAGCAGCAAGTTTAAAGGAGGATTTGACAAAATGGCAGTCTTTATTCCTTTGGCATACTCTGAGTGCAACATCTGAGTTTGTAAAAATCTTTACCTCATTCTTATAGTTGAGTAAATATTATATTCTTTTCATCAAAGATGTTTGAAGGGTAACTAATCTTGTTAGATTTTCCCAATAGAAGGTAAAAGTGATTTCAGTTAAAATACGGTAATTGAGTTTTCAAAATTTGATTAAGGATAACCACCACTGAAAACTCAAAGATCACTTTGTGTGTTTTAGCTACTAAAATAGACTTACAAGAATCTTTTTTTTTTTTTTTAAATTAATTAAAAAAATAGAAAATACTCTACTGGTTTCAAATAACGCTGGAATAATTTATTTTGACATTAAAAAAAAATCCATATACAGAAAATATATTCAATGTATATCGTAAATACATTTTAATAAACACATAAGTCTTCATTTAATGAACAATATTTCTGTAGTGTAATTTTCACTACATTACTATCATGCAAGGATGTTAGTGAAAATTACACTTCAAAAACATTATTCATTAAGTGGATAATCTCTAGTTTAATGAATGCCTAATAAAAATTATTAATATATTTCCATTAAGTGGTTTGTGTCAAAGTTGTGAGGGTGGTAAAGCTCACACTTACCATTTAAACTATAATAATTGGCTCTCTCTCTATATATATATATATATATACTGCACAATGATAAAGATATGTGTAAAAGATTACAATCTGGGCCAACTAATGAGTGCTGGTTCAGCATGAAATGTGTAACTTGGGAATCATACATTTTTTTCACATCTTTGGTCATACGTTTATAATCATATCCCTCCCTAAAATGAATAGAAACCAGTCCTTACCTCATGTAAGAATGATGTAATGAAAATTACACTATGAAATATTATGGATAGTCTAATGAATGACTGCCATCAAGTCGTTTGTGTCAAAGCTGTGAAAGTGGTAAATTTCACATTTGTCACTTAAACTGCAGTAATTGGATATCTATATATATATACTGAACAATGATAAAGATATATGTAAGAGATTGTGGCCTAGTCCAACTGATGAGTGCTGGTTCAGCATGTGCATCTTGGAGATCATAGATCGTTTTCACATATCTGAGGCCATATGTTTATGATCATACCCCTCCATAAGGTGTTAAAAGTGGATAGAAACCAATCCATACTTTGGGTGAGAGTGGTGTAATGAAAATTACATTAAAGAAATATAATTCATTAAGTGGATAATCCTGAATCTAATAATTGATTAATAAAAATTATTGATAAACAACCCTTCATGATTTAGCACAGCTGTAGAATGGCAGCCATTGGCAGTGTAAGGTCCTCAGATAGTGATTTCTAATGCAAAGGATTCTTATGAACTCCCAAACAATAATTCATTCTATTGATTTTAAAAAACGTACTCAAATGCAGATCTAAAATATGGGCAAGTCAATTTATCTACCTATATAAATATATTTAACCTTCTTAGATCTAATGCTTTGTATTTTATTAATATTTTACTTTAGTTATGATTTAAGAACTCATTAAAGTTTATAATACAGCTCTGAAATGGGGATGCTAGAATAAATTGTGATGAGGTAGTAGATAAGGATAAGTAATCATAGTCAAAGATTATTCTTTGGTTGTAGGACAAAGACCTTGCATACAAATGAGATAATGTGTGAAGATTTAACATCATGTCAATTAATTATATACATACATATAAAGTATAATTATGAGATCATAATTTCTAGCCTATTATATGACTATCAATAATCATTTATGTATTTAGCCTGTCCAGATATAACTTTGTAATTCAATTTTGATCACTTTCCATTACTCCTGATAGCACAACTCACTGAAAGTTTATGGTGACTTGTTTTAATTTAATAATAATGCTTTGAAAAGAGCTACCTCGAAAAGAAATTGTAATGCATTAGAATCATTGTCACTAGTAACCTATTTTTTAAAAAATACGGAGTAAATTAAAATAAACATAAATATTTGTTGTAATTTTAGTTACAAGGGCCAAATTTCTTGCACCACTAATAGGTTAAGTTGTAATAATTATCAGTATTGGGCAAGTGTGTTAAAGATTTCCCCTAACAATTGAGAAAAGGAGCTAGCTTGTCAATATAACAAGCGCTAGATTGTATACATGTCATCTGGGCATGCTGA
Organism: Epiperipatus broadwayi; assembly: GCA_028023455.1. Classification (NCBI taxonomy): domain Eukaryota; kingdom Metazoa; phylum Onychophora; class Udeonychophora; order Euonychophora; family Peripatidae; genus Epiperipatus; species Epiperipatus broadwayi. Next base: position 95,047 of record JAQFVV010000815.1, on the reverse strand, counting down.
CTATATAACCTGTGGTTAGCTGGTGGCTGAGGTTAAACCTCAAAATAAATAAAGAGCTTTGGCTGGTAGGAGTCTGAATCTAGCAGCCAAGAAGTTCTATAGCCTGAATATAGCCTGTCTGATAAAGGTACCATTGGTGTTTCATCTACCTGTGGTATTATATTTCTCTGCTTGAAGGGTCAATCCATAGCAACAGGGAGAGTGCAGCTGGATTTAAGATCGAGATTTTAAATTAAAGAATAAAAACTGTGAAAATAGAAAAATGCACTAATAAATAGCAACATCCATATTAAAGTAAGGTAACATCTTGTTAGTTATGTCATGTCTTATTGGCTTAATATTGAATTTGTGGATGTAAAGAACCAACTATATATCTTTTTTATATATTTTAAAAAGTATACTTTGAAATATATATACATGTATTCCATTTATGTATTTATTAAAAGATAACAATAATAATAACCACCATCACCATCAATTAGCTTTATTTCTCAGGAGTTCATAAGAAATTCAAATGCTAGAAAGGCCAGAACTAGAATTGATCTGAGGACTGTATACTCAAGAGTCTACAACTCTACCACTTGTCATGAATAAGTGTTTGTTAAAAAATACACATTTTCAAGGAAATTTCCTTAATTTGCTTTTATTATTATTTACCTATGTGTGTCTATATGTATATAATGGGGTTGCTGTATCTGCAATGCCAAAACTATCGATTCACTTGCAAATAGTTTAATAAAAAAAAAAAGAAATTGGTAAGAAAAACTTTATAATTCATACTTCTACCGCTTGGTGGCAAGATTGTTGTTCCAAAGCATTGCATCACACACACGTCCAAAATTTATTAATTTAAAATCACTGGGGAAATATCTATTTCGCATTTCATTATCGTCAATTTTCATAACAAAACAATGAAATAGGATGGTATATATATTTTTTGGTATCATAACATGTGCAGATATATATTTTTAAATATTTCTATTTTTAAGTGTGTGTGTATATATATTGTTAAAATGTATAACTACCCTGATCAGTTGCAAATCAGGAAAAAAGATGGTAGATGCTTTTTGCTTTAAGAATTTGTAGATTTTTACAAACAAATTTGAAATTTCTTTTGTTTATATATTAATATACATAATCCCCCCCCCCTACTTTCATTAATATTAATTCTAATTTTTAAAAATTAAACCTTTATAAAAAAAAAAAATCAATTTATTCAATCAAATAATAATTTTAAAAAAATATTTTTTAATTTTTTAATTCCCATGTATTTTTTTATACAAATCACACCACTCCAGGCCAATGCTTAAAATAAACCAGTACAATTTCCATTTGTTATCTGAGTGTTGCCTTGATAATAGTTTGTTGATATTCTATTGGTTTATTTTAAACACTGTGATAACCAATTAGATATACACATTTATTGTTTATTACATTTAAAGCACTGAAATGATTATTTAACAAAGTACCTTCAAAAAGTTTATTCTGGGCTATTTACCCAATTTGAATTTTAATCTATTTAAGTTAATTGTTATCATTCAAAGTCTATTTAAGAGTTTAGATCTTGATAATAAGTGAATTTTCATCTATGTTTAGAATTTCCATTTATTATCTGAGTCGTTGCCTTGACAACAGATTTCTAATATTCCATTGGTTATTTTAAACACTAGCTATAATATGATTTTCATATTACAATCTATTAGATATGTTCTCTTATGCTTAATATTCATAGGTATATATATATATGTTTAAAAATTATGCTGTACAATATACTAATTTTTTAATAATGATTTTAGTTGAGATCTTCATGTGTATATTTAATTCATAAATTAAAATCTATTATATGTTATAGCATTTTACTGTGTGTACACACAAGTTTAAAAATGTATATTATATAATGTTCTGTACTTTCCACAAATTTAGGTTACCCATAGAATATACATAAAACAAAATGTATCCCCCCCTCCCGCCAATAATTTATGGTGCCATACAGAATATACATATAATTAATGAATTCTACAAAAAAAAGCTTTTTTTTTATTTAGAAAAAAAAAGAATTTTTTTTTTTACTTTTTTGAAAAAGACTGTTATAATAGTTTACAGCTCTTGGAAGTTATATTTTCTGAAAAAGACATTAAAAGGTTTTGTCTGGAAGGTAACATTAAACAGACAACAACCTCAATGATCAAGAGAAAGAAAAAAAAACATTAGGGTTTTGGAAATGTGGATTACATAGGTACAAGTTAATTTATTATTACCAATTATAAACTGTCACACAAATGTCAAATTTTTTTAACTTTAAAAAAAAAAAGATTCAGACACACTGCAATAAATGGTTATAAGAAAATCATGTTAAAATTAAAGCAAACTTTTGTTTTGGGATGTAATATTTACTTCCAAAGCAAATAATTTTGATTTTTTAAAAAAAATCCATACCATTTAACATCTAAAATGACTTTTTTTTCTTCAGAAAGTCACGTGATATATAAATTTTAAAAGGAGGAAGATGGAGAGGTAATAAATAAGACATGGAATATATATATTTCAATGTCTAAAATACAAGGAACTAAATCCCTTATGTTGCTTTTGCAAATTAAAAATAAATTCTAGATATGAAATAGAATAAAATATCTTTATATAACAACAAAAAATAATATATGACAATAGCTATAATATAATCATAATATAAAAAAGCTAATTTCAGCAATTTTTAATTTTTGCTCTTTTCAATATGTCTTAGTGAACTACAAAAAAAACAAAACAACTTATATTATATACATAGCGACATCTACTGGTTCCATATAAAATTAACACAAGCCTATAATTATGCTTTAGTATCTTTATAATAACACACATTATGTAACCGTCAGTCATTTTTCATCATCCAATTATTAGTTAAATTAATTGACGTTTTATAAATGTTCATACAATTATTTCTGTTATAATATATTTACAATTAAGTTCCAGGTATAGGAATGCCTGTATTTCAAATCTTACACATTAATCCTGCATTCTGCCCATCCCTCTTCTATGTATTTAAATGGATACATGAGGGGTCAGAGTGACTTGAGGTCAACATGGGCATAACAACAATATTGGCACATTCTATCATCAGATTTTCAATGGTATGGATGGCTGAAGAGTTGAAGATTGGAGTAGATTGAAGCCTGTCCATTAAAGTATAAAGATTTGCTATCTTATTATAAACTGAGCACTGACTGTAGATGATAATTTGGACCAACTGATGAGTACTGGTTCAGCACAAAATACACATACTGATGATTGTTTATCTTTTCTACATGTGTGTGGTTATGTGTATTGGTAGTATGAGATAGTGCGAATAGTTGAAGGTTGCTTGAAAGTCTAAGTTCAAATCTCCTATATTTATAATTTCTTTAATATAATTTAATGGGCTTATATTCTTAACAGAATATAGAGAATTATTATAAATAAGTTAAATATGACAAAATTGAATAGAAACCAAAGTATATTTGTAATGGATGTTGAGATGTATCCTGGCATCCCAAGAATAAAAAGTATAGAAATATTAATACAAATTATATATGCATATTAATGATACAGAGGTAATTAATATTATAGAAGAAGGTTTAATTTTAATATATAATATTATATACTTTAAATATAATAGTAAATATTTTTTACATAAATATTTACCAAATTAAACCCTTTAAAATTTTATAACTAAACCCATTACACATTAAAAAATAAAAAAAAAAAAAAAAAAAAAAAAATTATATTTTTTTTTTTAAAAGACAAAAAACAGAAGGGCACCCAAAGAAGAAGGAGAACAAAAAAATTGTAAAAGGGTTGAATTGGATAAATTATATTTTATGTTTGGAGTATACATAAGAGATCAGGTAATGGGGTGTGCAATTAGCAGATTAATGTTGATGATATATTAATAATTGGTAATAAAAGAGTTATAAAGAAGACTTTTAATGAACTTAATAATAATATGAATAATATAAAATTTGCAATCATAGAAATTGATATTAAAATAAAGTATTTAGTTATAGAGATAGATGATAATAATATGATTATATTAAAACACTTCATTAAAGAAAAAAAATTAAAAAAAATTATTTCTATGGATTCACAAAAGGTATGGATACAAAAAATGGCAGTTATTAAAAATTTAAAAAATAAAAATGACAAATATAACACAGATAGAAAATAGATAGTTTACAAAAAGAACAATTTATAAAATTGTATTTACGGTTATAACCCTAGAAGTATTGACAATATAAAATGGATAAAACTTTCATATAAAAATATTAAAATAGGATGGTCAAATAGTAAAAATCTTGATATATTAGTAGGTAATTATAAAATAAAAGATGATATAAAAAAGATATAGTATATAAAATTACTTGGAGGGTTGAGTATGGACATAAAGTGAAACAATTAGAAGAAAGGGCTAAAGAACATAATAATGCTATTAATAGGAGAGATGACAGATCTGCATTATATGTTCACTACTTAAAATATGGACATAGAATAGACCCCCCCCCCCCCCCCCCCCCCCCCCCCCTCCCCCTCCCCCTTTGACCCCTTTCCCTCCCCCCCCCCCTAAGACCCTCTCCCAACATTACCATTTAATTCCATTATTTTTAATCTGATAACGTTTTACGCTTATTAGATAGGTTTTTAAAAGTTCTGTAAGATGCTGCCCTCTTCTGAATTATTTTACAAGTAAAAAATCAATAAAACAGTGTTTAAAGCTAAACAAATAAATAAGCTTGTCGGTGATTGGCTCTCAGCCGACAAAGACATTCTGATTGGCTGGAAAAACAAAGAAACCGCCTGATCAAAGAAAATAAAGAAGAATGCTGAGATTTTCATTTCGAATGTGATTTAAAGTATTAAAAAAGTATACTTTGAGAAATTACAAATCATTTTCATAGGGTATACTAAAAAACAAAATTATTTTCGAAAAATATTGAAGATTTTAGTAAAAATATTTAAGATTTAGTAAAAAAAAAATTTACTTTTCCATAACGTAAAACTGAAAAAAAAGCATTTACATCAGCAACTCTTTGTTTGTATGTTCGCTTTTAAATTTGCCGAAATTGAATATTTTATAATAAATAAATAGCAATTTATTTTTAAAAGAACTTTCGTTCACTTTCATAACCTGACAAATTATTAATATACTTTTTATAAACGAATCTGAAGTGAATTTAATATTATAGGTGAATATATTTTAACAATTGGCTTTGTCTTCAGTTTGTGAGTTGGCCAATTAAAAGCTTTGATTTTTACCTCATACAACCAATAATATAATTAGCGGCTTATGGGTTAACACTGCATGATGTTAGGTTGCCTTTCAGTGAATATAGGTAAATACACCTGCATGCTGGAAGCACTGATGGATTTTTGCCATCTCTTTTTTAAAAGTTTTTATGAGACAGTAATGTTGAATGATAATTTTGCTGTGTCTGGCAATAATGATAATGAATGTAAACTATATAATAATCTATATAAAAATATGAAAATATATCTAGAATGAATCTCTGTCCTTTTATATGCTTCTTTCTTATTGTTTCCTATTTATCATTCTTCGATCTGGTTTAATTAATTTTACATCTCTTTAATTAATTTTGTATTCTGTTTTAATTTAACTTCTTACTTAGATTAATCTAATGTTTGATAAGATAATTCAGTAGTCTGTTCCTTTGTTTCTTTAATTTAATGGGAGTTATTATTTCTTTTCTTTATCAGCCAAGTAATCTTTAAGTGAATTTAAATTTAGAAGTTTTCTTTTTTTACAAACTATATATTTTAGTTCAGTTTCATTTTTATCTTTTTCTTTTATTTAAATTTATAAAAAGGAAGAGCTAGTTTTAGCTTTTTACTTAGAAGTAATCCCCACCCCCTTCCTACTCATTCTTTACTACTATACTTTCTTTTATTTTGTTAAAACAACAAGATGACACAACACCTTACTTTTGCAAGTTAGTGTTTTAAAAAAAACCTCTTTAAAACATATTGTGATTTATATTTTATTATCATCACTTTTATTTCATTTTGAAATTAATTTGATCACTTATTAATAAATGATTTCATATGTAATCACAAAATATATGTGTTCACAACCATATATTCGTTGGCAGTACAATATACATATTTCAATGTATGTATTTTAAAATATATAAAACAATATACAGTTGGTTCTTTATATCCACAAATTCAATATTAAGCCAATAAGACAAGATATAACTAACAAGACTTCACATTACCTATGCTATCTAGTGTAAGCTTTAATAATAAATAGATGTCAGATATTAGAACTTAAGAAATCCTTATCTAATGCTAGCATTTAAAAAAACCCAAAAAGATTCTCACTGATGAAAACTTTAAGTGAGAAACTAGTCTGGGTGTATTGGGATATGATAGAACTGGATAAGGATTTATTAAATACTACCATCTGACTACTATTAATAGCTCAGTGCCCTATTAGATGCAATAAATCTAGTGAAAAAGAAGATTTAACAAGAAATTTCAATAACTCATAATTTGAAATAATTCTAATCAAAAAATTAGAAATTTCACACAGAAGAATCATATCTCATCCAGCTGTTTTCACTCAACACCTCCGCAATTAGATGCGATTGCTCTCTCTTGGTTTATTTCTAATTTCTTTGTAATTGTATTGTTTTATTTTACTATACTGATTATTTTTGTTTAATTCTCAACTGCCTCTTACGAGGCATCTTGTCGACATCTGACGTCACTCTAATTCTGCTAGTTTTAATGGTAGAATATTCGTTTGACAGTTATTGATTAGGCTTTTAAAAGTTCTGTAAGATGGTGCCCTCTTCCGAATTATTTTACAAGTAAAAAATAAAAAAAACCGCATTTAAAACTAAACAAAGAAGAACCTTGTCGGTGATTGGATGTCAGCTGGCTCTCAGCCGAAAAAGACATTCTGATTGGCTGGAAAGAACAAAGAAACCGCCTGATCAAAGAAAATAAAGAAAAACGCTGAGATTTTCATTTCGAATGTAATTTAAAGTATTAAAAAAATATAAAATGAGAAATTAAAATAGTTTTTTAAAAAATATACTAAAAAAACAAAATTATTTTCGAAAAATATTGAAGATTTTAGTAAAAATATTTAAGATTTAGCAAAAAGAAATCTTTACTTTTCCAGTATGTAAAATTGAAAAAAAGCATTTGCGTCAGCACTTTTTTGTTTAGACATTCACTTTATATTTGCTGAAATTGAATATATTTTATAATAAATAAATAGCAATTTATTTTTGAAAGAACTTTTGTTCTCTTTCATAACCTGAAAAATTAGTAATATACTTTTTATAAACGTATCTGAGTTGAATTTAATATTATAGGTGAATATGTTTTAACAATAGGCTTTGTATTCAGTTTGTGAGTTGGCCAATTAAAAGCTTTGATTTTTACCTCATACAACCAATAATATAATTAGTGGTTAAAGGGTTAAGTCTTGATGTGTATGTTGTAAAAATAAATTGTACCAGAGCAATCATAAATGTTAAACACATATATTAGTTAGGATTTGTTATTATCCTATGATTGCAGATATCCATAAAAAAGTAAAAAGCCAAGTGCAGTGAATGCAGACGACTGCCATATACATTAATGTAAGTATGGTAATTAACAATCAAGATGGTAAACATCTAAATGGATTAGATTATAGAAACAATTTCAGAAATATGGAACAAAAATCAAGCAATGAATAGAGACAGCTTTAAGTATTAGTAAATCCATTAGTGACATGCACAATAAAATCCTCAATAACATGCTCAGTAAAATTAAAAAACAATAATGACAAAACAGAAGGTAAATCACAAATGGATATAGCTAAGTAACAGTGCAAGTAATAAAATTGATCAAAGAATGAGTTTAAATGAAATGTTTCTAGGCAGTATATATATACAATAAAATTGTAATCCTGTTCATAATATAATAAACTGACATTATACATACTCTTCAAACTGCTATCTAAAAATTATATAGTATGGTACTCATTGCTACATTGATGAAAAAACTGACCAATGCCAGCACGACATTTATTTCAAACTAAATCATCCTAGTCAGGTGTGGTGAGGTAAGACCAATTGCATATTAAGCACAATGATCCCATTTCTATTTTAATATTCCTAATTTGATTCACTTGATACTAAAGTTTAAATCTTCAATCTCAGCTATTGTAATTGTAAAATATTATGTAATTTATAGATAACATGTTAAAGAGTTTATATCAATTCAATTTGTTATATTATTTACTGGGCCATTAATTTGTTTACTATATATATATATGTTGATACAAAGATTTTCATGGGTTGCATATATAAAAGACATTTTGCGGGTTCATCAGTGTTAAAAAATTTAAATATTGATATACCGATGTTTCGACTTGATCACACAAGTCATCTACTGGGTGATAATCTTATTTATCACATATGGATGTCTGGAAAAAATGAATTTATGTAGCTCTCCGCTATATATGTAGGAATCATTGTGAAATAGACATTGTTAACCTTCTAAATTTCAATGTTTTTCCATCATCCCCCAGTGACAATTTGAATTAATAGTTCAACATTTTATTTTGGTATTAAAACCATGATTCAATATTATGAATAAATAAATTCTATTTGATTTATTAGAAATATCGTTTACAAGAGAAAAATATTGTACAAATCATATTTGAACTTTTGAAATATAGAATAATGAGAACAATTCTTTTTTTCTTACTATGCCATTGAAAAAACTAAATCAGTTAAATATTTGTTGAGTGAATTTCATTTTTGAAATATGAATAAATTACTATATAGTTTTCATAAAGCTATGAAATTCTGTTTTAAAAAAAAATTGCATTTATAAGTATTAAAATATCACAAAAATTCTATACTATGGTATTCAAACAGACAGAATATAAAAAAAGTTATAGTTTGTTTTTTACGATTACTTTGAATTTTTTAACTTGTATTTTTAAAAATGAAACATATTTAAAAAAAAAAAAAATCGAAGTGTAAATATGATGTCTTTTTTAATAATTACTATACAAATCTTTTGCAACCCCCCCCCCAAATATTTAAATAAACTACAGAAACAATGCAATTCTTTTTCTCATTGCTAACAACAATAAAAGCATTTAAAAATTTGTTTATATGACTAGGATCAACGAATCTACCTACCAAAAACTTTCTAGGCATCTGTTGGCTCATTTATAATTATTCTTTATGTATTAGTGACATCTTCAGTTTTTATTTTGAACTAATAAAGCAATGTTTATTATATTTCCATTTTTTTACCATCAAATGAATGTAAAATAAACAATATAGAACTAAAGATATCCACAAGAGAGTGATTGAAATGCAGTAGTGTCATTACAGAATTCCATAATATCACACATCTGAGATTTGTTAAGTTGAAATAAAATTGCAAATTAGATATTCAAACTTTAACATAAAATGAATTGTGTTACTGTACTTAAATAAAAATAACATTTCTGTGTTTAGTGTAGAATTGGTGACTTCTTTTCATCAATGAATAAAATATACATTTTGTGAATGACACTTTGAAGAGTTTATATTACTTCAATTAATAAAATATATATATATATATATATATGTTACAGTAATTAATTAATTAATAAAATATATATATATATATATATATGTTACAGTAATCAATTATTTTTTTAAAGAAATATTTTCAATTGCTAAATGAAAAGAGAATAGGATCAAACATTATTCTGAGAGTAGGTTGAACAGAAGAATGTTAAGTCAAGATTGGTCATTCAGGTCTTCAATTAAAAGTTTATAAAAAAAAGTTTTTTGGTCAACATTATACTAGTAGAATTCAAACTACTTGGATTTAATGGACATATGCAAGTATATACACACTTCAACCCCACATGAATTAAAGCAATAAAGATAAACAAAATAACATCATAATAATAAAATAGCTATCTAGATAGAATAAAATGCAATAAAATGTGATAGAATTTGATGATTTGGTTTTTAATCTGAAACGGTTAAGAACAAAACCAAGAACTCCATCTGCGTGACTTCTACATTTACAGCAAGAGGATGGTTGTGTTTACAGACCATTTCACAAAAATGATCAATGGAATGTTTTTAATGTCTTGAAAGCAAACATTATGTTAGCAATCAATGTCAAAAACTCGGGTGTTAATCAACCAGGAATAAAAAAAAAACATTTTCAGCAACTATTAACTAGGATGTTATCAGTTTTAGAATATGAATCAATTTAAGTATTTTTTACAGATTTTTTAAGTATAAAAACAGACTTAGACATGGAACCTCAACATGTCACTGTTCCATCTAACAAGTTAAAAAATAGGTTATTTCATCCTTATGAGATGACTGTCTTGACTAAATTAATCATATACACAGAGTTATTATTTTGCCTAATTTATTTATAAGTAGGATATGGATTCCTATTGTCATAATGGACAGTGGAGTTGTTATATCCACTATATTTTGTTTCAAGCACTCCCTTTCCATAAATCATACATTTTGTTGGTAAGCTTTGATTTCACATTCACTCAAAAACTAAAAAATAATAACAAATTTACTGTACTATATCTTTACTTTCCTAAATGAAATGAAAAAATATCAGATTTTCATTGCAATTCAATACTTTGTGATGTGATGTACTGTAGCTTCTCCTTAAATGAAGTCAAGAATCTCTCAGCAATTATGCCCAGAGAAACCTGTTAGCTACTTTATTTTACATTCCCCAGTCTAAGTTTTCCCATATTCTGCTCCATCCCATTCCACAACATATTCTTTGTCAACTCTACGGCCTTTTTATCTAAATCCCCCTTATCTTTTCCCAAACCCAGCATAAAAACCAATAATCCACTTTCTGTATAATCACTTTTTTCATATTTATTCTTCCATAACTTCATTATATGTGCCCTTTCTGTTTTCAAGCATTTACATTCAATTAACAAATGCCTAATATTTTCTATTCCTTCCTTACATAAGTTACAGACTAAATCACCCATATTTTTCCATTTACATGTATATTCTCTTGTTGCTAAAGATACCGTTCGAGCCTTAAATAATAAATTACTTTCCTTACTATTATCATTAACTCGCACCTAATATTCTGTTTATTTCTATATATATTTAAACTCTTTTTATTCTACATACTAGTTCTCCATCTCTCTATTCTTTATTAATAAATCTATTCTTTTATCCCATTCCTTACCACTATAATACTTTCTATTGTTCCATCTGGTGAGAGTTTATGGAAATATTCAACTTTTTTGTTCCTATAAAATCTTTATTTCATACTAAAACTCAAAAAATTGGGGTTGATTTCTTTCTAATTTAATTTTATACGTGAATAATATTTAAAAAAATCATATTTGACTGTTTTACATATTTAATAACAGATATGTAAACATAACAACATTGCTTAAATGTCACACAAATGTTTATGTTAATATTTTTTCTAAAAGCTTAAATTCATTTCTATTTAATTTTTTTTTTAATGTGATTGAATTTAGATTTACAATAACTCTATCAAATTCTGCTTTAAAACTGATATTTTTTTAAAAAAATTATAATATTTTAAAAGATTTTAATACCAAATTTTGACAGATAATGATGTAATAGATATTATTGGTTTTTTCTTTATATTACAGTCACGTTTATTAATTTCTATTTCTAAAAATAGAACATAAATAAATAAATTTAACGTTTACTTGTGTATTTCTTTATAGTAATAAACCATTTAGTGTGTAAAAATAATCAAAAATACTTTATATAAAAAAGAAGTCATATTACACTTCAGAAACTTCATGTGTAAACTAGAATAAAAGAATACAAACATCTTCTGACCATGTTTTTCTGTTTAAGAACAAATGAGTCTTTTGTTTTTATCCACAATCCATAAGATCCTGACATCATCAGCTTTTTTTTCACCTTTAATGTCAATAAAAGCATTTTGTTAAAATCTAATTTTTTTAAAAAAAATCATGAGTCATTATCACATAACATAATGTTAATTATCATCATCATCATCAACCATTATAAATCCACTGCAGGATGAAGGTCTCTCCAAGTTTAATCCATCTTCTCTGATCTTTAGCTTCTCTTCTCCACAACACCCCTGCACATTTTCTTATTTCATCCATCCATCTCACATACTATGATCTAAAGTTATGAATCAACAGAGCTTTTTCTGATGAAATGTTCAATGATTTTCAACAAAGGTATAGATTTACATGTTAATATATTTATTTTTAATAGGTTATTTTTCCAATAGAAACAAAATAACAGTCTCATTATCAACATAGTGCAACTTTTTTAATCACATAGATGTTTTTAAGTTCATATTGTCTTTAAAAAATACAGTGTGAGAGCAATTCACAGTTGTTTTTTTTTTGTTAGTACTAAATTATTGCTTAAGAAAGACATTTCATAAATTTTATTAAATTTTATAAAATCTTTAGCTTCATGCTTAGAGAACAATTTAATACATGAAATACTGTACACATCAAATTTGGAAAGAATAATAAAATAAAGAATAAACTGTGTGTTTGTTGTATGATCAGAAGAAACTGTAAACCCGACTGCATATGGTGATCAGAGATGGAAAAAATGGCAGCTAATATATCAAAATTATGAAATTTATGAGTTTTAATGTTTTTATTTTTTGTTTAATCATATATATGTTTTGGATAGCATATAACTGAAGTAGTGTATGATGATAGAATTTCTACATTGGCTTCACTACAATGGTATTGAAAAAAAATCATTTAATGATGTTTTATTTATTAAGTGCAAGCAGTTCATAATTAAAGTGAAAGGCTAAAAACCTCTCACATGCACTTTTAGAATGCTTACATGACAGCCAATCAGATGTAATAATGATTGTATAGGGAACTCTTAAGTTGCAACACGACATATTTTATAAAAAAAGGTTGGTTCCACGTTTCTCTTTACTTAAATTTCTATATATATAACCAGTCTGAAGCATTTGACTTAAGAGCATGAAGCTTTAAACATCATCACATTTAACTCGCTGCATATTATTTATAAATCAAGAATGTGAAATCTTTCGATTTACTATGAAGTAATTTTTCAGATCTTATGAATTGACAGTAACGTATTATTTATTAAGCGCAAGCAGTCATAATTAAAGTGAAAGACTGAAACCCTCTTACATGCGCTTTCTAAAAATATGATGGCAAGATTGTAAGAATACTCAATATATTTTGTAGACATCTGGATATGATGCTACTGGACATGTTATCGTAAAGGTACCTCTTAATTTGAATGATAAAGTAAAGCGAATGAATAGTTACAATGTTCTTAAAAATATTGTATGATGAATGTGAGTATGATGTGTGGAAAAGGAAAAGCCAATGTATTTTATAAAGATAAGCTAAAGAAGAACAATCAAAGTTGCTTTCATTAAAAAAGATATGATTATAAATAGAATACAGTAGAGAGCTGCAATCAGAGAAGATCTTGAAGTGTTTAAAAAATAATGTTTGCTGCAGGAAAAGTTAAAATATAACAACACACCATGTTAAATAAGCAGACTGCAAGATTAGCATGTGATGTATATAGTTACTTCTTCTTCAATGAAATTATAAATGGCTATACAATGACTTCATGATTATTGTACCAATATACCCATATTGCACCAATATACCGTATTTCAATTATGAACTATCCCCCCAAAAAATCTAGCAAACAAACAAAATATAATAAGTAAACAAAGAATAGAAATATTAAAATTTATAAAACTAATAAATTTTATGATATGGCAGTAAACATTTTTCCATCTTGAAGTGATGTGTGCATGCGACATGAAAACACATTTTATAAACCACTTTTTTTACTCTTTGTGTGATATGGTACAATATTTTGTATAATCAAATGTTTTCTAAGTATAAAGCTAAAATTTTTATTAAATTTAATAATATTTTTTTAAAGCAATAACATGAAAACTAGCATTTAGTAGTAATAAAAACAACAACAACAATTACAGAGCATTCTTGAACTGCATCTGAAAGTTTAAATTTTGAACAGTTTAACCAAAAATTTAAAATGGATAAAGCCCAGGCAAGTAGAGATATCTGTATAGACTCTAAGGTCAATATGGACTTAAAAAACATCCAAACAATTATAAGAGAGTATAGTCATGTTAAAACAAGACTGTTACAGCATTTCCATAGATGGAAAAAGCTATTGAAGAAAAAAATATCATCCAGAGCTTATTCAATTGTGATAAAAGTCTAACATTTCATTATTAATTTTAATAAAAAATATATCATACAGTAAGTTTTTATTATTTTTATTTTTTGAATGAATATGAACTACTTTACTACTTGTTTAAAAATTTGTTTATATTATAATCTTAATTTATGTATGCATACTATACACATGATAATGCATCTATTTTGTGACTATATTGGCTAAAAAAATGTAAACCTCTCTCACCAGGAGTCAAATCACTACAGGGTTGTTGCAAGTTTTACATTGGAGATATTTTTTACAACAAAATATAGCTTATAAAATATCATAAGCATACATAGTGCCTAATGTATGAGAATCACCTTTTTAAACAGATTGACAAAATTTACACTGAAAGATAGTACTCCCTTCTTAACAATATAAACATATAATGCACAGAAACTGATTTCAAGTTTCAAATCTCCTTGAATACATCCAAAAGTATGCTGCAAAGGTGACAAAAAGAATGTTCCATCAGTAAGGCAAACAAAATATCTTTAATTTGACATTATACAGAATATGCACAACACTTCTGATATAATGACCACTTAAATTGGATAGTATAAAGTTTATGATCCCATTGTGTCTTAATATGATAGAGATTTTGCTTGTGGTGTGAAGTGCACTAAAAACAGAAAAAATAGTGCGATGTGTGTTGACAATTTTCTGAAAAATCAAATTTGGACTACTTAGTAATTTCATTTGGTTAAAAGTTTCAACACTTATCACATCTATAGTTGATAGCATTAACATTATTTTTCTGTAGCTTTTATTTTACCATACAATGTTTTTTTTTTTTTTTGTTATAAAATTTTTTATTATCGGTATCTTAAAATTTGGCATCAGTGAATTATTAGAAAGTTTTTAACACCAAAGCAATATATTTTTAGCAAATTACTATTTGAATGTAATTAAAATTTTATAAGAATTATAATTGTAGACTGTAATATATAACTATGCATTGTATTTGTATAAATACTGTCAAGCTGGAGTCATCTGAAGTAATTTTCTGCCAATTTCTAAAGCAAAAACAATTGTAAGTTTAAATGATATTTAGCAAAATGACTTTTTTATTAATATAAAATAATAAAATTATTAAAAATACAGTGTATTAATTTACATATTAAAAAACATAGTGCATGAAAGGTCTGCCCATCCCTCACATATGTATATAAATGAATTATTCTCCAGTGCATGAGGGGTCAGAAAGACTAAATGGTCAACATGGATAGGATGACAACTTTGGCACTAATGTGGCCTTTGAACGTTCCATCATCAGATTTTCAATGAAATGGATGGCTGAAGAGTTGTGGGATGGAGTAGTTTGAAGCCTGTCCATTAAAGTATGAATATTGCTATCTTAATATAAAGCTGAGCACTGATTGTATATATGTGTAGAGATAGTAATCTGGACCAACTGATGATTGCTGTTTTAGCACAAAATATGTATATTGGTGATTATTTATCTTTTCAACATGTGAATGATCAGGTGGGTCATCAATATGAGATGGCATGGAGAGCTGAGGGTCATGTGAAAGATGAAAGTCTGAGTTCAAATCCCTTATATATTACATTATACATGTGCAAGTGTGTGGACGCCTATACAGGGTATTAATTTACATAAAAAATATAAAGTAATTTTAGATGACATAAAGTATTTTTAACATGTACATATATGCTTGTGTTGAAAAGTATTCTACATGTAAGATTCAGTGAACAATATGAATTTAATTGTAACCAAAGCTTATCAATAAAATATGAGCTATTAAATGTGATGCACAATGTAAATATGAGGGGTTTGGACAAAATATACCAGCTGTTGTGACTCCACAGACTCATTTATGAGTTTCTGTTAATAGATGAAACATCTAGCTATCATTAAAGAGAAAATAAAAATGTAAGGCTAATGGAAGCTGATGAAATGCGTTACCAAGTAAAGTATCAGATTCTTACAGATGCTGAATTAGTGTTTTCTTCACAACAATAAATTATTTTTTTTCTTAATACCACTGTGCACAAAAAGACACAATTTTTTTAAAATATATATGTTTTTTTTTGATTGGGAAAGAAAATAACGATTTGAAAAATTTTGAATTTTTTTATTAATGGATATATGCTGCATATAAGTTTTAATCCAAAAATTTTGGTTTATGGAAAAAAAATATCAGAATTTGTTAACCCAATGTCAAAAGTGAAAAATTTGTGATTTGAAGGATCTTGGAATTAATTCACAACTGATAAAAATAAAAATGAAAGAGATAAAGTTTGAATGATCTATTAGATGCCCAGCCAATAAAAAATACCAATCCAGTCACGCACTTATCCATGATTACTTACCATCCCTTCATCTTCAATGAACTTCGCATAACTATGAAGAGAGTTTCCATCGTTAAAATGCATACCATGCAAGATTTAACTTAATAGTGGACTCATGAGATCAAGATTCATGGATTGGGTCTTATTGAGAAAGTTTGCAAAAACATCTTAGTTTGACCAAATTTTATGCATATTCTGTTGCTTATGATTGGATGCCATTTGACTTCTCAAGCAACCAATCATACAACTGTATTTTTTTTTAAAATGCATGCAACATTTATTTTAAACGTTAAGTCATGATATTCAAGTGTTTAGATTTAAGTTTTTTCTTTGTACACTTTTTTAAAAAGCTAACTGCCTAAAAAATATCCTCATCTTCTTGCATAATTATGAAGTAGGCAAAGGCATCCATTTTTCGATCAGCGGGTCTTATCAGATATCATTCATCCACGACCACACATATTAAAAGAAAATTTTCGCAAATATCATATTTACTACAAAGTACATCAAAAGAAAAATATTTTTAAGGTCTGTAAGTTTTATATAACAAGTTATTACGCGATCAAATGACTCTATCACGTGACCCCAGCTTATTTTTTTTCCTTTTACAAGTGGCATAGCTGTGGTGAAAGAAAAGAACTTATTATACAAACATAATCATGAATTAAATGGGCCATGGGACCCTCTGTGGCACACAGCTTACCCAAATTTGCTATAAACCATGCAATACGCGTAGCAAAATGAATGGTTTGAATTTTCTAATTTACTAAAAGCTGGATTATTGGAGAGATTACAAACAGAAGATAAAATTTCTCTTAAATTGTGAACAAGGTCTTAAAAAAGTTTCTTACACAACAATCCTTTTAAAATCTATTTTTCCCTCTTTCTTCACAGTTTTTATAAACAATCTTTAGTAAATAAACATAAATCACACACAAAAAATTAAAATCTTTTTTTTTTAAAGAATTATAAAAAATATTTTATTATAAAAATGGAAAACAAAATTATTTTAAGCATTTTAATTTCGCAAAGCAAAACAAAAACAAACAAACAAAAAAAGCACTTTTGATGTATTTATTTTGGAGAGGAAAAAAAAATTTGTAAGAAAATAAACAAGATAATTATGTAGTTTTGCACACATATATGCAATCATATACATCTATAAAAATTAAATCAGACAGCACACCTGACTCTCACATGTTTATTCAGAAGCTTCCAAAAGTAGTCTACATTTTATTCTAAAACACAGTACTATCCAGCATCTATCAATTATGCAAAGCTACAACAGATTACTCAATAGTGGAATAGTATAATTTTTTGAATACCCATAATTCCTTTCGCGCAATCATCAGGAATTGAATCCTATTTGATGGTGTATTATTATGATTATTAAGTTGCTCATAAGCTTCTAGCCTAATGGTGCGTGTACCCAACTCACGTGTGGAAGATCCTGGTTTGCTTCTGAAAAAGAGAGTAAAGAAGACTGTGCAAAGATCACAGTTCACTATTGAAGAAGGTGAAGAGAATTGTGCCAAAGATCGAATTGGTTCCAGTAAGGTGATAGTTGTTTATGATAAAATGGAAAGTTATACACAGAATCTAATAACAGTAATCCAAAGGGAAAGTTGGTTACCAGTAAAAAATGCCATGAAGATTTAAATAATTGTCTAATTGAAGCCTTATTGAAAGAATTTGTGTATTAAAAAAGAAATTGTGTATATATAAATAGTATTCGTAAAACAAAAAAAAGCTTATAATTTCCATTTTTTTTAAAAAAAAAAGTACGAAGTTATTATATGACTTATCTATGCCAAAAAAAAAACAAAACAAAACAGCTTTTTAGCTTCCTGCAAGAAAAAGCATACCAGAAGTAATGGAGAAGATACTGTTTACCAGATTTGTTAATTAATGAGTGATGAATATTAGAGAAAATTTCCACCCTTTTTAATCTTCTAGTTAAACATCATGAGATGTCCATTTTCTGACCAATAGAGAATTATAACGTGAGTTGACTATAGGCCAATACCTAAAAAAAAATCCTGTCTTAAAAAAAAATCAACATTTGTTACAATACAAATGCAGGTTTGGCCACAGCAGGTACATGCACTACTATGTACTATGAATTCCTCCATTTCATGATTCATCCAATTTGCACTTAACCCCTGATGATATCATTTAATCTCTTTTCATCATCTGAATTAGAAAACAGATTCACATAACATGCTTATTGTAGGAAAAACCTGTTTTTCTACTATATCCATTCATGCAAACACTTTCTACTTATTACTATTCAAACCAATTGCTTAAAAAATTTGAAGTACTCTAAGATTCTAATATAAGACAACTTTTTAGAAGATCTGTAAAAGCCATTTGTCCTTTAAGATGCCTTAATTCATATGTTTCAAGAGTGTGTAATGGAGTAGATGTTATTAGGTATATCTATAAAACATATTACATGTGGAAAAAAAGAAATTAAATTGAATTACTTTATGCAAGTATGTTCAAACAAATAATACATATATATTAATTTTTAACTGAGATTTAAAGTTTGTATCTGGGCTAAAGATAATCTCTACTTTAATAAATGATTACCGATAATCATTAATGTATTTATCTAGAGTGGATCATGTTAAAGTTATGGGTCAAAGTGTAATAATTTACTCTCTCTCTCTATATATATATATATTGTAACAGAAAAAAAATCATTAATCACCATAATATGCCTATAATCTGTCATTTGTAACAGTATGAATAATATTGTAATGATGAATGATAAAAAGGCTGTTAAAAGACTGTTACCTTTATAACTGATTACAATCTATATATATTGATGAATGATAAAATGATACTTGCTACAATTCAATAACTAAATATAACATTATAGCCCGTTTGCAACAATCCTAAACATAAATTCTGTCACGCTTATAATGAAATAAATAAATTACCTCATTTCTCAACACATAAAATAATAAAATGACAATTAAAATTGTCATCATTAAAGATTTTAAATATTTAGATATTGGGGAAGTCATTTGAACAATAAAACATACTGGCCATTGTCATCAAATAAAATAATATTAAATATAGCAACTGAATAAAATTACCCACTGTGAGATCCCTGGAGTGCATTATGCTTAACTCCAATACTAGGTTATTTTAACAAAGAATCCTTCCTATTCTTCTTTCCAACCATATAAGACCATTCATGGTCATATGCACACACACTGGTGCTACTCATGACAACTTATAAAAAAAAATATCATATAAAGTTAATATGATGAAGTTTAAATCACTCTTTATTCAGTTTAGCTAAGTACATGTGTTTTCCCACTAGCGCCACTAGATAAATATCTGTTTAGAGTGTACTGAGTTCAAACTCATTCGGCACATTTTTATCACACATGACTTGGATGACTAATGAAAAAAAATGACACTCATATTTTACTCATGTCAATAAAATCATAAGATCCCCATATCACCAAAAAAATTTATATACATCAAGATTCTTATAGATATTGCTAGCTCATTTTATGTATATTGATGAACAGACAAGTATAATCTTATTAATGGCTTCTAAACAAGCATGTGAAGACCATTATTGATATGGATGGCCATTTAACTAGATTATTTATCACAATATAAAGGTAATAATGATGATGATAATAATGATGATGATGGTGATGATATCATAATAATAATAATAATAATAATAATAATAATAATAATAATAATAATAATAATAATAATAATAATAATAATAATAATAATAATAATAATAATAATAATAATAATAATAATAATAATAATAATAATGATGATGATACCAGCCATAGCTTTATACTGAACTCACAACAATAAATTTATCTTTATAAACTCATAAGCACTTTTAAAAATCATCCCATGTCAAACTGGGATTTAATTATTACATTCACTAGCATTTATATAAGTTTATGTTTATTTACTAAAATACTTTTATTGTTAAAACTAGGATTTAATAATACTAGTGATGATGACTGATCATCACGAATCTCTATGCATGATATTCAACTTTCTACAAATCCTTATTTACTAAATATATTAATTATGTTAAATATTAGATTTAATGATTATCATTAATTTAATCAATGATGATGGCGATCTTAACTACTGTATAGTATTATTTGAAACAGTGTTTTAATCAATAATATATCCTTCTTTGATGAGGATGATCAAAACTCATGGACACAACATAATTTTAGATTTCTATTGTTGAACTATCATTATTAAAATTTGGTTATTATCAAGCTTAATCCCTAAATACTTAAAGGTAAATCAACATTCTAGTTTACTTAACATTTGCAAGCCTTAATATTTGCAAGTGATTGCTCAATATTTACGAATGATGATTCTTAATATCTGCGAGCGATGATGATGATGATCATTTAAAACAATAGAATTAAGACAAAAAAAATACAACAATATTTTTAATAAGAACTCGGAAATCAATTAAGATATATAATTATATTTTATTAATACTATTCTTCTTTCCTTCTTTAAAATCAAATTTACTAATTAGATAAATGGCTTATTATTACATTAATTCAATATAGAACTAATACAAAATTTTATATACAAGTTCGTCATTTTGGATACTTTTAAAATAAGCTGGCTTAAAATGACATTAAAAAATATATTTCATGGAATGCTTACTTAAGATTTTCCTAACTTATTATATCATAAAAATAAATTTCATATGTAACTTGTGTTTTATTTCACTTCCATTCATATGTAAGCCTTGTTTTATAATTTCTCATATTTAAATTAATTATATAGGGCCTATTCTTTTGACGTGTTTGTATAAACAGTTACACATGCACACATCCAGTAATGTTAACATATATGTTTAAAATGTATACCCCTATATTAAAGATTAATACATAAATTACATATATAAAAATATTCTTGCAACCTTTTAGCAAAATAAAATAAAATACATTATATCAATTTTAATATGCAACAAGATAAAAAAAAAACATTATAAATTCATATATTTATAGGTTGCTCATTATCATAACAAATGAAGAACAATAAAAAAAAAACCTTTCAATATTACAATACATAATATAAAAAAATAAAAAAAAAATAATGAAAATTTAAGTTTAAAGATTTAAACTGTGTTTGTGTTATGTTATGTGATATTGAGAATGACTATTGATAAACAAGCCCCTAATGTTTCTGTATCAAAGAAAAAAAATAATGCCTTGACCAATAAATTAAGGTTTACTTTTAATAAGCAATAATAAAAGATCTGTTAAGGAAAGTTCATAGTTACCCGATTACTTTCACTTCTTATAAATGCCCTGAGTTTGAATTTTCAGACTGCTTGTCATTGCTCCATTTAAGAAAAAGAAAGTTCTTGCAGATACTTTTAATATAAACATGAATTAATTGACTTGCTTATTTCTTCAATTTAAAAATTATTTATTGTTGATACTTTTGATAACGCTGAATTCGTCAACTGGCTTCCCTCTACCATTTCAAAAAGAGTTATTTCAAATATTTTTAGATAAGTATGAACTGGTGGATTTGCTTGTCTCTTCCATTTTTTAAAAAAATAAATCATTGTAGACACTTTAGCTGACTGAAGAAAACTTTAACAAAAAATTTGATTCATAGCTTCAAACCTGGCTATATATGTGGCTTTTATACATTTTCTTTTCCTCTTCTTTCCCCTTCTCCATCCATCCAAAGGTAATGAGCCTAAAATAGGCCAGGAACCCAAAAAGAAACATTTCAAATAGCTTGTGTGGTTGGCTTTAAACTCGATCATTTTGTTGGCTACTATTCGATTGGTATATGAGTCCATAGACAGACTAGTGAGCTAACCCATATAGAAATTTCAAGAAGCAGAAGAGGTGGTTTTAGCAATGCAAATTCATTATATTATATACAGCAAAATATATTAATATCATTTCATAGAATTGTTAATAACTTCTTCCAATAAGTTCAATTTTGTTCCATTTTTCCTTCTTTATCTTAATCTTGCTGGGAATTACTTATATATACGCACATCTTCGTCTATACTGACTTTAAAACAAGAGTCATTTTTTTTCTTCCTCAACTTTTAAAGAATGAAAAAAAAATCAAATCGCTCACTCTCCTTTTTCCAACATTTAAAAAAAAACTGCTTGCTCGCTACATCTCTGTTTAATAATAAGGAAAAACTGACTGATCACTAAATATTGTTACATTCGTTTTTATTGCGAATCTTGGTCAAAGAAAATGACCACCTGCATATCTTATCTTGAGATAAAAGATCAAAAAAATCAGAGTTTGACAAGTTGATGTTCTATCGCGATTTTACAAGAAAATTAATAATCACGCTTTATTACATCAAAGCACCCCTTTTATAAAATAATCTTAGATACAGATAACAAACAATAAAGCTGGCAATCTATAGTCATTACAAATAGGTGTAAAAGCAATTTTGTGTTTATACAGATGTTCTTATTCTTTCACACTCTTTTGCACGTGCACATTTCTTTTTATCTCCTAATCTACTAATCTGATCGCCTTTTTTACACTTTCTTTCTTAATGTTTTATTTTACAGAAATAAAACTAAATAACTGAATATATTAATTATTTAATAAGAAAAATAACATATTAAAATATCATTTCTTACAACATTATATTCATTCACCACTTATTAATTTATCAACTATATATTACACATATAATATACGTACACATAAATCTATATATATATATAAAAGAAATTTTTTTTTTTAATTAAATAATATGTATGTATGTGAAATGAGTCATATATCTACAATATAGAGGTCAACTGATGAATGCTGGTGCAGCACAGAATGCCTCTTGGAAATTTTATTTAATATGATGTTTTTCTACAAATGTTTCAAGAGTGTGTGGAGGTTATTAACTATATCTATAGAATATATTACACATGAAAAAAAGAGAAATAAAGTTGAATTACTCCATGTGTGTATATGTTTAATTAATTAAATAAAAAAAGATATATTAATCTTTAACTAAGATATTTGGACTATAAATAATTTCTAGTTTAATAAATGATGAGTGGGAAAGCAAAATATAACCATTTATTATTTATAAATAGTAATCACATGATAAAGATATAAGTGTGAGATTGTGAAATTGGGCTAACTGATGAGTGCTGGTTCATGACTAAGTGCATCTGGTGGTGGTCATTTGTCTCTTAAAGTGCCTTCATTGATATGTTTGAAAAGTAAGCCCTTACATAACAATTATTTTCTTATTAATCTCAGTTAAGATTGAAGCATCTTAAAATCCATCAATATTTTAAAGTAATTTCTAAATTCTGGAAAATGTTTTTGGAGATTAGCAATATGCATTATCTTTTTTGTTAATTTTTGTTTCCCTAGTTTTACATTGTATCTTATATCACATTAATCTATTATCACTTTCTAAGTTGAATCTATTGAGAAATGTTACAATCTTTCATCAATCTTAATGTAATTCAATTCTACTGAATTGGATGTTTCCATATCCATTTCTATTTAGCATTCCCCCCCAAAGAAACAATTCATAATATACATTTTTTTCTTTTCTTCAAATTCCACAAATCTGTGTACTCTCTCATTTCTATCATGATAGCAAAGTTTAATTACAGCACCTCCATTTGTAAACATTTTCAAATTCTAGAATTAAAAACTTTCATGGCAATTTAAAAATGTTGCTTGGTATGACCAAAAGCATTTTGAACATACATAAACTTGAACTATCTGCATTTGATATCTGGAATTCAGTTAAACGGAAACTAATTTTGTCATTCTGTTTGATATACTTTCAATCTTCACAGTGTTGCCATTCCACTTTTATTTATATAAATCCTACTTCATTTTTTAAAATTATTAGTCTTTTAATCTTTTCTTTTAATTTACACAATGTCCAATAATATGCTATTTAACCGTTCTTCTTTCACTTTATATAGTCTTCCTTTATTTGAAAATGATCCGTAATTATAGACAGCTAAATAAAGGCAGTTTGGACCCACAATATCTCCTGCCTTTGATTTCCAACTACTATCTTTATATATATAAATAAGATAATTGAAACTATCTTTATATATATAAATAAGATAATTGAAAATTTAAAGAATTAATTAATTACTGGCCAGCCTTTCATAATGCTGGGGAAGGTAGAATAGAATTGTTTTCTATTTGTGTCATTATTTGCGACAATGATGGACAATTAGCTGTGATATCTGTGGAACAGCTGAAATAGTCCTAAATTTTGTTATACCTGCAAAAATGTTCAATTTTATCTCAATTTAGATTCGAAAACTGACGTGACAAGTGGTAGATAAACTACTATTGTATAATGCATCTTTACACACGCACACCTACAAGTATAAATAAGATTGCGAATAACTATTCTATTTAACAAAAGTCATACTGTTCTCTCTGTAAATGTCTGTAACTGTTTTATTAGCCTGTAAATTCTTAAATGTTCTTAAAACCAATCTAATTCTTAAACATTAAAACAAAAATGGGGGAATTTTAGAAATCTACAATGTAAACAGATGAAGAAACAAACAAATAAAATGAAATGGAGATTTAAAAAAAAGATTTTAACAGTAATTGGTCTGATTTTGAAAAGCTATTTATATTACTTTTAAAATATATATTTATATATTGAAAGAGAAAACAAAAATTAAGTGGGAAAAAAACAGATGCAATAATAATAAGATTTACCATCTAACACAGTAGTAATAATAATTGAGTTTATGTAATAGCTCAGGAATTCGTAAAGAATTCGAGCCGCGGAAGTGAGATAGTTGGGGCTCACAATCCACAGATTTTGATCTCGAGAACTTACTATTCTTCTACTGCATAAATCCAACAAACACCACCGTAGAAGAATGAAGCTCATTAACCGGATTCCCTGAACCCCTCTGTTCTTTATTCTCATTTTATAAGATGAGAGATAAATGATAATTTTTGTATGGCTTTCCCAAAAGGGCATTAGATTGAACCCTCTGACTATACTTCCAATGAAATGATAATCTTTAACCACAACTAGTTGTCATTAAAAAAAAAGCTCCGCATAAAATCATGAAATTTGGTATCCGTAGGTATATGATGGAATTTGAGTCATATTACAATCAAATGGCTCTCAAATGACTAACAAGAATAATCGGAAAATATTTTTCATAAATTCAGTGTAGAGAGACATCCATATGTCAAGTTAAATCAATCGAGTATGTGGTCAATATAAAAAAATCCCAAACAATGTAAAAAGAATCTGCAAGATCCTGTCTAGATTTGAAACCAAGATTCCAGGCATTGTTAACAAATGCACTAACTATTATTAAACAATGATGCTTTGACTAGTAAAGATTCTAATGTAATGCTAGCTATGAATAGTTTCATTATGAAAATTTTTATATAATAATAATAATAATAATAATAATAATAATAATAATAATAATAATAATAATAATAATAATAATAATAATAATAATAATAATAATAATAATAATACAAAAAGCATAATATATAAGAGACTCGAACTCAGACTTTGGAGTAGTTTGAAGCCTGTCCATTAAAGTATGAAGATTGGCTATCTTAATATAAAGCTGAGCACTGATTGTATATATGTTTGGAGATGTAATCTGGTTCAACTGATGAGTGCTGGTTTAGCATGAAATACTGATATTGGTGATTATTTATCTATTCAACATGAGTATGATCATATGGGTCAGCAATATGAAATGGCGTGGAGAGTTGAGGGTCGTATGAAAATCTGAGTTTGAGTCCCTTATATATCGCATTACATGTGCAAGTGTGTGTAAGCCTGCACAGTGTATTAAGTTAAAAATAATAATAATAATGTACTTTTTCAAGAAGTTATGTGACATTCGAACGTCCAAGTGATAGATGAAGCAAACTGTTCCAATCAGTTATCCGAAGTGAGATTTATTTACTTTACTTAGATAAAACAAATTGGAATCGTTTAGCTCTTAAATTTATCATTTTTCCACGATGTCAAACTATGCAGGATATTCTCAATCACTCGACACTGTTTCTTGATATTTCTATTAGTAAAAAAAAAAAAGAGAAGACAATGTGTAGAAAATAATATTCATTATGTCTTTGAATTGTACGATTTACAACAAAACGATGACTTTTTTGAAGATCCACTCTCACACCTCCTCTTCCGTTGGATATATGAATTACAATTGCTTTTTTGTTCTGAAAATAATGCAACAACAATCACTGACTGGCACTTCTCCTAAAGTCTTAGCATTTTAAAAATGTCAAGAGATCTTACTTAGCAAACAAATTCATTTAAGCTTTGCTTAACACAGATATAGTTTTAATCCCATTGGATGAACTTAACCAAAACCACGATTTATTAGTCAAACATTGGTGGCCTAGAGGTTAGCATAGCTGCCTTCCAAGCAACTGGCCCGGGTTCGCTTCCTGGTCAACGCATTTGGCATATGAAAACAAAAAAAACCCCACGATTTGTTATCCCTTTCAAAGCTAAAATAACTACTACGATTTTAATTTGCTTTCACATTTATGTTTAAATAAATGATATGATTTTCATTTATCGCTGAGCAATGATGTAATCCAATACATTAAGGAGTTTGTTATAGGACTTAATAATGACATTTGGACATCACACACATTCTGGGAGATAACCAATCTGTATTTATTTATAATTTTACTGTTCAAAATTACTCTTCTTTGAGCAAATAAACAAAAAAAAAAAATCACAAAAAGGCAAATAATCCTCAAAATGCATTTCTTCCCATATCATCAACGAACAACAAAACCCATTACAAAAAGGCAAATAATTCTAAAGATGCATTTCTTCCCATATCATCAAATCCTCTCAGATGATTTCATCTTAATTCATTATTATACATAGAATTTATTTGAGGAATAGTAATATTGAACAGTAAGTTCTAATAATATGCAAGTGTGAAGAAAAAAGTTGAAATAATGTCATTGGAGTTTAAAATAGCAGATATATATTAATTGAGCCTATAGTCTATATATGGGTTAATAGGATTACAATATCTAGCCTAATAAATTATTAATAGCATTGTTGCTTCATTCAAAAAATTATTAAGATTATAGAGGAAGAACATATTTCTTTTGAATTTTTCCAAACAATTTTCTTCTTTATTTATATTACAGCTGAATCTGAAGCCTTCATCAGAGATATGTTTAACCTTTTATATTCATTGTTTCAACTGAATATCCAGTTGTTTATAAATTGTTTTGAATCTCCAATCTTCTTCATTGAAATATAGACTGTTTCAACTGAATGTCCAGCCTTCATTAGAGATCAGTTTATTCTTTTATATAAGTTGTTTCAATTGAATTTCCAGCCCTCATCAGAAATCTGTTTAATTTTTTATATAAATTGTTTTAATTGAATCTGCAGCTTTCTCTTTAATCTTTTATATAATTTTGACTGAACCCCTAGCCTTCATCAAAAATCTGTTTAATTTTTAAAATAAAGTGTTTCAACTGAATCTGCCTGCAGCTTTCATCAGAGATCTGTTTAATCTTTTATATAAATTGCTTTAGCTGAATTTCCAGCCTTCATCAGAAATCTGTTTAATATTTTATATAGATTATCTTGATTGAATCCCCAGCTGCTTATAAATTGTTTTGAATCTTCAGTTTTCATCAAAAATCAGTTTAATTTTATAAAGAGACTATTTCAACTGAATCTTCAGCTTTCATCAGAAATCTGTTTATTTTTTTAAATGGATTGTTTTAACCGAATCTCCAGTTTTCATTAGAGATCTATTTAATCTTTTCTATAGATTATTTTAATTGAATCTCCAACCTTTATTAGAGATCTGTTTAATATTTTATATAAATTGTTTCAACTGAATCCTCAATCTTCATCAAAGATCTGTTTAATTTTTTATATAGTTTTAATTGAATCTCCAGTCTTCATCAGAGATCTGTTTAATCTTTTATATAGATTATTTTGACTGAATCCTTAGCTGTCATCAAAGACCTGTTTAATCATTTATATAAATTGTTTCAATTGAAATTTCAGTCTTCATCAGAATTCTGTTTAATCTTTTATATAGATTATTTTGACTGAATCCTCAGCCTTCATCAAAGATCTCTTTAATCATTTATATAAACTGCTTCAATTGAAACTTCAGTCTTCATCTGAGATCTGTTTAATCTTTTATGTTTATTGTTCTTACTGAACTTCCAGCCTTCATCAAGGTTTTGTTTTAAATCCATTATATAGATTGTTTTGACCAAACCTCTAGCTTTCATCAGAGATCTTTTAATCTTTTATATAGATTGTTTCAATTGAATCTCCAGCCTTCATCAGTGAACTGTTTAATATTTTATGTTTTGAGTTCATCCCTAGCTGTTTATAAATTGTTTTGAACCACCAAACATCATCAAAAATCTGTTTAATTTTTCTAAAGACTATTTCAACTGAATTTCCAGCCTTCATCAGAGATCTGTTTATTTTTTAAATAGATTGTTTCAACTGAATCTCCAGCTTTCATTAGTGACCTGTTTAATCTTTTTATATAGATTGTTTTAATTGAATCTCCAGCCTTTATTAGAGATCTGTTTAATATTTTATATAAATTGTTTCAACTGAATCCTCAGCCTTCATCAAAGATCTGTTTAATATTTTATATAGATTGTTTTAATCGAATCTCCAGCCTTTATTAGAGATCTGTTTAATATTTTATATAAATTGTTTCAACTGAATCCTCAGCCTTCATCAAAGATCTGTTTAATATTTTATATAGATTGTTTCAACTGAATCTCCAGCTTTCATTAGACATCTGTTTAATCTTTTATATAGATTGTTTTAATTGAATCTCCAGCCATTATTAGAGAACTATTTAATCTTTTACATAAATTGTTTCAACTGAATCCCCAGCTTTCAGCAAAGATCTGTTTAATCTTTTATATAAATTGCTTCAACTGAATCTCCAGCCTTCATCAGAGATCTGTTTAATATTTTATATAGATTGTTCTGAGTGAATCCCCAGCTGTTTATAAATTGTTTTGAATCTTCAGTCTTCATCAAAAATCTGTTTAATTTTACATAGAGACTATTCAACAGAAACTCCAGATTTCATTAGAAATCTGTTTATTTTTTTAAATGGATTGTTTTAACTGAATCTCCAGCTGTTTAACCTTTTCTATAAATTATTTTAATTGAATCTCCAGCCTTTATTAGAGATCTGTTTAATCTTTTATATAAATTGTTTCAACTGAATCCTCAGCCTTCATCAAAGTTCTGCTTAATCTTTTATATAGTTTCATTTGAAAGTCTAGTCTTCATCAGAGATCTGTTTAATCTTTTATATAGAGTACTTTGACTGAATTCCAGCCTTCATCAAAAATCTGTTTAATCATTTATATAAACTGTTTCACTTAAAACTTCAGTCTTCATCAGAGATCTGTCTAATCTTTTATATATGTTGTTCTGATTGAACCTCCAGCCTTCATCAAAGATTTATTTTAAATCCATTATATAAATTTTTTCAACTAAATCTCTAGCTTTCATCAGAGATCTGCATAATTTTTTATATAGATTGTTTCAATTGAATCTCCAACCTTCAACAGAGAACTGTTTAATATGTTATGTTTTGAATAAACCCCTAACTGTTTATAAATTGTTTTGAATCACCAGTCTTCATCAAAAATCTGTTTAAATTTTTTATAAAGATTATTTCAAATGAATTTCCTGCCTTCATCAGAGATATGCTTATTTTTTAAATGGATTGTTTCAACTGAATCTCCAGCTTTCATTAGAGATCTGTTTAATATTTTATAGATTGTTTTAATTGAATCTCCAGCCTTTATTAGAGATCTGTTTAATCTTTTACATAAATGGTTTCAACTGAATCCACAGCCTTCATCAAGGATCTGTTTAATATTTTATATAGTTTTATTTGAATCTCTAATCTTCATCAGAGATCTGTTTAATCTTTTATATAGACTGTTTCAATTGAATCTCCAGTCTTTATTAGAGATCTGTTTAATCTTTTACATAAATTGTTTCAACTAAATCCCCAGCCTTCATTAAAGATCTGTTTAATCTTTTATACAGATTGTTTTAATTGAGTCTCCAGCTTTCACTGGAGATCTGTTCAATATTTTATGTATTGTATTAAACAGTGCAATAAAAATAGTGAAAACTATTAGCATAGTGTTTCTATGACACTCTTATGTATTGTTTAATAATAAATGATTTTAATCTTTATCAGATGAATTCTAATAGAACTTCATTAAAATTTAAAAATACAAAGTATAATTTTATTTTGTATAGAGTGCATGTCTACATTGAGAACAACTTATGTAAAAATATTTATTATTACATGGTTAATATAAATTATGATGAGGTTAAGGAAGAACTTTCATGTTTGAAAATAAAATGTATTTCTAAAAGTTAGTTATCAAAGAAGTTGCCAAATGCTATGTAACTATATGATGTGGTTGTTTTAGGGTCTAGCATAGATAACAGGCTGATGTTTTGCTTCTAAGAAGTAATCCTATGAATGCCTAGATTATTGTATTACAATAGTGGTTCATGATGTACAATATTTATTTACGATTGTGCAACACAAGAAGTGGTAAGTGTATTCTGTTGCTTGTCACACATTGATGTAGTAATCAAAAGGTCTAACTGCTATGTTTATGGTTAGGGTTTGGATTCAGGAAAGTAAACTTTAAATTTTTGGAGTCTTAATCAGGTTTATGATTTCTATTTCAAATAGCTGGCTCATGGTAACTAAGATAATTGTCTAATATTATTTGGGAATAGGTATCCCACTATTCGTAACTAGAGGGTTAGATCAGAAATTTCTCAAACCTTCAATGTCTGGAGTCTAAGAATAATACCTTCTGCATTTATTTTTGTTTATTAGGGGCTTGTATCAATAATATGGGTATAGCATTTAGTTTAATATAGGTATCAAAATAAAGTATATTAAATATTTAGTATTCAATTATAACTTGATGTAGGATATTTTTATATGGTTACACATATATCTATATATTTTATTTGTTAAGTGGTATTAAAATAAGGAAAACTACTAAGTATATCTTTAATTTTAAATGTTATAAATAAATAATCAAACAGCTCTCTCAGGATTTCACAAGAAGATCAAGAACCAAAAATAAAAGATCTGAGTTCATCCTATGGATTCCAAACACCAGAGTTTGCCACTTTATCACTGCACCAAATCATGCAGATAGATTTTTAATCATGATCATATTCTGAATAGAAAGTTCTTCCAAGAACTAATTGATTTAACACATTAGTAGTTATTCCAAAATTATGTATGTTAGAGTTGATGTTTCTTTTCAATATTCGTATTTAAAATTTCTCCAATATTAATTATCTAGGAGAAAAAAAACTATGTTAAAATATATAAATAGTTAACACCATTATTAATAGACAGAGTTCTTCAATGCATAATATTGGTAGAGTTCAAATATCCTCTCTCCATAAAGCATGGATAGAATTTAACATTTAACAGTCATTTTAACTTCAAAGCATTTCATATCTGTAGGATGGCATTTCTGGACAAGTCAAATATGATCAGCCTAATCTCTTAGGACTGAAGCAATGATCCAAACCATACCATTTAGAAAAAAGAGATTTCATTATTATTCTATAATTCTACATTTAACTTAAGTGAACTTTAAATTTGACAAAAAACACTGTGGAACTTACAAAAGTCTTCAACAGTCAGTTTATTGTTGATTTAGTGTGACAAAAGAACATCAAACACAAGATCTCAAGGTTCCCGGAGCAAATTTCAGCTGAATAAAGTTAAAAAATATCACTCAAGTCAAGTGGATAGAGCCATTATGCTAAGTCTGTTCCTTTCACACTTGAGTATCATGTGGCTTCCTGAGCAATGGAGTATATAATAAAGTCAAAAAATAAAATAGTTTTATTGTTTGGGAGTTTTTAAAAAGTTTAAGCACTGAAAATGCCTGAGCTAGTAATGATTTGAGGCCTTATGCTTTATAGCCTGATACCATATCACTGGATCAAACTAGAAAATAATATAATTATGATCTTTATTGAACTTTAACATTGGAATAAAGAGGATCTTCACACAAAGCTGATATTTTTTGGAGATATCTCTTGCTTGTTAATTGAAATCAATAAGTAAAACCAAAAACAAATTATAGTCTCAACAACTAATAGAAGTATTTTACTCCCCCCCCCCCCATTCCCATCACCAGTGAGGTAGGTCCTAAATTACAATGTTCATAGGAATGTGACATTTTCCACATTCTACTATTGATATAGGTTATATCATACTGCAATCAATTTTTTTTTGTTATTTCATAGTCAAAACAATGACCAATTCAGATTTAAAAAGGATATTTAAAGCTAAAAAATATTAGAAATCCATTTATCAACGTATAGTTGGATGGCTAGCTAGATCGGCTATGGACTATTTAACTGGAAGAAAAATTTCCAAACTTTTAAAATAATTTTCAGCAACTTGAAAAAATTTCCACATTCCACCTACTCACATTCCATTAAATTTTTAATAACATAGGGACATGTTAATGTTTATACTGCAACTCTAAAATTGAGATATTAGATTATAAATATGGTAAACAAATTGCCATTGAATATAAATAATTATATGAGTAGTTGTCCTGCATAGTAATTAGACTAACAAAAGATCTATTATCATCTACTGAATAAGAAAATAAATAAATTGTAAAACCAAACCTTTAACCAATAGAATTAAAAAAACGGAGCTAGTAAAATAAATAAACCAATCACATATCCATTTTTACTTGAAGTCTGTAATGTTCATATTTTTACGACTACATTTCCGAACAACCATTTTCGTGTTTTATGGATAAATGTGCTATGTTTAGAAATAAATAAGGAATACTGTAAGCGAACTAAATAATATTGATATGAGTAAAATAATGCAAACGAAAAGTTATAAATTAATTAATTTAGTAAAATATTTCAGATAAGTTTGTGCTTAGATATTTTCATTAGTAAAAAATATCTATTTCAATTATAAAATATCGGAATAATATATATTATAAAGAACTAAATATTTCTAGATCAATTAAGCTGATTAAAATAGAAATATGTTTATAATTAGATTAATAAACGAAATCTAGAAATTTCCATGGATGCGAAGATAATTAAGAGATTATAGCATTTCTACCTGGGAACGATCTAGAACAGAATAAAGGCACAACTTAAGAAAATATATATACGCGCACACACTCTCATCGTGGGAGCTGCATCTTGTAGTGAACTGAGAACAACTGCAAGGCTGAAGTTTGGGCACAAGAAGGCAATGGATGCCCAGTGTTTATCCACCACTGAAGATTCCAAAGTGGAACTAAGAACTCTTAAGGCCACAACATTACTATTTAATAAGTCTCTATTACCATGAATACGTGTTATTTTTAATATTACTTCTTATAAGGTTATCTTGCTGGCCAAATAAATCTCAGTTATTAGTTATTCAAATAGTTTGTGTAACATTTATTTCTGCTTGCCTGTCCACCTTTACCATGACTGCAATACTCTGTCAGTACATATCACATTGTTTATACTAAAACCATAAAATACTACGGTAACAATTATTATGTACTGAGGAATCTTGTCCCATAACATAAATCATGAAACACCATGTTAATTTAAATAGAATATGAGATAACACTCCAATGGCACTATTGGACTGGTCCTTCTCATAAAGAATTCCACTAACAAACCCAAGCAATTACATATACAAACCTTAGAATAAACCTTATAAGTAATTAAATATATATATATATTTTGTATATATATGTATATAGTTTATATGTATATATTTTGTAGTTCTGAGAAAGATTGCAGGGGCAATCAAAACTGTTAAATGTCAAGAAATGATTGTATGAGCATTGGTTTAACAATAAAAATATGTAAAAAGTAATCAAATGATTTGTTCAGGAGTTGTATAAAGTTTGAGAGTAATGACAAAGCTGAACTGTGATACATCGACTTTTGCTTAAAAGTCTGCTATTTTATAACTGATCTAAATCATACAATGGTTTTTAAGTTGCATGGGCTGCAGTTTAGTTTTATCACTTTGGGTGATTCAACATCGTATGACCTTTGCTGCAACAATTATTTGATTACATACTTACTAAACATAGTTCTCAGTACATTTTGTACTTTTCCTGAACATAAAACACATATTGCAATTGACATTGGATCACCAGTGGCAGGCTAAACCTCCAACAGTTCTATTCAATTAACCATATTCATTTTTTTATATTACTCAACCGAATATCCAGGAATTTTTAGCTATAATTCCAGAACTATTATTGACTATGATCAATATATGGTTATCAGTATTCATTTAGCCCTGTATGGTTTAGTGATAGAATTCCAGACTACGGAGTGCAAGGTCTTTGAAATGATTCCAATTCTGACACTCTCCACACTTGAATTTCTGATGAACTCCCTAAAAATAAAGCCTTTAGACTATTAAACTACCACTTGGTACTTATGTATGAGTCCAGCAGTGGTAAAAGTCAGTGGCACAAACAAATGTGTATATAAAGACCAAATTAAATTCGTTTACTATCTTCTAAAAAGGAAATGAATTAATTTTGTAAGTGAATACTAGATAAAATTTCCAATTAGGAGAAAGTTATTAATCATAATGTTGGTTTTGCTGCTAATTTTACACTTTATATCCACAGTTCGGACAAACAATGGCGGTGTTTCATTCAGGATTGCCGAAAGAGACTGACCATTCATAACGGAACACCATTTGAGGTAAGAAAGTTCAGTCCACCGCAATGATGCTAAGAAACTACATTTGGTAAATGCATGTTTGTTTCATTTCCATTAAATAAAGTTATAGGCGGCCATTTTTCAAAATAAATATTGCCGGACTAATACGTGAGTTTTTTTTTTTTTTACTCTATTGCTTGATCACACACATGCAGGAACCTAATGTAACCAAATTTGGAGCTCACTTTGTAGGTATAGTAAACAATTACTCAACCTATGGTATAACAAGATTCTTTCATTGCAATTATAAAAGTTAAAACAATTATTTTTCTTACCAAACGATTCTTAAGGGACTCACGTGATAACGAGCATCGGATTTCCAAAAGAGTTAATACAGTCCTGCCCTTATATCATTAATAAATAAAATATATAGTTTAAAAACAAAACAAAACGATTTTAATCAAAGATAAAGAAATTGTAGTCTTAGTATTAAATAAGAATATATGTTTGAAGCTGATTTCGGTCTATTAACAAAAGAGTAATAAATTTTGTACCGGCATAATGAAAAATATTGGAAAATAATTTAAGAAGGAGCCAATTCAATTTTCTTTATCAAGAAAGATTTATTTTACGACCGCACTCAAATAAACCGTTAGCGGTAATTGACTAAACTTAGTTCACTTGTTCCTCATTTAAGTTTTTATCTACTATAACTGTTAACATTTAACAGCACACTATCTTCCCTGAACATTAGATTTCCAATTTATGTAATATAAATTTATATTTCTAATATAGATATAAAACACGTTGTAAAGTCGCTGTCCTTTAAAATAGCATCGGGTTTTCGTCAACAGCCTTAATATAATTAGTATTTATTACTGTTTATTTTTGTTTCTATACAATTTAGAAACTATTAGCAAAATGTTTTAGACTGCAAAAGAATCTTTTCGTTCCATAATAATAAAAAGAAATAGTTTTATTACTTCCCTAAGCAGGCAATCAAGTTAAAAATCACAATAAATCTATTCAGAGCAAACAATCTAATCTTTTTTCCTCCCTCCTTTATTCATCTTCTTTTTTGAAGAGTGCCAACTTTAATGTTTGGAAAAGCTTTTAAAAAAGTAAGACGGTACATAAATATTTATTCTTAGTTCAATTATACGCTACATATATGTGTGCGCGCATTTTATATAAGCCGTCTTGTACATAAAAGGTTATTTTCAAATTTATTAAGCAACAATTTTATTATAACGATATAACCAATACATAAATACTCCATACATTCTGATCCTGATTTATTCTATGAATCATTTCTTTTATACATACTTCATTTTTTCCAAACCTTCCTTTATTCTAAAAGCCTTTTTTTTAAACATCATATACACATTACATTATAATCTTTTTCCTAAATTTTGATCATCTTTAATGATCACTTTCAAGGATCATTCCTAAAAAATAGATATATTTAAAACAAGTAGTATACAATATATAATAATTTTTCGATGATCTATAATAACGATATAAAAATTCCGATAAAAATAACAGTAAACTTCTTTTCTCTTTAAAAATATATGAGTTCGTGTAAATAAATAAAGTTTTTAAAAAGGAAGTCCTTCTATTGAATTTTTTTATATAAGAAATATTAACTTATTAAATAACAATAAAACCATTATGCGTAAATTCTGGGATTTAAATTTGGGTAGAATTCAGAAATTTTTTGAAATAGTAGCTGAGAATATATTAAGCAAGCTCGGAATAATTTCCGGCAACCAGGGCTTGGTTAATTCAAATTATTAATCATCTAAAACCATCGGCCAATGGATATCCAACTATTTTTAACTGGAAACTCTAAGGATAATTATTTTGGTCTACAATTCACTATTACAATTAAGAAAAATCTTACTATTTACTTTGCTGCATGTAAATTATCTTAATATCATAGATCTAGCGAGGACCATCGAGTTATCTATAACAATATATAATGTATCCCAATATAAAGGTGACTGGTAACGTTCTTTTTCAAAGCTACCTGAAGCGTCATCTCTGAATCAATGCATGTCTTATATAGTGACATAATTCAGCGATTCACTACAAAATTTTTAAGACCCTAGCATATTTGAATTATGAATTACAATATTATAATATGAAATATTTACAGTATGTTTCCTACCTTAACACATAATGAACAATGTGCTACTATTTCGTTTTAAATTGGGCAAAAACTCTTACTGAAATATTTGAAATGATTTAAACTGTGCTTAGAAGTTAAAAACATTGAGTTACAAGAATATTTTCAAGTAGTTTTCAAGTTTTCATGATGTCAGGAAAGAATTGTGAAGAGATACAAAACATACTGCCACTCTTCATATTGTAACTCATGGTCCAGAAATACTAATATCTTAAAATTTTTGTGGTGAATAGTTAAACTATCTTGCTAACTAATTTATAAATTGATTTAAAGATGAAACTGCATACAGAGAGGGAACAGTCACTTTTTCACTGGAACACTATATATGTATTAAAAACATATGCCAAAAACATGTTCAGTTAAAATCACATGACAACTCTGCCAGTATGCAACATGGCTTGTTTAATAAACCCAACTGTGTGAAAAACATTTTCAGTGTTAGAAATTTCAACAAGTTCATTAATAATGTGTCCATAGGGCTGTCTGACATTCTATTTTAAAATTATTCAGCTAAATAAATGACAACACACTTAGTTGTTAAATAAAAAGGGTTCTAGGTGGTTTAGCATAGCAATAGAGTAGCAGACTTGAAAGCTAAAAGTTCCTAAATAAAAACTCCATATATCACATCTTATGGTCAAATATCATATGACCTCCTAAGCAACTAATTAAGCATTTAATTATATTTATAACAAATAACAGATATTAAACACCCAATCAAAAAAAAAACCATGAACTATTTATTACCATTTGCCAAAATTATACTACTCATGTATCAATAGCAACCTATAGTCCCAAAGTCAGTACACTTTTTGGGTAGCATCTTTTTTCTTTTTTAATATTCAAAACAATTAAACAAATTGTCATTATTTTGACAATGTTTTATTAAAAAAACCAAAAAAAAAACCAAAATAATCATCACTTGAAATCGATAATGTGTTGAAAATCTGTTTAAGATTGATAAAAATCTATATGAAACCACAACTATTATACTTGTTTTTCATTATTTCGTGAAAAGCTGTGTTCAAATTTGTGCATAAGTGTGGATGTAACTCAAAACATTATACACTAACTTACTAGTAAACAAGGTTTTTGATCCTGTTTCTGATAAAGAGAGAAAAACTCTGCTATGAAATTATTAAAGAGCCATAAATTAAAAAAAACAAAACAATGAATCTGAACATTTAACCCTAACCCTAACCCCTAACCCTAACCCCTAACTCTAACCCTAACCCTAACCCTAACCCCTACTCATAGAAATGCAATTCTTCATACAATGGATGAGACTGTGATCATTTTCAGTTTATCATTCTCTTATGAAATATATATATATATACTAAACCTAATAATGTAATTAGAAGGGACTTGGAACTTTCAAACTCCCTACATCTATCTTATACAATTGATACACGTGACCACATACATGTGAAAAAGATAAATGATCTCCTATATCATGTTGATCCAGCAACAACAAAGGATTTGAGCATTCCATCTTTGGATTTTCAATGAAATAGATGGATGAAGAGTTTGAGAGTGGAATTGAAGTTTATCCATTAAAGTTTAAAAATTTCCTATCTTAATATAAACTGAGCATTGATTGTATATACATGTGGGAGATGGTAATCTGGACCAATTGATGAGTGTTGGTTCAGCATGAAATACATATATTGGAGATCATTTATCTTTTATCATTTATTTTTCACATGTATGAACATATATGTATGGAAGAAGATTGAAAGTTCAACTTCAAATCCCTTATAATTACATTCTCTTATGACTACATATTAGTTTGTTTGTTTTGTGTTTGTATCAGAAATTGGAATTAAAATATATATTGATTTATGCACTTTAAAAAATCCAAAGAGATCAGTTTTGCAC
Organism: Epiperipatus broadwayi; assembly: GCA_028023455.1. NCBI lineage: Eukaryota > Metazoa > Onychophora > Udeonychophora > Euonychophora > Peripatidae > Epiperipatus > Epiperipatus broadwayi. The sequence goes on along the minus strand of JAQFVV010000815.1, from coordinate 55,596 downwards.
AGAAAATCTAATACAAGCAAGTCATAAATGCTGCTGATTTTGTAGATTCTTTGTTTTCAGGTTTCACCAGCATTTGTGATAATACTAGCAAGCAGTTTGCTTTTGGGCTACTTCAGAAAGAAAAATTGAATATTTTCTGTAGTTTATTTAAATATTTATGACTATTTTTGTCAACTATTTTTTGTCATTTCAAAATAATTACAAGTGCAATTTTAAATTTTAGAACAGAATTTCATTCCTTTATGATGACTTAACAATAATTTGATCAATGTAAGATTTCATGAATTTTTTGTTACTGGTTTTATTGTAATTTTCCAACAAGAAAAAAAGTTATACTCATTATGTATTTCACTTTATTAAGGCTTTTTCTTTGTTTGCAAAGTTCAAATATAATTTTCTTCATTTGTAAACTTACATTTCTAATAAATCAATTTTAAATTTTAGAACAGAATTTCATTGCTTTATGATGTCTTAACAACAATTCATCAAATTTTAGAAATGGAGTTCAAATAAGAAATATTGACAACTCTGTTTTAATTATGTATTTCAGTTTATTACTTTTTTCTAAAATTTGCAAAGTTGAAATGTTTTTCATTTACAAACTTATATTTCTAATAAAAAAAAAAGTTTATTGACTTACAATAGATTTCTAATAAAAAAAGTTCATTAATGTACAATGTAAAGGTTCAGTCTTAAAATCTTGGAAATGTAATCTAAACAGCCATTAGGGGATAAGTTAAATTTTGTTAAGATGCAAAACATTAAGCATGCTCAACTAGCTCATTCTACTGTCCTACTCTGCCACTTCTCTAATGCCAAATTACAGTGGGCGAATCATAATCTAATAAAGTGAATGGTTTTGTTGCTTGGGAATTCGAGAGAAGTTTGAGTGTTGAAAGTGTGATTACTGGAATTGGTCCTAAGACCTTCTAATTCCAAATTGGACATTCTACCACTGCATCAAATTGCATAAGGTGTTTACTGCCACGACTGTGAGTGATAGATAATGGCAACAATCTTTTTTATATTCCAAGTTACTTTCCATTTTGTGTATTTTGCTTGCTACTGTTGTAAAGTAATAGCTACTAAAAGTTCAAGTGCCAGAAATATTGGAGCTGGAATCAATCTGATGGTTTTATATTCATAAGTCTGACATGGCTTTACCAACAAAGTTTATATATAACCTGAAAAATGATGTTATTAAAAATGCATTAATATGCATATGGAAATAAAAAGTATACGACTCCTTTCATAATGCAAACTCAGGTGCATAATAATAATAATAATAATAATAATAATAATAATAATAATAATAATAATAATAATAATAATAATAATAATAATAATAATAATAATAATAATAATAATAATAATAATAATAATAATAATAATAATAATAATAATAATAATAATAATAATAATAATAATAATAATAATAATAATAATAATAATAATAATAATAATAATAATAATAATAATAATGATGAAAACATATTATGTCTAAATAAACAATTAAATATAAACTATAATAATAATTAGATAAATGGCTTCCTTGGTGGTGGTTTTCATCTATATAAACATTTTTAAACTTGTTCTGTAATTTGATACTTTTATATGAATACAAGACCTCAAATTGTAATGTATCAGTCAATTTCTTAATGGATTTAAAATTCAACACACCACAAAACGATTAAAGCAGATATTTCTAGATGCCCAACCTTCTAATATAAGTTTATTTGAAGCCTTTTCCAATTTCTTTCCACATTTTTTAATTTTTATTTAGTACTTAAAAATTAATTAACCCGGAAAATCAAAAATAGCATATCATTCGCTTAATTGTATTCCCATAAAAATTATCTGGATCAAGGATAAGACATTAGCAGAGTAAAATTAATACATTTATATTAAATATTAATAGATAAAGTAAATAATTATTTATAAAATTTGTATCACTGAATTGATAATTTTTTTGTAAATTTACCAATTTAATCAAAAAAAAATATATTTTATGGGAAAGCAATTAGTGGGTAATTCCATATGGGGTCATCCCAAATGCATTTGTGTGGAATACTGTGTCCCATGAATCATATGTTTCCAATTTCTACTTCAGGTTTTAATAACTGCTTTTTGTCAGTTGCAGTCCTCAAATGCCTTACGAACCCCCCTCCCCCCAACATTCAAGTGGTACCCTATTTTCTGAAAAAGATTTTTAAGCTGTACAGAGATTAATTTATAATTACTCAAATAAAATACCCCTAAAACTAAAACTACTACTTGAGACAACAGTCTTAGTATTAATGATATGGATCACTGGCTCTATTCACCATTATAAAAGCATAGATATGAATAGAAAGGCTTTATTAATAAAGTTATTTTATTGCAACTTGTGCATAATAATGTCATTGGTAGAGTGTCTGGCTAGAGACTCAAGAGTTAACTTGCCCTTTCTGTTATTTGAATGTCACGTGATTCCAGAACAACTAGCCACATGACTATTCATTAATAAAAAAGTAGTGTAATGGCTTTATTGCTTTGGGATCCACAAATTGTTTGAGCATCAGAGGTGACAGAGCTTGGGCTGCAATCCATAATTCTTGAACTTCAGAGTCTGCCACTGTAACTGCAGCAAAGCATGCTGGGAAATAAAAAAGACTAGTAATTGAATGGTTTATTATTCAGGGTTCGTAAGAGTTAAGCATCAGAAGTGACAGAGCTGGGCTGTGCTGTGACCCATGGCCCTTGAGCTTCAGAATCTGCCCTTCTACTATTGCAGCAAAGCATTCTGGGAATTTCGAAAGAATATGATATCTGAAAGGCTTATTATTCAGGGTTCATAAGAAGCTTGAGCATCAGAAATGACAGAGCGAGGCCATGATTCACAGACCTCAAGCTTCAGAATCTGCCCTTCTACTATTGCAGCAAAGCATTCTGGGAATTTCAAAAGAATATAATAATTGAAAGGTTTATTATTCAGGGTTCATAAGAAGTTTGAGCATCAGAAGTGACAGAGCGAGGCCATGATTCACAGACCTCAAGCTTCTAACTATCATTCCATTACTGGAACAAATCATACAGGATGATTATTTATTTATTGCAATTCAAAAAAAGAGAAAAATATTATAAAGAGCCTTCTATGTGGTGGTCTATGTATCTGCCCACCATACTTATTACCAGAAGTTCTAATCAAACAAAATTTAGAGTTTTTTTCAGGTAATTTTTTTCCAGATAACCAGGTGATATATAAAAATCAGATATTAGTATAAGTATTAAATAATATATGGGTATATCTTAAAAATAGATAAAAAAAACAATAACTATAAAACTATATCAAACAATATGCATAATCTATCAGTAATATCTCTTCTTCACCAGTGCTTTGAGAAATATTGGAGAAACTTGTGATTTACAGTGGGTTAGTTTGGCGTTTGCCTTTCATTCACATCTTCAAAAATATATTTTAAAATTGTATGTGTGGGGATGGTGGGGGGGGGGGAGGATGAGATGAGGAACGAATTTTAAGAAATATACAAGGTAACTAAATTAAATATATAAACATCTTTTTGTTCTAAAAGTGAGGGAGAGGGAATAAATGGATGAGTTTAGAGATTTTATTTGCAATTTGTCTGAGTCTTATTGAGGTATAATTAGTTTCTTGTCACAGCCGTATCATTTTATCTTCAGCAATTTGTTTCATATCTGCATATGAAAAATATCCATTTTCACTGATTACATTTTAATAAAAAGAATATTCTTGACCTCTTCCTAAAATCTTGCCTTCCAAAATATTTTAAAAAAGCTGTCAAGTCTTAAAATATTTTCCAAAAACTAAAACTTTCTCATTTTTATCTTACTCAGTATGTCTCATTAATTCCAAATTCTTTTAATATTTGATCATTAGTCCTCCTTTTCATCTAAATAATTTTAGTTAATCTTTTCCAAACCATATTCTCATTCCTTCTTATTGGTTTCTTGTTGCTCCAATATCCATGTCTCACAACCATATGTGAAGATGTTTATGTATGCTAAATTCTCTCTGTTGGAGACACTCATGTTTTGCATCAAACTATTTAAGCTGTTCTATCTTTTATTTTTATGTTCAAAATATATCCCTTAAATTATGGGAGAGGGATTGGGTGCAATCAGAAACTAATCTTAAAGAACCTATCAGATAAGTAAATCAAAATATATATAACAACACATTGTTTTCTTCTTATTTTTTGAGGGAGAATAGATGGATGGAAATAAAGATATTACCTGCAACTTGTTTATGTCTTGCATATATATATATATATATATATATATATATATATATATATATATATTGTTGATTCTCTTCATAAAGGCATATTCAGTTTTCAAGGCATGATCCTCATCACTGATAGGTCCTGCACGGTTCAGCACCATTGTAGAATATCAGACTGTTACACTTCTTTAGATTGATTCTAATTCTCACATTCACAATATTCAAACTACTTATAAACTCCAAAGCAATAAAGTCATTTTATTATTTTCTTTGTTAATCATCACTGGTAATCAATCAGCTGTAGTTTCTTTCACCCTAACCATCTCTGTTGATTTATATATTTTACAAAAACTAAAATAGGCAATTAACAGTGTTGCATAATTTATAAATATTCTGCAACTAAAAGAAATCTTACTTTATCCCTAAGCCTAGTGCAGACCCTAACCCTATATCTAACTCTAACCCTAGTATAGTGATATTCTTTGAATTAAATTGTATAATGCATATAAAATTTTAATCTTCTTTTTTGATTTATCATTGCAACTAAAATTGTTAGACTATATTGCAAACTTAATTTAATTTTTATAAAAAGTGACTCTGTGGCCATTTACTTAAAGAAAGAATTACAATTTATATTGAGGCAAGGATAATAGTGATTACACGTCAACAACATTGGGAACCATAAAATACTTTTTGACAATGTAAAGAGACTCAGAAAAGTGTGTATACATCACTGTAAATAGAGATGATAGAATAAAATGTGTTAAGAAGATGGTAAGAAAGGGGACATTAACCTCAGGGTATAATCAAATGTTATAGGTTAGTCGCAGCCCTGTCTAGTTACTACATCCATTTTTTGTATAAAGTAGCATACACTAACAGCCTCCATAAACTATAAAAGTATTACTCTATATGTTTGTGTAGTGATAGAGTAATAAAATTAAGAACTAATAGTCTTGAATTGAATCTTAGATCAATCTATCACTTAAATGCTCAAATGCTTTTGATCTGCAACTAGCCAAATGAATGTTAATTTGTAATATAATATAGGGAGCGTACCAATAGTGTCTGAATAGTCTAGCTCCTCACTGAGGTGAGTCAAAAGCTTGAAACTAATTGGTCTGGGGATAGGAATGTTCTGGAAAGAGGTTTTAAATATTTTCTCTTACCGCACTTATCAATTAAGAGCTTGTTTGAGCTATTGGTGCATATTTGTATATACAAGCTCATAAAAGCAATGTCAAGCTATATATGACTTGCTTTATTTATTATTAGAATGCTAGTTTAATACTTATATCAAACAGTATGGAATGGCTTTATTGTTTGGGAGTTCATAAAAAGTTTCAGCGCTTTAAGTCCCAGCATTGTAATTGATCGAAGGACCTTATGCTCCAAAGTATTATACTCTACCACTGCGCTAAACCATGGGTTCCAATAAAATTAAAACTGCAATATGCAATCTTGAATTTTGAAGTAGACTTTTTTTTTTTTTTTGATGGTAACAAAATTATAGACGTTGAAAAGTTTATATTTATTACATTTTAAAATACATTTTAAAATATTATATTTTTTATGTCATAGATTTTTTTTTTAAGTAATTATATCTGTTAATTATCTAGTCTTATAATTTTTATTACGGTTTTACGTTTTTTAAATGAATTTACAATTAAAAAAGATATAAAAAAAGAGCAAAAGAAAAAAAAACTAAATTGAAAATCATTATTAGAAACGAATAAAAAAAAGAAGAAGCAGATTAAGTTATAAAAAAATATCGTTGCAAAAAATTACTTCAGCTAACTTATTTAATTAACACATTCTGTCAGCTATTTTAGAGAGACAGTAACGGCAAAATATCAACAACTAACAATAAAAAAAGACATTTAAAAAACATCTTTGAATAAAAGATATATGAATAAAGAGTTCTCTAAAAACTCCATAGGTTAGAGAATTTCCGCCTAAAGTGCATAAGCAATGTATACAATAAAGATAAAACGATGTTTAAATAACTACTGCAGGATAAAGACCGCTTTGCTGTCGCACTTATAAAGGTACAAGGAGGAATAGATATCCTACTTCAGGCATACGAATTGTCAGAGGATGAGAATTCGAATAATTTCCTCCTAGTTATTTCTTTGGCTAAGAAGTGACAGATATCATTTTTTTTAAAGAAACAGAACTGCCAATGAGCTAGTCATCTGAAAACAGCAATAAAAAAAAACTTCTAAGCTTGATTGGTAGGCGGTCAACACTTTTCTAAGTTTGTCAAGGGTATTGACAGATAGATATACTATCAAACCACAATGAGATGTTAAATATATATATGTATGTAAACCAATCGGATATTAGATATATCCATATACTTCTCATATTTAAAAATCTACTATAACATAACTGTTCAACAGTGATTATCACCTCTCTTACTCCGTAATGAAAACCTTATATTCTCAAGAGCGGATAAAGACATGAAATACCTAAGAGGAAATAAAGTCGTGAAACATCCAAATCTCCAGATCGCAAATGATGGTTCAATTAAATATATGATACTAAACGAAAATGTATGAATCTGGCTGTGTAGGTTAAAAGCATGCTCAGCACCTCAAAGGTTCTATGTAATAGAACATTTAATTTACATGTTAATTAATCTTTTCTGATAAAACGATTAAAAACATTTGTGTGTGTATATATATATGCTATTATCGTAACTTGTTCAATTTTACATCTTTAATTAATAATGCAATGGCTAAAGAATGCCCTCAGTAGCCTCTTATTAATCCAACTCTATATTGTGCTGCCAAAAATGTTACAGAATAAAAAAAAAACTGGCTGATGTTGATCATTATCTGATGATGTTGGTTCTCACTGGACAACCAGATATGTACTTCAATTATTTTAAAATAATATCAAAATGCATTAGGAATGTACATGTATATATATATATATATATGTGACCTGAGTCTGACCAAAGGGCGAGGAAACAAAAGAAACCTTACAACAGAGGTCCCCAACCCTATGCCCGTGGGCACCATGGCGCCCACAGACCATTTTATGTGTGTCCGCTGCTATCCGAACACGATAAAAAATTACTTATCTGACACAAATAAATTTAATTTTTAAAATTTCTTATAAATTATTGTATTATATTATAATCAAATTGTAGGGCATACTATACTTTTACATCATAAAAATATAAACGTTAATTATATGTTAAAATTTTATTTTTGAAATAAATATTTTTTTGTACATTATGAGTATTATTAACAATATCCAACTGTAAATTAACATTAAAAAAATAAATGGTGCCCGCCACCCGGCTGGTATTATAGAATGTGCTCTTAAGTGCAAAAAAGTTGGGGACTCCTGCCTTACAATCAAGCCCACCATGTTGGTTACCAAAAACAATACCCTATAACCCGAGCAGAGTTGACTGGCCACAAAACATGGACCAAACAAAGAATTGTTGGTTAGCAATCAAAGGTTACATGAACAGGTATTAAATAACATGGATTTTAAAACACCAGAGTATGAATCCTCTTGTAGGCAATACCACAGCAAAATATAATTATTAAAATACAAGGTTCTTTTATAATTTTAAAATATTTAGTCTTAAAATATCTTTATTTCATATATATTAAAACAGGCTAAACTCTCTATACATATTGCCACTCAGTGCAAGTCAGAGCAATCAATAGATGCCAGAAGGCTTGTGCATAAAATCCCCATATAGTGCCTACTCATCCAATATCCCCAGACTAGTTCCTGGCTTGTGGCCTTCATCAGTGAAGAGCCTCGGATCTAAGAGCACTGCACCTAGATCTTAGGATCTATATGTAGAGAGTTTAGCCTGTTTTAATAACAGTTATGAGCAAGCATAAGAAATGGTGATCATGTGATGTTTATTGGTTATTTCAAATATAGGTTCTTTGATGGTTTTAAATGTCTTGATCACAAATATAAGTTCTTTTACAAGTTTAAAATATCTTGATCTTAAATTTAGGTCTTTTTAATTTTAAATATTTTGGTCTCAGGTATAAGTTCTTTTAAAAGTTTAAAATATTTTAATCTCAGGGTTGAAATTCAGAATAAAATTCACTTGGAATAAAATCTTAATGGTAATACTTTAACTTTTTAACAAAAAATATGATGGTTATTATTTAAGCTAGACAAGGAGTATTTGACATTTATCTTAGTTTATTTTGGAATCTTAGTATTTTAAGAAAGTAGGAATGAAATTACATAATAACAGGACACTCATATACTTAAGTAATATATAATTGGTAACTTGAAGAACATTTCTAAATATTTTACAATTATTTAAATATATCTATTTCACTTCTACTGATGATAAAATACACAAATCTTATATTTTCTGATGCAAAATTTAAATAAGTAATATCAAAATGCTGTCGAAGACACTAACGGCATCTTTTCTGCTGCCAGCTACATAACAAGTACATTTGAAATGAAGTAAATAATATAACATAAATGAATGTATAAACAATATGTGACCAATAAAATGTAATGAAATCTTTATTAAAATAGATTTTCTGTTATTTTAGATATGCTAATGCAATAATGTCACAATGGCAGTAAAACAAAAATGTATTTACGTAATAATAAAAATATTTACTTACAACACATAAGAATCCATATAATAAACATATTTACTTACAATAATTATTATTATTTCTTTTAACCCACTATACTAAATTTACAAATATTAATAACTTTATACATTGGTGTACCCTTTCTTAAAAAACATTTCTACAATTTTATCATATGTTATATTCACTACCCAATGATTCTCTTATTCATCAAATATGGTATTTATTTACAATCAGTATCCATAAAGGAAAACCATATATTTATATGCCTTTGTCTAGGCTACTATGATATATTATATACTTTTCTTAATCAAAAACATAGAAAATCAGTGTAGAGCTGCTTAATAGATATTAATATGATAGCAACAAATATTATTTAATATGAGATACTTATAACATTAACAATACCTATGTTGGGGCAAGAAAATAACTATGCTCAACATTGATAATATACTTTAAATAAAAATTTATAGTGGAGCTAATAATAAATTGTAAAGCTGAATAAGCCTTTGGATATACACCAAAATATACTGTAATATTAAAATTCTAAGCATAGTGGATAAGGAAAAAAGTGTGCTAGAAAAAATACATACAAGCACACAGTACTATGTGTAGGCAATGCTGATAAATGAATGAGCCACACTGTCTTTCATGGAGAAGCTAAACACACACAAACGTACTATAATAGCCATGTAAAACTGCCTCAAAAATGATATTGCTAATAATAAAAAGTATGGAGCTAATAATATAAAACATAAATAATTATCCCTCTCACAAACATATACAAAAGTCATATATTTCATTCACACTGTATGACAAGACTTTATTTACAAACTATGTATTCTCTCACATGCACATACTAATATTTATAATACTTTCATTCATAAAATACTTTTCATAATATACAAAAAGCTGTTATACCTCTGGGTGCAATCATTTCTAATTTTGAATACTCATTCAGAAAAAAATCTGGAGTAATAAAACCATCATATAAAAGAAACCTTTTACCATGTGTCTTTCCAATTCCTTTTCTTTAACACTATTCATGTAAACATATCTATAATATCATAGCTACTAAACATCACATGATTACCAACTCTTCTGGCATCCATTGATTACTCTGGTTGGCACAGGGTGGCACTACTGTATGGAAAGTTTTGCTTTGTTTAATATCATAACTAATAATAATCACAATATATAAAATATGGCTACAATAATTTTAAATGTAAAAAATATTTATATAACTATAATAATAAGAGATTAAAAGTTCATTTCCACTTTTATAAGGAAAACTATCTCTTTTCAGTCCTTTTGTTCTTTTTTGAAGTAATATAAGAACACTTATATAGTCATTAATTAAGATAGAGCACACATATACATGCAGAAATATTTTGAAAAAAAAAAAGTTTGCAGTGAAATTTCACAAATGTAAAAATAACAGGAGTTGATAGAAAATGATTCAAATAGTACAATTTCTTTCAAAACACATTTTAAATGGCAATGAAAATCAGAGGGTCAACAAACAGATTGATAATTCTTTATTTAACATTTCTCTTTATGATGTTTTGTTATTATAAGTCAAATATTGTAATCTTAAATTATATTTAATCCTTTTCTAAATATAATATGTTTGAAGTAATCTGACATTTAAAAATATTTAAATAAGTAAAATTCAGACGAATAGCTATATTATTTGTTTTAGCATGAAGTAATCTGGATATAGTCTTTTCCTTATAAGAATTAAAAGATTGGTTTCCACAAACTTGTCCATTATGATAATTTTATAAGACAATTTTAAATAATTGTCACTGCTTTTTTATTGATTTAATACTTTTATAAAGTTCATTATTCTATATCCGAGCTTGACATAAGTAGATTGACTATTTTTAGTAACAATAATTACTATTAATAACTAACTAAAAGTTAGTTAAATGTGCCAGAAATAGTCTTATAGCAAACTTCAGAATTTAACTGTTATATACCAATGAAATAACATACTTTTCTTTAAGTGACTTCTCTTTTTCTTTGGCTTCTTTTGAAATACATTAGAATTTTATAGCTTCTTTTAAAATTATTGTATGATAAATCAGTTGAATATGTGCATTCAGGAGAAATATTGCATGGATAATTGCTAGCTCTTTACACTATCAAGAAAATTACAAAAAATAAAACTTTAAACTTTAACATTGACTTAAAAATAGTTAAATAAAAACCAAACAATTTACTAAAATGAAATTAAAATTTGAAGTAAAGATTTGAAGTGCAGTTTTTTAAGTTGAAATGTAGTGAGAATAAATTTTGAGTGTCTATTTTTATACTAGTGTGTGTGTGATACTTTTTTCCATACTCATGTAACAAGAATTTTACTGCATTTTCTTTTTATCAAACAAATAATTTACAGGTCTACATTATAGTATTTAAATTAATGGCACATTATTGACTTTTAATTGATCTGACCTTGATCTCGCACTTTAAATACAGACAAAATTTGATCAGGTGATGTTTAGACAAAAATGAACTTTTTAATTATAGCTTAATTATTACAATAAATGATTTATTTAATATTAATACAAATTATCTATCTATTTTCAGGTTAAACATTTTTTTATTCAATTATCTTTTTTATTCTTTCCCTTGTATTATTTAAAAGCTTATTTTATTAACAATTAATTGAATGTACCATTCTTAAAATAAACTTATTACCTTTAATAAATATTTTTAACTTTCAATATTTCACATGCATATTCCAAACACTCACACACACACGTATATTAAATATAGCCTTTTTTAATACAATAAAAATAAATTAGTCTTTGATTTCTTAAAACTATTTAAAAATTAATGCTAATCTGCTTACCATGTTTAAACTCTCATTTTAAATACTCTTACATACATTGATGTTTATTAAATCCTAACTATTATTCTAAAACTATGTAATGTAAAAATCAACAACCATTTCAAACAACATTGAATAATTTTATCGATTACATCTATTTGAAACATATTAAGCTGTAGATTAACTTTTCTTTAGTTTAAATATTAATTTTATTCTTTCAAGTAAATATTAAACAATCCAAGATACCTTTTTAGATGACTGCTGACTAAATAGGCTAACTAAATTACTTTAACCCATACTATTGAAACATATAATTTAAGATTTTTATTGTAACAGTACAGATAAAGCAATTTGCTTACTATATATATCATCATCAACCATTATCAATCCACTGCAGGATGAAGGTCTCTCCAAGTTCAATCCATCTTTTCCTATCTTTAGTTTCTCTTCTCCACATCACCCCTGCACACTTTCTTATTTCATCCATCCATCTCACATGTAGTCTCTTTCTGGGTCTTTTACAATCTCTTGGAATCCAGTTTAAAATTTCAATTGGGCAATTGAAATGGCCATTGTCCTCAATAATAATAATTCTAATCATGAACAATAGATTCAGTATTTATTCAATATGAAACTCTTTTTTTTTTCATATACTAATGAAATAGTCTGAAAAAAAATTGAGCTGAGTCAAGCCATTATGAAAAGGTATAATTGTACAGATATATTTTAATTTAATAGCACTAAATTAATTTTCAGAGAATTTTCACCAGAATCATAGTGCAAAATTAATTAACTAACTAGACCAGGGGCAGAATGAATATATAGTTTATAAAATATGAAAATTATTATTATGTAAATTATAAATATCAGATGTTCCATTGTTTTTGACAAAAAGATGCAAGACTCCTTCCTGTTGAGTAAATTCAGGTATCTTCCAATAACCTATGCCTCCCTGAGATTTCTCTTACAATCATACCTCTCTATGCAGATACTCTTAATGTTAGAAGAGGAAAACACATGTCCTGTAGCAAGCTTGGGATCCAGGAAAATTGACTTATGTTGCTGGTAGTGTTTAACCTTTTTATAAAAATAGCAATGCAGGATGATTCTCATAGATCTATTAGCTCGAGAATCCCATCATATGCTGCTCTACAATTTGGAGATGGGCATGAAATTTTATAGACTATTTGAGGAGCATGTTCAAATGGAATTCAGTCTTGAGTATTGTTCAGTAGATTGTTAAGAGAGGGTGGTGTTTTAAACACTATTCGAACAGTATCTGAGTAAATGTTTTGAAGTTTTGTTGCTATGCTAAGTATATAAGGGAATCTAATCCATGGCTTTTGTGAAATGTCATTGGTAGCAGCTTTCTTACAGTTGATACAAATTTTTTCTACTATATTTATCAATGTCATATGTTTATAGCTTATGTCTTTGATGTATTCTTCAATGTTAAGTTTTCTATCAGCTTCGGTTATACCTTTTCATAGCGTCTGGACTCAGTTCAAGTTTTGTCAGAATCGTTTCAGTATTACAATTTTTTTTCTGGTGAGCAAAAGTTCATAGTATGATTTCTGGCTGCAAACGTTTCAGTTTGGATAACTGAAATACACTGGTCGCATTCAATTTTATGGGTGCATAAAGATTGCTTGACTTTAAAAGTGAATGAATACAAAGATGTATTATTTAATTGCAATCAACTACTTTTCAAAAGCAGAGTAGTAATGTTGGGGGACTAGTTTCATGCACTACAACCTCTGCCATTTTCAGTGCTCTAAAGTCATGTGATCTCTCAAGTGACTACTGTTTTGTATCTGCCTTATAAAAGAAGTCTAAAAATTGTGCTTTATGCATTTTATACTTACAATAATATTAAAGCTGTTGTTGATGATGATGATTATCATTATAGTAAATAAATAACCCAATGGCTATATTGCTCAGGAGTTCATCAAAGACTCAAGTCCTGAAAGTGCCAAAGCCAAAAGTGGAATCAATTCAAGAATTTATGGTATAGCACTCTCCGTGCAAGATATTACTTGTATTATAAGTCATCAAGATGGCATCATCATTTGCTATATGGTGATAATATTCTTCTAAAAATTATATCATCTAATTTTTTAATGGACATTCTAATTATTATGATGGAGTTCATCAATCTCGTAGATGGCTGCTTTCTTTATTTTCCATCATCATCTTTCTTGGGCATTGCAAATGTTTCTAATGAATTTGACAGACTCTTAATATGATTGATTGTAAACAATTCCAGTCAGATTGTTTATGATTCAAATGAATCTTACATCTAATGTAAGTATGTTATTTGCTTGTTTTATCTACAGTTATGGTATTCTCAAATATCTTCAATAGTTCTATTATTTGAAGAAACAATAATATCCTTAGTTATCTTTCTTTGTACATAACTTTCACATCTATAGAGAAACACATGAACAATTCTAGTCATTTTTAAAGTTAAGGACATATGTTTGATAATCCCTTAATACCAAATTACTTTAGCATATTACCAACATCTTTGGTTTATAATACCTTACCTATTTTTCTTGATAAACACTATGTCTAATATTCACAATATATATTGAAAATTAAAACATGAAATAAATTAATGAACTGATTCACAGTTGCATGATATTTTAGAGTACTGTGGTGGTGTTGCTGTGCTTTATTTTTAAATCATGCTCTTGTGCCCATCATTTACATATTTTTTCTGGTTTTACATTCACTTGACAATAAAAACTGGAATTAAAGTAAATATTGATTTATTAGTTTACAAAAAATATCTGAAGATGGCAGTAGTCCATAGAAAATTACAAAGTCTAGAATGTTGCTGATTGGTAGATTCTATGATCTTGAGAATATATACGAATTTGTAAATTCCTCTTTGATTGCTAGTAGCAATGAGCAAAAAAATGTATATTTTCCATAGTTTAAATACTTTATAATTATTTTTCAAAATATTTGTATAGTAATTATTAAAAAAATATTTTCATGGTTATACTTAAATTTCTTTGAAATATGTTTATTTTTAAAAAATCTAGGCTAAGAAATTCAATGCTAAAAAAGAAATTATAGTTGGTATACTCTGCCAAACATAGTAGTATATAATTTTTGTAATATTTTAATAAATATATATGCAGTTTTAAATTTTAGATCAGAATTTTATAGCTTTACATTGATATAATAAAAATCTGTTCACATTTAACCCTCTAGCAAGATGTCATTTTCCTTTGTTGCTGTAAGTGTTCAATATTAAATTTAAGATTAAACCATTATTACTAATTAAAAAATAATAAATTTGACTTCTTTGATAGATATTTTTGTTTACAAATGAAATAAATTCTAAATATTCGAATTTTATCTCTGAAAATATGAAAAATAATAATATCATAATCAAAACAAAAAGCTTCATACAGTCTCATTGCTGATAAGATTAATGAAATATTCATTATATAACATTGTTTTTAAAATATTAATGAATAAATATTTATTTCTCTTAAGTCTAATCCATTATGCTTTAAAAGTTTAAATTTTTTAAATATTTTTTGCAATATTATAATATTTTAACACACACTGTTATAACTGTGCTGATTATGTAGGAAGCTTGTAAATAACTTCAGGGTAAATTTAAATATAACATTCTATTTTTAAAAATAAAACATTTCTATTCAAAATAAATTATTAATAATTTATGTTCTTGATTTATAATAATTATTGCACAATCATTATATAAAAGAAATTTTGAATTGTAATAAATTTGAAATAATCATGTTTTTGATTACTCAAACTATTTTCTCCAAAGAATGTTGTAAAAATTAATGACATCAGAATATGTCAAAAATACAAAAAAGATAGCTGTCAAGTGATTGTACTGAATTTTCAATTTTTTGGCCATCTATGGAATTTTTCAGAACTAAAATTTTACATTGAAATATATATATATATAGCAAAATGCCTCTAATTAAAAAGAAAGCTTATGAAAGATTGAGTTGAGTGATCTGACAGTTAAAAATTAAAATCAATCAATAAAGATATTGTTTTTTATTATTATTTCTGTAATAACTGTCCAATAGGAAAAAATCTTATCATCATCATCATCATCATAATCATCATCATCATCATCATCATCATCATCATCATCATCATCATCATCATCATAATAATAATAATAATAATAATAATAATAATAATAATAATAATAATAATAATAATAATAATAATAATAATAATAATAATAATAATAATAATAATAATAATAATAATAATAATAATAATAATAATAATAATAATAATAATAATAATAATAATAATAATAATAATAATAATAATAATAATAATAATAATAATAATAATAATAATAATAATAATAATAATAATTGGAAAGTTCAAATATGGTATTTTGGTGATAATTTTTATATGTAAAATTATATTTTTAAATCAAGTACAATTTATAGATTCTAATATTAGATAAAGGTTTTAAGACTAAAATAAAAAATTAAACTATTAACTCAAATTGCCACTAGAGGATGACAGTAAGACATTAAAAAAAGTGATTATACAGAAAGTGGATTATTGGTTTTTATGCTGGGTTTGGAAAAAGATAAGGGGGATTTAGATATAAAGGCCATAGAGTTGACAAACATTATGTTGTGGAAATGGGATGGAGCAGAATATGGGAAAACTTAGACTGGGGAATGTAAAATTAAGTAGCTAACAGGTTTCTCTGGGCATAATTGCTGAGAGATTCTTGACTTTGTTTAAGAAGAAGCTACAGTACATCACATCACATCACCAAGAGAATATACACGTAAATGGAAAAATATGGGTGATTTAGTCTGTAAATTATGTAAGAAAGGTATAGAAAATATTAGGCTTCTGTTAATTAAATGTAAATGCTTGGGAACAGAAAGGGCACATATAATGAAGTTATGGAAGAATAAATATGAAAAAAGTGATTATACAGAAAGTGGATTATTGGTTTTTATGCTGGGTTTGGGAAAAGATAAAGGGGATTTAGATATAAAGGCTATAGAGTTGACAAAGATTATGTTGTGGAAATGGGATGGAGCAGAATATGAGAAAACTTAGACTGGTGAATGTAAAATTAAGTAGCTAACATGTTTCTCTGGGCATAATTGCTGAGAGCTTCTTGACTTCGTTTAAGAAGAAGCTACAGTCCATCACATCACATCAGAAGGCTGAACTTTTCTTTTACCAATTATTTTCTAGTAATTGAAACCGTATAAAAATTCATAATAAAAATATTAATTAGAGCGCATGTACATTTTTTCTTGAAAGGCAGTGCAGATGATCCCTCGAGATTCCTGGATCGAAGCTCGATGTCTACTGCTTGAACACAATTCGATCATTTTTTAAAAATATATAACGAATATATATTATTGCAAAATATTGCACTATATAATGATTTTAATTCGTTTCAACAATAAGTTTTTAGCAGTTGTTTTTATTTTATTTTATTATATCACACGAATGACAATAAAAACAAATTATTTAAATAAATTTCTTAATATTTTATTAAATAAAAAAAGCAATCTTCTGCATTATTTCCGATTGGATTTGCCAATAATTTAAACTAAAAAAAAACTTTGCTATTCTTTAATATATTGAATAATGATAAACACACACACAAAAAAATGAGTATTGGAAAAATAATCCATATTTTTTAAAAATATTTTTAAAATGTTTAAAAATGAATAAAGTTTATTATTAAAATGAAATAACTTTTATAATGTCTCACTGAGATGTTAAAAATACTGTAAATAAATATAGTGAGCGGTTTCTCACTTGCAGAATATTTTGCTGGTGAGCAAACAGTTCTTTATTCAAGTTGGGGAGGGGGAATCTCAGCATGAAATTAAGGTGGCACCCCATGAAATATTAATTAATGAATAATACGGGTCAGTAGTCCAGTCGTAAGCAGGGATCTGAAGCTGGGAAAATCCCTGAGTTGCAATTAGCCAAGAAAATGAAAATTCATGAAAATGCAATAATGGATAATGGTTGTATTATTAAGATAATAATAATAATGATGATGATGATGATAACAATTGTTGTTGCATGGAGAGATCACTGATGTTAAATCCCATAGTTCATACGTCATTTAGTTCAAGCACGCACATAGCCAATTGAGCAAAATAATTTCATTCAATTAATCAAATAGTGCTGTGCACACACATCTATTTTTTTAAAAAATTACTTATCTATGAATTTCTCCAAAAATCTTTCTTTGTTGGATCCCCCACTCTGCAATTGTAAAACTGCTCAGGTCATTTATGAATTAAAAAATATGGATAAATCTTACGGACAGAATGATCATTCTAGAATGATGAAGAAAAGATGAGTTTTACCAGGTTATATTTTAGGATTTTACAGTGGCATATTATGTTGTTACTGAATCATTTCTTTTAAAAAGATAAATCACTTAATATAGAAAGGAAATGATAAATAGAAAGAGAGAAGATGAGAAAAATAAGGTTAATAGATACAAAAGAGTTTGCGTAGAAACAGTGGGAGACTTTAAATAAACTTACAATTTATTAACTTAATCAATTCACATTTCAGTTTCTCTGTTTAAAAATGCTCTGATATATATATATATACACACACACTAAAGATTGCAACTTGATTATAGAGAGTGAAATTATCGATACAATAAGTTTAAATAAACCTTATTAAACAAGTAAATATAACCTGTTCTGAATGCAGACTAACAAATAATCAATTACATTATTCAAATTCCAATAATTACTTTCAAATTGCACTCCTACAATGTATTATTTAAATAATAAAGCTAATAAAGCTCAATGCTAGATAGATTTATAAATGTAAATTGATTGAAAGCAGTGAGCACTTAGACATTATCAATAACAATCAACAATCTCAAAATGTTGCCAAGGCAATCTCCTTTTAACAATCTATATCTAATAATATTAAATCATCCCACATGGCTATTTTAAAATATGACTCTAATATATTTATATATTCATTTCACCAGAAGGCGGTGTTGAATTTCTTAGCCATGTGAGGTGATTTAATATTTGGATATTTATTTCAGTTTAGTATTACGCACTGGAATTATATCTAACAATGTATTAAACCAGAAGTGCCAACTGTTAACTGATTACTATATGTAAATTTCAAACACACACAACTTCATCCTATGCTGATGGAATCAAAAGTCTGGAATCCTGCCCAATTACAGTATTGGTAAGAGATTGCTGTTATTTTATTGCTTTGTTTAAGCATAAGGACTAAACCAATAAATCTAACTGAATAAAGTAATCACCACCACATACTTCTTTATTATATGTAAATCACACCACTGAGAGAGGATTAAATAAATCAATAAAATATCAACAATCTGTTGCCAAGGCAGCGTTCATTTTTAGATAATAAATGGAGCTAAAAATGAGTGTTGCCTTGTCAACAGATTGTTGGTATTCTATTGGTTTATTTAAATTTTGGCTGTGGTGATGTTATTTAAAAATATATATTATATATATTGAAACATGGTTTTCGTGGGTAAAAGAACTATTATAAATCATAATAGTTTTCAGAAATAATCATGTATAATATTAAAATGCATAAATATCAGCATTTAGCAAAATAATTATTTATCCTCAACGGAATAAAGGTGTTATTATATTCTTATTGCAAAAATATAGAAAATTGTCTATATAAAATATAATATATATACATTATATTTCATATATCTAAAAAACCCCACTATATTTATGCCATCTAGTGTTAGCTTTAGTAATCAAGAGATTTTTATCCAATGCTACCTTATCCAAATATATCCAGACCAGTTTCTAGCTTATGGCTTTCATCAGTGAGAAGATTTTAGATTTTTGAACAGTGCACTTGAACATTTGGAATCTAAAGCACCTTTCTTCTAGTAGCCACTTCTATTTAAGTTTTTTGTTACAGTATCAAGATACTAGCTCAAAATGAGAAAAATCTGTAAATTTTTTCCAATCCTGCAGGTTTTTCAATTTTGCTAGTAGCTTAATAATGTAACTATAAATAAAAATTGGCTGTTAGAGGAAAGATGAATTAGATCCTAAAGTCTAAGTACACTGTTCAAAAATCCAAAAGCTCTTTACCAATGAAAGATATAAGCTAAAACTAATCTGGGGATATTTGAGTAGGACGGTACTAGATTAAGATTTATTAAGCATTACCATTTAATGTTTTTGGATTAATAAAACTTACACAACATGGCATAAACATAATAAGATTGGGAGAAAATTGTTAATACATGCTAATAGATAGTGAAAGGTGTAAGCAAAGATCGTGTGATATTCTGCAAGTCATGTGATGTTTTATTAGTTATTTACATGTATCTTAATAATATATAACACTTCGTCATTTTATTATGAAATATTGAATTTGTAATGCTAGAATACATTATATTAAGGTAGTGTCAAACAGTGGAAGATTACTACTAATGATGATCAAGTATCATCATATGATCATAGTCATCATCAGTTGCCTAGTTATCCCAACTTACCTTCAGACAAAAGCAACCTAAATGCATTGTATGTTAGCAGCATCCTATTTCCATTTCATTTATTATTAATTTATCTAGAGATTTGTTTGTTTATTAACCCCATAATTATCAATCATTATTCTCCAAATTCAGTCTCCATGTAGAATAGTAATGAAATTGAGATAATATGGAGTCTTAGTGTAATAAAGCCTTCATTGTTTATATTGTTAACACATTGGCAATCACTGTACTGATTCAGATAGTCTAGAATTTCTTTTATGCTCAAGATAACTGTAGCTAAATACCCATTTAATGATCAATATTAGATAGATAACAGATTTGACTATTTAACAAATGCTAAATGTACTTGGAAATTTAAGTTATTTAAAAAAAAAAGATATTTTAGCCTGACTCTGGGTTCAGGCCCTAGGGCAGCTTATACACCTAATCATTACACTATTTTTTTTCCAAGTACATATTATCACAGAATATAGTATTAACATAATATAAAGATAATATCACATTATCAACTTTGTGATATGTTGTCAGCACATCTTCATGGCATATCATGGGGTTGAATTTGGGCTGGGTAACATTTTGACATTTAAAGTTCCAGTTAAGCTTAATATTTTTTACTTAAGCACCCATTCACAGCCATCTCAACTAACCATCCATCATCTGGTTGAAAAATGGGTATTATGCAATTCTTATTTAGAGATAAAACCAAGTATAGAAAACTAGTGATTTGTAAATATGATAAGAAGTGTTGGGGATAATAATTAAGAGGTGACGATATGCTAATATATGCTTTTATAGTTAAATAGTTTATATTTGTTATTTACTTTTAGTGATACATTTCTTCTTTTTTTTTGGCAAGTTTTAATCCTTTACTGATAATAAGCATAATTTTGACTTTCAAAATAAGTTAGCAAGCATTGTTAGCCGAGAGATTAGCGTAGTGCAGCCGCCTTGCAAGCAAGCAGTTGGTTGCAGACGGTTGTTGCAAGTTCGCCTCCCAGCTGATGCTATGACATAGGGAAAAAAAAATAAGTTAGTAAAATAATTCCAGTATTTATTTATTTTTTACAAGATTGCATAAAAAATTTACAATCTGAAAATGCAACAAATTACACTGCTCAACATTTTAATTGATAGACTATATTTTTAAAATTTTTATTATTTGTAAAAAATATACATATTTTTATATTCATTTTTTTTTAAAAATAAATTCTACTTAATGATATTACAAAGCAGTTCTTCATGATCATCACATTTTATGATGCAAAACTCATTACTGTTTATAAAACCAATAATATATCACATGAACAACAAGACATCACTTGACCCTAACTTACATATTGCTAATTCATTAGCAGGTTCTTTTATTCTCACTACTTTTATGCCATCTAGTGTAAGCATTAGTAAACAACAGAGGTTGGATGGTAATGCTACATAAATCCTTATCCAGTGATGAAAGCCATAAATTAGAAAAATAATCTGGGAATATTGAGATAAGACAGCCTGGTCAATAATTTATTAAGCACTACCATCTGGCATCTACTGACAACTAAAGCTCACACTAGGTTGCATAAGAGTAGTGTGAATAAAAGCTGCTACTGTTTATAAGATATTGTTATATATTATGTTAAGAGGGTAGTCAGTCTTAGCCGAGTACCAATAATAGTGGAGTGTTATTACTCAGTCTTAGTACTCAAATATTAGCCATTTCAACCTGCCTCAGAGGACACAATATAGACAAAAACTATCATCACATACATGTACAATTCAATCAACCAGTGATTATTTGCAGTGAATAGTGAATTCTATGATCAACTTCTAACCAAGTGGCTAGAGTAATGAATAGTTAGAAGTTGCAAATGTCATGCACTGAGTGTCATATTTTTGATATTTATATACATTCTCAGACCTCAAAAACCTCATAGCATGGTCTATCTTCCTGTTATAACTATGGTCTAAAGTTTGAATCTTGTTGAGCAAAGCTTGCAATTTTTTTCACATTACAAAAAGACTTATTTGCCTTTACACATAGTCAGGCCAAGGTCAGTGCAACTAACAACCCAGAATTGGCCATAAATGTGTACAAGCTATAGCTAGAAATTAAAAATCCTAGGAACTGATCATAAAAAAACAAAAATATGATTGTAACGTGACATGATGTAGTTTTCACTATTTAAAAAATTGTCTATCTTACAAATACAGAAATGGTGGCCTACCACTACCTTCATTAATAAAAGCAAAGATTATTAATTTCATGTAGTTATTGACATGCTATGAATACTTCTAGTGGCTGAATATAGAACTAAATATTTCTAGCTAAGACAAGTGTGTGCGGGTGTGTGGGGGATCTAACTGTGGCCAAATAAAAAGAACAGCCCTGCATAAGACTTTGGGACTCAAATTTTGACAGATAAGTAAAATAAAAATGTTGGTGGGTTAGTCATCAGAGGACTAAATTAAATATTAAATCATGATCTGATATATGTAGTAAAGTTTATTTTATTACATCCTTATTATTAAACAAAGCATTCTGTTCATCAAAGAAGATAATCATGATAGAGCAAGAAATTAGTTCAGAGATGGCTACTGTTTAGAGATAAGTGATTATTTAAAATCATTACAGCTGGATCTGGGGTAGAGTAAATAATGTTAGAATTAGAAGTAAATTACATTAGCTATCAAGAAAGATTGCTTGGGTGTAAGGTAGTGATAAATTTGAGCATTACAAGTGGCTACTAGACTCTGTTCAATTTTTAGACTGAGATCCCCCATTATTTTCAATTTTTATTATTGGGAATCAATTCAGGAATACTTTAACTTTTCAGTCAGTCACTCTTATGAATAAGCTAATTGCTCAGGGCGATATTATTACTAAACCTATGGTCATTTACTCAAGTAGCCCTAATATGAAGTCTACCATAATCAAAGGCAGAACATAATAATTCCATTCAATGATTTACCTAGCCCCCCCCCCCCTACACACTACATTTAATATTCAAGAGTCAGATTAAGTGTGTGTGTGTTTTTTTTTAAAGTGTCATAGCATCGGCCGGGACGCGAACCCGCAACCCGGGCAACTGCCTGCAAGTGCAAGGCAGTCGCGCTGACCTCTCGACCCCCAATGCAAGACAGATTAAGTGTGTTCTATTCACTTATTGTTTTTTTTTACTCTTCTTAGATGAGAATTGATTCAGTTACTTTTAACTCTGAGCTGCCCCTCAACCACTGCGCTAAATCGCAGAATTATTTTTCACTAGAAAATCAATTCAAAAACCCTTAGTTCTCCAGGCATTCGCTCTTTCTACAAAACCATTATTTAACGCAGAGAATTATATATATAAATAAAATAAAAAATTACGCAACGATGCAAAGCTTTACTTGTATCTATTTATTCAGCGTAACAGAAAGTGTAAATAGAAAGTTTATTCTTTTTAGGATGAAATAATTGGAAATGTTTGTTCAGTATAAACAAAAGCAGGTTTAATTCCGAAACGTTATAGCAGAATTACATTAAATTTTTAGCTAAGGGTGCAATTATTATTCGTTTGTGAAAAAAAAACCACCACCACATATTTTACAAATTACTTATAAAATAATGAAGGATCAATAAAATAATGAGAGCAAACAGTGAAAGACATTGAAAAGATCTTAAATAAATTTAATACTTATTTATTTTAAAGATGATTTTTTCTCCTCTTCTCTTAAAAAACTTTTAGATTAGAAAAAAAGGTTTATTTACCAATACTTTGCATTTTATCATCATTAATAAAAAAACAAAACATAGTAATGGTTATATTGCTTTAAAAAACAAAATAATCAAGTCATGTATAACAAACTTAAAAATTTGACATTTAAAATAAAAGAATTGAACTTTTTAAAAAACAAATCTAAAGAGCAATCTTTATATATATAATCAACAGAACTGCAACGCTGCTATAAATAAGCATTTTATCTTTAAAATAAACTTGATTGTAGTACAATATATTAATACAAATTAGTAGATATTAATGCAATATATAATTATTTGAAGCGGCTTGCACTATTCTGGGCAGTGGATTCTGGAATCCCATGATTTGCACCCACCTCTATTATTTTCAGTGCTCGAACTTCTTATGAACTCCTTAGCAATAAATAATTTGATTATAATTACTTTAAATAATATTAATTCGGTATATCTTATAAATAAAATGTCTGTATTTTCTCTGTTATCTGATTGGTAAATGAATGTTTGTCCAATGCCATGTGTCAAATCCACAAACACTACGTTTATGTGAAGAAAATAATTCCTCAATTAAAAAAAACACTAGGGAAAAAAATCAGTATGTGTGTTTTTAACTACTGAGATACAGTATGTATTTCATGGTAAAGATTTCCATCCAGCTGCAAAAGCAGCCACAAATTCCAATTGATAATTTGATGTTAAAGCTCTCCATCCTTTCATGGTGTGTTAATCCTCTAATGTAGTTCAGATGAATGACATACTTAGCAATGTTTAATAAACTCTTATAAATTAGCAATGTTTAATAAAATACATATTTACATTAAATCTAGAAAAAAATTGGGGAAATTTTTTTTATTCAGAGGGCATTCCAGTGAATATGTATTTGAAACTAGCAAATGTAACAGATATATTTAAAAATGTAAATTTTAATTTAGCTTTATTAAAATTCAGAAATTTATTTATATAATATTAAAATGTTTTGTTTAACCTTTTAACCGCTAATTTTATCATTGGTTGTATCAGATAAAAATCAAATCTTTTAATTGGCCAACTCACAAACTGAAGACAAAGCCTATTGTTAAAACATATTCGCCTATAATATTAAATTCAACTCAGATACGTTTATAAAAAGTATATAATTAATTTTTCAGGTTATGAAGAAAACGAAAGTTCTTTCAAAAATAAATTGCTATTTATTTATTCTAAAATATTCAATATCGGCAACATAAAAGTTATAATGTAAACAAAAAGATCGACTTTTACGTTATAGAAAAGTAAATATTTCTTTTTACTACATCTTCAATATGTTTACTTAAATCTTCAATATTTTTCGAAAATAATTTTGTTTTTTTATTATTCTCTCTGAAAATAATTTTAATTTCTCAAAATATTCTTTTATAATAATTAAATCGTATTCGAAATGAAAATCTCAGCGTTTTTCTTTATTTTCTTTGATCAGGCAGTTTCTTTGTTCTTTCCAGCCAATCAGAATGTCTTTTTCGGCTGAGAGCATGCTAAGAACCAATCACAAATAATGTTCCTTTTTTGTTTAGGTTTAAATGCGTTTTTTTTTATTTTTTACTTCTAAAATAAATCGGAAGATGTCACCATCGTACAGAACTTTTAAAAACGAATTCAATACGTATTTAACGAATATTTTTGTATAAAAACTGGCTGAGTTAGAGTGATTTCAGATGTCGACGAGGAGCCTCGTAAAAAACAGTCTTTTGGTTAATTTACATGAAATCTTTAAAAAAAATTGTTAAAGCAACCAATTATTACTAAAACAATAAGCTGAAAGTCCAGAGTTTTTATATTCTGCCATAACATGGTCTTTCAGAACAATATACAATTCTCATATTTGAAATCTGTTGTTTAATTTATATTAAATCTTAAAAAAATTGTTAGAGTAACTAATTAAAAAACCCATGAGTATTTACAAGGCCAGGTGCATCTGGTCTTCAATATTTTCTAAACTTTTAAACATTACCTACTGATGGAAAATTGACCAATCGCAGAATGACACATGTTGATCTTTGCTTTGGCCAGATAAGCACCTAATCCATCAACATAGCAATGTTATTTTTTAAATACTCTTTTTTATTTAAGTTAGATATTCTCGTTGTTTAAGAAAAATTTGGAAATCAAAAATTATTATACCTACATGAAGTGGGTTCTTCAAATTTTGAACATGTGTTATAAATCAATGACAATGGAATAAGACAATAAAATATTTCAAAATGGTGCCCTCATTTGTTTACTGTGATGCTATTGGTACAAATTTCAAACATATAGATATAGATTCGGTCAATAAAGTGTTAATGATCCCATTAAAATAGATGTAACCACAAATTTTGATTTCTCTTTTCTTTTGACTGCTGAATTTTTTAAAATGCTTTCTTCATAAACTAAACAATATTGTAACTGATCCTTAATGCATGTGATTCTCCTTTTAAATATTAAACAGACTGCAATGTAGTTTTAATTTCTATCTTAAATTTTGAATTGAAATATTTGCAAAAATATCTGAATACTAAAAAATTAAAAATAATATACATACAAAATATTTTATAATAAACACTTTTAAATATTAATTTATTAAGCACATGGTCAGCACATAAGTATATATATAGTTAAGGCTATAACCTTAATATTAGGCATCTTGAGTGTTCAATTTGCAGAGGTCCCTCTAGTGGCAAATTGAACACTCAAGGCACATAATATTAAGGTTATAGCCTTAAATATATAAATAAACTTTTATTTTATGTAGGAATAGTAAAAACTTAAAAATAATATATATAAAAAATATTTTATAATAAACACTTTTATTTATTGTGTATTAACAAGATGAAAAATGATTGATTCTTCATCCACAACTGGGGTTTTTATATTTAACTTGAAATAAAAACATGGGATGTCCTGACATTAATTAATTAAATCCCTACTTTAATTAATTTCTGAATACCTCATACTTTTATTTCAAGTTAAATATAAAAACACCAATTATGGTCAAAGAAATAATTATTTTTTGTCTTTTCAACACTACCATAAAGCAAAATTTTGTTTTAAAATCAGTTCAAACTATATACTGATACAGTAGAAATTAACATAGTATATAATTACTTGAAGCAGCTTGTGTTGTTAAGTATAGTGATAGAGTGAAGGATGCTGGGAACAAATCCATAAATTGCAGCTAACTATTATCTTTGGTGTTCAAATTTTGTATGAACTCCTTAGCAATAAATCATTTGATTATTATTACTTGAAATAATATTAAATCAGTACGTACCATCTACAATATTTTCTAAACTTTTAAACATTACATATTAATGAAAACATAGACCAATCCCTGAAGGATGCATGCCCGTCTTTTTTGCTTTCATCATATATGCTATCCCCAATCAATCAGTCATTCAATATAGCAATCTTATTTTTAATTAATTACCACAATAATGCTTTAACTGTTATAAAAGCTTGGATGTTAAAATTTATTACACTTTCATTCATTATGACTTAATATAAATATATGGGCCAGAGCTATTTAAATATTCTTTTTTTTTTTAAAAAAAAAAATTAGACATAAATAAATATCTAAATGAATAACTTTTCAATAAGTAAAATTTAGAAGTTTAGAAAATATTATAGATATCAATTCAATATAGCTTCAATAATAATGTATTTATAGTGCCATATGTTAGATAAATGCTGGGCTTGATCCTGATATTTTTAAATCTAATGCCTGAATATCTTAGTGCCTCAATAATGACACTCAGAGCTAGAAACTGGTCTGAGGTAGTGATATTCAGAAAAGCTTGTTAAGAGCTTTTAGCATGCTCATTATATAACATTTGTAGAACAAGCTTATTAAATTAAATCACATGATGTATTACTTGATTTCCTTGCAATTATAGTTTTGATCTTGAGGCTTTAGCGATTTTGTATGGCTAAAGCTATTAATATATGGTGTATCTGAACTTAGTTCAGTCCCATATGGATATTTAAGTTAGATAGCTGGATTTGAAGACATATGGATGTCTGAAAATTTCAGATTTTGTACCTAATAGTTAACTATTAGATAAATGCTGGTCTTGACCTGGTATTTTTAAATATATTGCCTAAATATCCTAGCACCTCACTGATGGCAGCTAGAGCTAAAAACCAGTCATGGATAGGGATATTTGGAAAAGCTTGTTAAGAGCTATGAAGCATGCTCATTATATAATATAATAATGTTATTCATTTATATAATTTATTCATGCATAAGATTTCTTACAAAAAAAAAAAAATCAAATAGTCCAGTCTATTATGTTTATGTTCTTACAAATAAGACAGTTCTAATTTTTTTCTAATTTCAACTTTAGGACTTAATATAAATTGGATCATTATAATGATATTTAAGTAATAGGAAACTTGTTTTGCTGATGAACTGTTGATTGTGATGGAACCTGAAAACATGTTGTGCAGAGAGTGGTCATTTTTTTCATCAACAGGTAATGCTTAGAGTAGGTTTAGAGACTTAGAAAATACTACTGAAAATTTAATATTGCTACAAATAATTAAATGCTTACTTCATCATTAAATAAAATGAGCTTTGTATGATTTAGCATAATAATAAAATGGCAAACTCAAAAATTAAGCATTGGTGGATTTGAAAGTTTAAGGCTTCTGAATTATTCCTCAGCCGATTACTTAAACAAATTGCTAAATCCACCCCTTAGGTACAAACATCAGATAATCATCAAAGATATTAATGTGGTTATATCTTTATATCATTTAAGATGTGCAATGTTAAGCTTATTCTAATTATATATCAGGTAATTAATTTAAATAATGTGAATTCATCTGTGACAAAAAAAATGCTGCCTCAAACATTATAATGCATTAACAATTTAAGCATTTCCCCGAAGGTTTGTGATGATGGTGTTTTAGTTGTATTTAAGTCCTTCGGCATGCAAGACCCAGTCCTTTGTCAGGGATTCTAGATGCTACAATTAATCAAGAACATGACAATTGAAAGAACTGACTTACTGATAAGCTTTGATGTGGAAAGTTTATTCACAGATGCACCATGTGAAGAAACATTGTCTATTATAAGGAAAAGAGTAAATAATGATAACAGCTTACAGACTAGAACAATTCTTCCTATTGATAGTATCATGGAACTATTAACATTCTGCATAAAAAACAACCTACCTTCAATGTAACACAGAATTCTTCCAACAACATCAAGAAATGGCTGTGGGCTCAGTATTGTCACCCCTGATGAGCAATATTTACCGGAAAAACTTGAAACCACAACTTTAAGTGCATATGCTAACCTTGTACTATTACTAACAGTTGAATGTATTTGGAATTTTTAAATAAAGTTAAATTTTTCTAAAGATATTCAATACTCATATCACATGATGGAAATAGTCCAACATAGATATATAACAATTTAAGCTTTCTCGGAATATCACCTCCCGATAATTTCTTCTGGCAATATGAATCAATAGTGGAAATATCAAAGCATTGCAAAAATTATGTTAAGTTATAACTAATGCGTGAAATCCTTTTGACTCTTGTTTTTCATAAATAAAAGTAGGAGACAGAACGACCAAGTCTGAAACACATTTTGACCTTGATACTAGAAAGTGGGTGTTATTTGCAAATTTATTAAAATGATTCCTAGTAAATCTGATTTCTGAATCAATTGATCTAAACTTTGCTTTTATTTGTAAAAGTTGAAGAAAATTTCAATTTATATGAATAAAAGTGTTACTTTAATTAAAATCTTTTTTACCTTTCAGTTTTATACATGCCACTAAACTATCAAAGTCAGTTTTCTATGAGACGTTCAGTTTTAAGTTACAAAAAGCACCATCGATACCATTTACACTGATATTATGCACAAAATTAATTAAGAATTAAAAATTTTCACCAAAATTATTTCCAAACTCTGAAAAAATGTATTGTCTTCGGAAATATATAGATATACAAAGTTTCAACTAGATTGGAAGTTGGAAAGGGGATGAAAATTGATTTTGATTTAGACAAATAAAGTAAGACAACTAAATGTATATCAAAATTTAGAAATGAATTTTTTGGATAATCACTTTCAAATTTTTTTTCCCCAAGCAAAATTTTAAATGTAATTAAATGCCATTATCTTTTCTGGCTACAGTATTAAAAATTTCAATAAAATGCTTTTAACAGCCGAGAGGGCATCGCAGCCGCCTTGCAAGCAAGTAGTTGGTTGCAGACGGTTGTGGGTTCACGTCACGGCAGATGATATGACATATGAAAAAAAAAAACATCATTTGTAAACGAATTTTTGAAGATACATCAGTTCTAATCACTGTATATAATAAATTTTTACTCTGTCTCCAACACTACATAAAAATAACAGATCTCTCTGAAGTAAACATCCTTTTCAAGAATAACTTTCTTCATTAATTACCTCACATATTAACACAATAATGGCAGCCAATTTGAAATCAAGGCATAAATATTTAGTGCTATATGTTAGTCTATTTTTGCATAACTATATATTAACCAAGACAGACTCAAGATTCATTTTACTAAATCTTAACAACTGTTAAATTTGCTTTGATTGTTGGTAATGTTCCAGGACAGTAGAGGAAGTGCACAGTGATTGGTCAATTTTTTTTTATGTAGTATGGCAGCCATAGCAAAAATATACTGCATAAGATAATTAGAGTGAATATCTCTTTAAAAATTTATTAACATCTAATTTATGGTGTATTTATCTTTTATTAAAATTAATTATGCAAATTAAATTTGAACAATCAACTTTATTGTACATGGTTAACAGTCAAAGCAAAAAAGCACCAAAATAGTCAAACACCAATGGAAAAAGGTTTATCATTAAATAATTTTTAAATTATTAAACTTTAAAAATGATTGGTCATTCATGCACTCAGTGCCCACACCAGCATGATAATTCTCCTATCATGATAAAACCTGCTTCATATTATAACATCATTTATTTTTATAACTAGTGCATCACCCTGATCAAATCAGATTAACCAGGGATTCTAAGTGTTTAACTAATACTAGCTAGATACCCATTTACTGACCAATATTAAATGACTTGCTACATTAAACGTGGGTTGATCAACTGAAAAAAAAATCCTGTCTACTTTTGGACTGAAAAAAAATCTCATGTTCACTCAACTGAATTTAATTCCCAGGTTAAAAACATAGGAAGCAGATGCACTATCCACTATGCTGTGAGATCATTATATTAAACACTATAAATCATCAATCATTAAGAGAAGTGAATTATAACTTTATATTATAAAATATTTTATAAGTTTAAACATAGAATTAAATAATTCTAAACATAAAATCTTCACCAGGTGTATAACAAAGAATACTGAATATAGAACAACAACAACAACAACAACAATAATAATAATAATAATAATAATAATAATAAAATACAAACTCGGATGTCAAGTTGCTGTAAACTGCCACCGTAGCTGTGATGACCAATCCCTGACTCCCTTCATCCCAATAAGGAGGGGTCCATTGAAATGAGGGTCTACGAGATTTTTCTTCCATGTATGCAAAATAAGGTCGTAATTGTTTAATAAGATCAATATCATGAGCCAGTAAAATATCACTTCCATAATTACTGCAGCCAAAATCCTTAGGAAAATCATGCTTTTCACTGGTGATAACAGAAAATATATTGATCTGAAAAAAAAGAAAAAATAACCATTATATATATATATTCATTCAAATATTATAACATATATATATATATATATATATATGTTATAATATTTGAATGAATGTTCAGATGAAAATATTTAATGTGTGGAGTTTTCCATTCATAATTATTTTATTAGAAAGCCCTTTATGTAGAATAGCAGTCAATGAAGATTAACTGCTGCAAGTACTTCAGGTTATTGCAATCAAAAGGATAATTCTCTCTTGATTGCCACTCTAAATCTAATATAAAAACAAAACACAGTAGTTTACTTATAGAGGTGTGAGAAATCAAAGCATAGCACAATTTTTTATTTTCTTATATATTGTAATAAATCTCTCCACTGATAGGTTAGGTATTATAATGTAAGATGTTTAGATGGAAATATTTAGTGTGTAGAGATTTCCATAGATTATTATTTAATTGGAAAGCTCTTTGCTTAGGTCCAATAGCCAATCAAAGCAGCCACATGCCATTGGGAAAGTATTATACAATAAATATCCTAAAACATTTAAAAAATTGTTCACATCTTGTATTACTTTAAAAAAGATATATATATATATTGTAACGAGCACAGACGTCGTTACATTGTTTTTTATTATTAAACATAAAGTTAAAATAAAAAGTTTGCATTTAAAAACTTCTTTTTTTTTTTGTTAGACATAAAAATTGAAAATCTTAAACTCGTATATATATATAAAATCGCGCAGATAAAAAATTATTAAAATAAAACTTTATTAAAGAAAAAGTATTTTAAAACTAAATCTTAAAAAAATTTAGAGATAAAAATATATCTTTAATTTTGGAAAACACATTAAGTAATCAGAAAATGGAAATGATTATTTTAATTAGTAAACTAACCTTGGGCATTTATATGTATAAACAGCGGTCAGATAGGAGAGAAAAACAATGGAATCGGACCTCAGCGAAAGGACCATCACATCGATGATGTAATGTCAATTCAATCCACAAAATTAATAAAAAAGGACAAGTTTGAAAATTAAAGGATTATTATTGAGAGATGTGACAGATATGTGTTAGTGCGGAGGTGAAGGAGAAGAGATTGGAAAGACACACTCTTCAATCCCTTCAGTTCTGCTAAGAAAGAAGGAGAAATGAACTATCATTTTCTACATTGAGGACTAGTTAAAGCAAAAACCTCCGGATGGATAAATAAATCGGCCAACAGAATACCAATCTTAGGACAGTGTGGGAATTCACGTTCATGGCAAGCAATGGATAAAATTGGACATTTTAAAAAATCGTAAGAACTTTATATTCATTTGAACAATAAGAACTCTAAATTTTAAAACTTTTTGGTAAATACTGCAATAGAATCCTATCTGACCAGACTAAAATATTTATTAATTAGTTATAATTTTATTTGATGTGTTTCTTTTGTAAAATCATTTCCGTTTATTTATTTATTTTTTGTTCTTTAAGTTTTATCATGAGTTTTGTTTTTCATTAAATTAATTATATAAATGTTAAACTTAAGTCGGGCGTGAATGGCTGTATAGATTTGTAAAGTTATATTAGGGGAGGGTAATCTTAGGTTATTTGTGTCATAGTTGAATTGGATCAATGGATGGGATATATTGGTGTGATTAGTAGATGTAATATCAGATTCGCTATGGGCAGAATCGTTTCATATGCCGCACTCACCCATTTGCCTATGGAAGGAATTATAAGATGGAGAGCGCAGTTGCTTTCTATGGAGTTTTTTTTTATTGCTCTTCTTGTCAGATAGATGAATATTCCTATTTAACGAGAGGCAATTTATTCTCTTAACTTTTTGGTGCTGCCGTATTTCGTATTACATTGAATGCATCGATATATCAGATAAATTGATGCCAGTTTTGACTGCGAACCTTTAGCCTAAGGTTAAATAGGGATAGAATGTTTTATTTTCAAATGCAAATCTATGTAGTCTATTCATACTCGACACTAAATAAAAATGCATTAAATTTAAGTTGTTTATAGATGCTTGCATGGATTGGTTATCGGTTAAGTATGTTTTGGGTTTTCATATTTAATCTAAATATATAGACATTCAATAAATAATGATACCATACGGTGAGGATCTAAAATGTATTTATTCAGATGTCTTTTAAGTTATTGGTGACAATGCAAGTATCTTATGGTGAATACTATTGGGTTACTTATAAATTTCCCTCTGCAATTGTCAGTATCAATGATTTTATATTTTGATCGTGTATGTTTATTTTGAAATGTTTTTAACCATTGTAATCTATGTAACCAATCTATACTCAGCATTATTAAAACAAATTTTTATAATTCCATCTGTGCGAACTTAATTAAAATGTAAACTTATAATATAATAAAAATTAAAATGTAAATTAAAATCTAAAGTAAAGTTAAAAATAATGTTAAATGTTAAAATGTAAACTGATACTAAAACAATTTTCAATCTTATATATATATATATGCATAAATAAATGTTTGTATGCTAATTACTGGCAGTGGCTTATTTTATTCTTTTTTTGTATACTCTTAGATTATATTATTTAATCTCTGCTATTCCACTGAGCTAGTGACATGGGCTAACGACCGGAACCAAAATATTAAAAAAAAAAAAAAATTTTTTTTTTGACTTAAGTATCTGCCTACTTTATAAATTTTTCTAGGTTCAAATGCCTAGATGGCGCCCTGTAGTGCAGATCACGTTAAGCTCTCTATTTTCTGGATCGTTACAATATATAACACATAATACAATAAAGTAACTATTATACTTATGACCTAGATTTAAACACAGGCTAAATACATTTAAATACTTTTCCAACAAATTTTGACCCCCCCCGGGGGAAACTATCCTATAACTAGCTGGTTAACAAATCAATGTTAATTAATAAATGGGTATTGATCAAGTATTTCTTGAACAATCACTTGATGAATTTAGTATATATTTTTTATTTAATAGTAAAAACTATTATTTATCTACCTGTCGGTCTAACTATTAACTGTACTTACCTTATTCTATCAGCTTATCATCTAATCTAAGTTAACCCACCCTAATTTAAAATCTAACTTAACCTAATCTAACCTTATATACTTATCTATCTATCTATCTATCTATCTATCTATCTATCTATCTATCTATCTATCTATCTATCTATCTATCTATCTATCTATCTATCTATCTATCTATCTATCTATCTATCTATCTATCTATCTATCTATCTATCTATCTATCTATCTATCTATCTATCTATCTATCTATCTATCTATCTATCTATCTATCTATCTATCTATCTATCTATCTATCTATCTATCTATCTGTCTGTCTGTCTGTCCCTCTGTCCATCCGTCCATCTACCTAGCTAACTGCCTACCTATCTATTTATATATCCATTCATCCATCTATCCAATTATCTATCCATTTATCTAATTAATTACTAGCTAACTATTTTAAGTAAAAGATAAAACAAGATGACAAACACATTCCTTCATCACTTGGAAATTGGCATGCCTGGTAAACACTGCCTTCTATTTCATTCTTCATCTATGAGATGCTGTTGATAAGAATTTGCCCTGAAATGGGCTATTTACTTCCCTACTCACACACACACATATATAATCACAACACTACCTAGCCAAAGCTTAAAAGTAATCAATAGAATATCAGAAGCTTGTTGTCAAGGCAACACTTGGCAGCAAATTTCTGATAGTCTAGTGGTTAATTTTAAGCTTTAGCTGGGGTGATATGATTTACATATGATGACCACTTACGGTTTTATATATATATATACACACACATTGAATAGAACCAGTTGTTTAAAATCTTTTAAATGATAATTTATAATAAATATTGCAAAATATTTCTTTCTACGTTACATACACAAAAAGTTATATAATTGTAAATAAAATTAATACAAATGAGATCTGTTCAATTAAATAAGTGTTAAACGCTCTTGCCTGAAGACAAATTGGATTACATAGTTTTATAATCAAGTGTTAACTTTTGATTGTTGTTATGATACCTTGGTATTGCTTTCATTTTCTTAACATAATTTATTTTAGCATTTCAATTTTAAAGCCACAATATAAACTTAAGAGCCCAATTTATATGCATTTACTTTATGCTTGTAAAAAACAATTCATTAAAGTTTATCTTGGGGATGCAGAATAAAGGAGAATTATCACTGATGATAATAAAATATTCCTAATAGATCATAGTCACTTAGAGAATTTATATGTAAATGCACATGCATACATTATATAATTGCAACTTTTAGATTACTTGTTTTTAATATATCTACAACAAAATCATTATAAATTTTACTTCCTTCTATGCATTTTTCAGAGTGCTTTATGTTACACTTATCTTACCATATTGACTGTATAGCACTCTTCTTTGGATCTATAAAATATCTTAAAAATAATTGAATTTAATAAAGTATGAAAGGTGCACAGGATTAAAATTTGTAGAGATATTCTTATATAGGCAGTGCAATAAAATTAAAAAGGTACTGAACATTTTGGATATATATATATAGATACAATGATAAATAGTATTTAAGTATTTAATGACGTGAAATTTACCAAGTCTATTTTAAATAATTATTGATTTACCTTCTAGCTGCCAAGTTCAATAACTTTTTACAGCAAAAAAAAAATGGGAGGGGGGGGGCACTAGATAACTCCAAAAAAGATCTAAAATATGGTAAGAAGTGGTCCATTTTCTTGCTGTAAAAAGTTATTGAACTTGGAAGCTAGAGGGCAGTTTAAATATTATTTAAAATAGACTTGATAAATTTTATATAACATTACATTTATATATATATATATATATAAAATGATCAAATCACCTCCAAAATAATGTTTTTCAGCAACACCCTCCGTGAATAAATATAAAGTCTAAACTTCAAACAGCCCATCTCAAAAAGAGATCATTTATTTTTAGAGTCATCATAATGTTTGAGAAAATGATTTGATCATTTTGTATTTGCATTTTCAGCTAGTAATAGACACTGGAATATTTTCATATATATATATCAGGGACGAAGGTTTCATGTATTGAATGGAATGAGTGCTTCTGAAGAAGAATTCATTAAAAAGTTCAAAAGCTTTAACTATAATTCAATTTTAAACTAAAATATATACATATTCAACCTTACAAAATCGATCCAACAAGTTGCACATACAATAGTGTAATACTGTACTGGTCAAAACATGTTGATCCATCTAACATAAGCTGGAATTCAATGAAATGTAATTCAAGCCCAAGAATTAGGTCAGGGACCAATCTGGATTCAAACCCACTCCCTAAACCCCAGATCAAACACCTAATAAATAACATATAATAATGGCACATGAGAATTAATTTTAAAATCTGACCCAGTAGCAGAGCGGAGAAGACAATGAGACATTTATTAATTACATTATAACTCAACGAACATAAGCATACACATGGTTGTATGTGTGGAAGTAGAGAAAAAGGAATTCAAACTACTCAAATAAGTTAGACAATAAAATAGTTTAATATAATGAATTAATTATTACATTAATGTGTGCATTGAAGCAGACAGATCTGAGTTCGATCCTAGCTTCGTGACATCTAGCCATGAGCCCACTTCAAACCCTAGTACTAACCTTAAATTTCCAATGCAATGGGGCTTTATACGTTCAATCCACGCTAATTTCCATAAAGAATAACTTATTTCATAAATGCGTACTAAAATTAATTAGTTTCAGATTTAAATTGATCAATTCTATTAATAAATTCATGATAGAATTATTCATGAATTTATATATTATAACTGCGTGGATTGTGTGTATACATTTGTAAATATTTAAATATATATAATTGTTTAAAAGTTTCATTGCGTCGGGAATGTTTGATTTTATTTTTAAATAATTTGTTAAAGTTTTATTAATTAAAAGCTACATTTTTTCGATAAGCTATCAGATTTTCCCTTTCCAAAAACAATAGTTAAAGTTTTATTAATTAGAAAAAGATAAGGATTTCCTAATTAAAATCATTTTCTGATTTTAAGAATTCATTTTCTAATTAGAAAATGAATTCAAGTTAATGAGTTTGAAAGCCTTATCGAAGGAATGTATCTAAAAACAACCAATGTATCTAAAAACATTGATAATGAAAGAAGCGCTAGCCTGAAGGCATCAGAGAGGACAATATATATAGCTCTGATGAGTTTGGAAAAGCCAAAAAGCCATCTTTGTTGCAGAAAAGTGTTAGTAAATTAAGTGCTGTTCGAAATCATGAATTCAAAAAGTGTTTCTATCATGGTAAAGGGCTAAAACATCAGGAATCTGGCTGCAGTTCCTTAAGTCCCCTAAAAATCTTCAATGAAGCTGCTAAATTCTTTCTGGACAAATCAGGCTGCCAAAATCAAATAAAATGCTGTTCAAGTAATCAATCAAATGGTGCCTACGTTTTACCAACTCGGACGTGTAACCTAAGGGAACCAGCCCCGGAAGAAATGGGTAATATATTTCCATAATGAACCCTAAACCGTCTGGCCAGTTTCCGAACTTTACTTTACACTCCCTTTAAGAGCTCTTTCACTCATTTATAATGTAATAATACTCTGTGTAAAACCTTTTATTTATGCTATTTTAAATTTATATAAATTCTCTCAATCTCTACTCTTTAAACTTTCTCTTTTCTTACTTGGTGGTTTATTTATTATATTATATATATATTTGTGTAATTTATTAATGTTGTTACTTTAATTATATGCCAATAATCTTTCGACTTGATGAGCTCCTTTGTTCTATTTGCCTCACGCAAATAATATAATATTAATTCTAATAGTAGTTCTCACCCATTAGAACTAATTAATACAGTTCTATCAATCATCGAGTCGAAAGAAATTATTAATGATTGTTATTTTTATCATTGGCTAATAATAAATTATTAGCTCCATTTTTAATCTATGCCACTGCTATTTTCTCGTTTCACTAATATTTATTTATTATTCAAATATAATCTTAAAATGTTTTTTGCAAAGGGCCGATAAAGGAA
This sequence comes from Epiperipatus broadwayi, assembly GCA_028023455.1. NCBI lineage: Eukaryota > Metazoa > Onychophora > Udeonychophora > Euonychophora > Peripatidae > Epiperipatus > Epiperipatus broadwayi. The sequence continues at coordinate 16,930 of JAQFVV010000815.1, read as the reverse complement.
TCAAATAAATATATTCTAATTCAACTTTGTTATTTTCTATTAAGATTCAGGAAGGGCACGATGATTGGGGCATAATTAATATGATTTAAAAATAGTTTTACTTGAAAGCTCATTTGACTTTAATTTATTTGATCAAGTCATCACATAGAGCATTCCATATGGATTTTATTTTTCAAACGATGACTGTCCAGTCATCATCTTCAATGTTGCTGGTGTAAGGCTATCATTTGTTTCGCATGCTTGTCGGTAGTAATATCTCTGTTATTTCAAATAATTGAGGAAGAAAGCACCTCCTCCCCTGTTCATGTTATAATTGGAACACCAAGGGCTCGTAGTTATGACTTGGCCTGGTTTCCCTCATGTTCCACATCTCAAAAGGGCAGTAAGACTTGTGAAAGACAAGCCGCCATGAGACTTAAACTACCGACCAGCGATTATCTTTCATTTTCTAGCTCATAATTCGTCAGCACCGTTACCTCTCTGTTCCAGTAAAGCCCAGTCCGATGCTTGTAATTCGTGATGAAGTGATTTCAATTAAAGTCAAACAAATTCTCAGTTATATTTAATTAAATAAGTTTTCCAATCAAGATTAAAGTTATGCCCTAAAATATGTATCTTGCTCTTCATGAATGGATTTGCGAATGTGAAAATAAATATCACATTCGTTCGTATAAAATTAGAGTAATAATTTCCTTTACTAATGAATACATTTATCTGCCTTTATTTCTTGTTGGGGGCATAGACATAGAATTCCAATATTGTGTACTACTCATTGGCATATAATAAGGACCGCCACTCGAATTATAATTATAAACTTTGTTTAAGGACTAGAATTAATTAATATAATCATTATTTAAACTCAAGCAAAACAAACTATTATTATTAAATATTTTCTAAACACACTTGATTTCTTAGTGCTTAATTCTTTCATAATTATTTTAATGTTAATACTCGCTGTCTGTGTTGGCAACCCGAACATATACATATGATTCGATTTAAAATTATTTTAGTCATTTATTATTAGATATTAATGTCAGTTCAGGGGTCTCTGATCCTCACCAACCATTGAGCTAGTTTCTTGGCACATAGCACTGTGCCATCGATTTATATTTATACTAATCTGAGCCGTTGAGTTGGGTTTGATTTCAGTTTTGAGCCGCCTGAGTTTGGATCTGACTTGCAATTCTTTTTGGTGGGTTTTTTGACTGGTACAGCATGAATGAGCAGTCTACCAAATGGTAGATAATTACATATTGGAATTCATGCTAAAGGTTCTCATATGCTCTTTTGTCAGCTAAGTAGTATATATAATTTAAAATACATCTTTGGTGGGTACAGTATTAAGATGCCAATCAATTATTAAAAAGATTACATAAGATTGCTATTAATGCTTTGATTTATGGTTCTGAAACACGGTGACTAACATATTATTTCGGGGAGTGTTCCGGAATTCATTACAGATATAATAAAACTATTTTTATGCCATTGCAGTCATGAAAATAAATAAAATACATTTGAAAAATTATACTTGATTTTATGAAAAAATATTTATTGAAAAACATTTAAAAGACAGAACGCTTGATTTTACCCAAGGCATATACTCTTAAATACAGAAATAATAAATTATGATGGTGGGATTGTATAATAAAATTGAAATAACATTATTAATTACTAAAATTAGGGATACTCGGCATTTACATATATTTTGAGCAGAGCACAATTTTAAGATTATAACATCAAAACTGGGTCATGAAGCAAAAGAAATAATAAATGAAGAAATGGTGGTACTGACATAATGGTGAAGAAATAACAGGAAAAAGTCATACTTGTGGATGAAAAACGAAGTCTAAGACCCTCTTCTTAGGCAGAGCTTAGAGAAAAATGGATAGGCTTGGCATGGCCCAGGCTTTACTGGAATAACCAATGCTAGAGGTTTTTTTTATACAGAATAAGTCCTGGGAAGCTCAACTATCCATGGGATAGGACATAAGAAGAAATCTATAGGTTCGATCCAGTCACAAACCCCAGATTAGAAGCACATATATATATATTTTATGAAGATAAGCCAAATGTCAGTAACGCAGTACTGATAAATGTCACTAATGACATGAAATAGGATTTACTGCTTTAAAATAAATGACCCTTGTTTGAATGCCATAATTTGGACAAATAATACACGATGCCACTGTAAGATATATAAGTATAGAAGATTTTACTTAATAACTAAAGTAGTAAAATATACATTAAAATTTACCCCCTTCCTTTTCTGCTATTTAAAAATGATTCAATCCCACCTTCACAGATTTTACAATAACTGAGAATATTTAAGCATATGATATTTTAAGAGTATAGAAAAATAAAATAAAACTAGCAGTTATAGAAAACAACTAATAGGTCACCTTTTCAGAAGTGAATAAATATCATTTATAAAATAAATAAGGTTTCAGCATGTTAATTAGCCTAAGTTCTGGATTCACCGCGGGTCAAATTACTTTATTCTATTCAGAGTTGGACAATAACAATTTTTATACTAAAACATAAAGTAGGTTAACTTGGAAAAACAATCTGGTGAGCATATTAATTAATCATACATTATATTTTGAGGGGATGTTAATAACCTTAATTCATGGAAGTTTAATTAAAAAAAGGAAAGGAAAGATTTTGAGAAATTCAACTCATCAGATTGCTTGAGATTGGCATATTAATAATAAAAGCATACACATAAAATCAAATAATATCTACATATGAATAACTGACCACACCAAATTAAAGAAAGTTAGAGCATATGAGAGAGAATTAGATTTATCAAAATTATTTAAGAGCTATTTACATATTAGAAAGACACAAATTTAAATCAGCCATGAAAGAAATTTTTATGAGATTAGTTAGGCTAGATTTACTTTCAGATGGCATGAAGATAATTATCTTGCACAATTTCTTAAGAGTTCATTTTAAAAAGTCCAGCACGTGCATAGCAGTTCTAGGATCAATGCAAGTTCTTATGTGGCAGCAAGCTTCTGATCAGCATTCTAAAGTACTCAGGTCAGGCTTTTACTTCATTCTATGGGAGCATGATGGTACAGTAGTGGCAGATGACCCCCACAGGTCAGAAAGATGATGAGCTTTCTATTCAATCATCATTTTAAATTTCAAACCAGCATTGATTCTTTTAACTGCACAGTTCTCTCAACAGCAGCTAAGGTTGGTGGTCAAAATTATCCCATTTTATACTCCTCTCACGTATTTGAGGAATGCTTTTAATTTCTTATTTCTAGCTGATACTCTAATCTCCAATTGAACTAAATCTTACATTTCTTTGTCCATTTTTTTTAAGATGCAACATTAGATAACATTCCAAAAATGTATTCGAATTTATTTCCAGATTAAAAATAGATTTGATAAAAATGTTTATAACAAAAGTAAAATCTATTAATCCCATTCCCCATTTTATTTTCAATAAAATCTTAATTAAAAATTCCTTCCCAAAATTAAAATATTATATTTCCACCACTTTAATTATTTTTGGACAATTAACGGTTGCATCTTCCATCTTGGATTTTATAAAAATATACAGCTTAATAGAAAAAAAAGTTAAAAAGAAAAAGTTTTATAAATGAGCATAATAAAAATATTTATAATATTAATATTTTGTTAGTATGTTTGCTCCTATAATATATATATATATATATATATATATATATATATATATATATATATATATATATATATATATATATATATAGGTATCTGAGCCGCACCTATGTACTTTAATAAAAAAGAATTAATAATAATTAAAAAATGTTATTGAAAAGTTAAAATTTTATAACTTTTAGGTGCACATCTCAAATATATACATAAAATATATATACATGACTAAAGTAGCAGAATGGGATATAAAGGTTTAAATACAAGTTAGTACTTGGTAAGTGGATAGAACCATGAAGCTCAATATTAAGCTAAGATTGTCTGCTGGAATACAAATGAATCAAATAATTTGGGAATTTAAAAAAAAAACTAACGTTTCAAATCTAAGCTAATTCAAATAGTTATATAGTTTTCACACCAAGTCAGTTTCTATATAGTTTAGAGATTTCAGTTTTATGATACCTGTGGGCCTCTTCTACTCTTTGGTTAGGATCATTAATAGCAACACTAATATCACATGACACTTATATGTTAATTCATGTGCTTCCAAGAGCAATTATTTTCACCCTGCTGAAAAACAACATGGAAATGAGGACTTTATAGTACCATACCATCATATAATTATGAAGACTTCCAGAAGATGGCCTTAGAGTAGTGTGAAGATAACTATTATGTAAATACACAAGCTAATACATTGAATTTTTTCATAGAATATAATTTAGAATTGCATATATATATATGCAGGTTATCTCCACCATAATGTTGCTATTTTATAAGAAGAAGAAAATAAAAGGTGAATCATGGTTTGAGAGACCATAAAATTTGAGGATTTTTCCCATTAGATTCCCCTAATAAACCCATATTAATTTCTTTATTCTCTAGTCAATACTAGATAGATATTTTATTTCCTGACTAATACCAACTATTTGCAAGATGACCTGCATAAGATTTTTAGGTTCATCCAAACAGACTCAAATCCTAGGGCATAGCATAGTAAACACATGCACTAATCAATACACCCTGAGACCCTTATCATATTGTATACTGTTAGGCAATGTTTATTTCCTGTTTTCTTTCATTACTTCAATTCTGCATGAGCTAATACAGTTGTAGAGTGGTAGATTCTGGAGCTCAAGGTTCATGGATCCTGGATTCAGGTCTATCAGATGTTTGAACTTCTTATAATCTCCAGAGCAATACACCATTTGATTACACTATATTACATTCTCATTCCTGCTTTTTTTTATTTTGACAATTAAAAGTGGCTGAACAATTCCCAAAATCCTGGAAAAAAAATCCCCCTGCAGTCAATGCAGATTAATTGAGAATCTTTACATCCCCTAAAATTCCAGTCAAATACTTATTTTCCAACAAATAGTCCTATATAGACTTTGTAATGTCATTGACCATGCCAGACTCATGACCTGAAGTTCATTGGTTCAACTCCTGTATAGTTTTGTATAGTGGTTAACCATTCACTTGTTTTGTTATGAATGGCTAGAGGTTTAACATTACAGTAGGATAATAAATTGAGAGTTTTCTAGATTGAAACTCAACCTGTAGTGGTGTAGCTAGAATTTTTGGATTCCTAAGCAAAATTTCAGAAAGGCCCATTTTAATATAAATAACATATAATCCCATTGCTGAACATATATATAAAACAAAACAATCCCTAAGACTCTGGACCCCACACACATTGCTTTGGTTTGATTCACAATAGCTACGCCCTAGTCACCCGACGTTTTAAATATTGAACGTCACATGACCGCGGGTAAAAAAAATGTCAATACTAATTGATGGGGAAAGAATAATTAACGTTTTTTTCATATTTCTAACGCTTGTAGATGTAAAAATGGACTCTTAATTTTTTTTAAAAAACACTATAAAATTTCCCTGGGTGTATGCGTTAATGCACACACACGAAAACTACAATATAAAAAGTTGAATATATACTTATTCATTTTATTACTATTTTAATTTGTAGTTGAATGTATATTTGTATCACTTCTCATCCTAGAGATAAATAAAAGAAGAAAATAAAGATTGAGACGTAAAGCTTAGTTGGAAAACATTACATCCTTCACAAGACGTATAAAAATGATTAATAATGATCGTAATATATATTTTTAATATAATTTAATACAATATTGATTACCATCAGAAAATACTATATTAAAAGACTCACTTGTAAAGTTATATAAATATTTATTATTGTGCTAATGTTTTCAAAAGTGCCAAAACAAAGACAGATATTTATTTAACAATCAGAGAAGCAGAAATTATAAGATTTTTATTAGATTTGTATAAAGTGAATAAATTACGATGAGCAGGAGGTTAAAGTCACACACTGTAAAAAACAAACAACAACACAGTTTCATTTATTGGAAAATATTTTAAATTTCAAACTGTAGAATAATAAAATAATTAAGTTCATCAGCCGTAAAAAGTGACTTTAAAATAGTTCATATTCGATATTAAAATTTATTTTAAACTTTTTATTTAAAAAAAAAAAAAATTGAAATGAATAACGATAAAACAAATATGCACTCGCTTATACTTATAAATGCCCACGTCCTGAATTCAGACCAAACTAACTAGATAGTTTGGTTAAGTGGGTTCAACCCGTAGATTATTTAAATACATTCGACAAAAGTGGCAGCCCATGGAAAACAGGGACAATCTATTATTTAGAATGAATATAGTTATTGAATAGATTATTATTCAGAAGTTTATAAGAAGTGAGAGAGAGAGCTGGGCTGTAATCCATGAATTAGGCTTCAGAGTCTGACTCTCCCACTGCACAAAACCATACAGAGCAAATAATTGAATGGTTCATTGCTATGGAATTCATAAAAAGTTCACACACTGGAAGTTAAGAGTTAGTGTCTCAGCTCCATAAATCTTGAATACCAGTATCAGCAACTCTATCATTGCACCAAGCCATGTAGGGTAATGAATAACTGAATGGTTTTTTGCTCTGGAGAATGTAAGAAATTCAAGTATTGAAAGTAACAGCACTGGACCACAATCTGTAGACCTTGAGTTCCAAAGTAGGCCATTCTACCACTGCTTCAAAACAGGATCTACTATTTCAAAAAACCTTGCAGTTTACTCATTCAATTAAAAATTCTTCCCTCTGCTATATCAATTTTCAATATTAGTAGCTTCCTACAACTACTTGATTATATTCTGGTTTTGAAGACGCATTTAGTAAAGATTGCACACGCCATGTTCTTAGAGTTATGAAGAAGTAATTCATTAATTTTTAGCACTATCTCTTTTCATTTCCACTATTAATGATGTTGATTTTATAATTATTTATGCTGTTTTAACAAGCAATTCCACAAGCACACCCAGATTTTAGGATAGTATTTTCACACCAATTTTCTAAATAACTTCCACTAACATGATGGGTATCTCTACATAGGCCTGCCTAAACATATAATCTTTACTAAGTTGAAACTTCAATCTCAGATTCAGTTTTAAAGTGAATTATTAATGATTGCATTGCAACAACTAAGGATTTATCAATCTAGTAAACCTATTCCCATTATCTTATTAGCACCAATACAAGTACACACACACACACTTTGGAGCCATATGTTAAATTAATTCTGTATGGCTAAAAACCATGTATTAAAATAGGTTTATTTTGCATTTTTTCTGAATTGTGATACAGTTCTAAATTGAATATGTAATGGCAGTATACTAAGCCTTTTTAAATAATCAAAGAATTAGTTTCTTGGGCAGTCATTTGAACTACACAAGTAATGATTTAATTTGATTCAAAAAGTTTTAGCTCTCAAGTCTCTCACTCTATCACTGAAAATTCACAGATTTAGTGCCTAGATGTGCCTATGTTATGTCTGGTTTATATATATAATAATTGCATTATGGAATGAAATAACCAAGCAGATGCGTAAAGTTATGTGCATGTTTCTATTTTCAGACCAATGTTATATGGAATGGGAATAATTGGATTAAGTACACATATTGTTTAGCGCTTGTTAATTATTAAAATATATTTTATCATGGTGCACTAATTGATGTTTCTTAAAATGGCATAAGGTAAACATATTTCATTCCCAATTCATATTAAAACAATGTGAAAAATAATAGAATGATTTGTTGCTTGGGAGGTCATATGAAAATAACATGAAATTTTAATACCAAATGGCATAATTATGATATGGCGATCATGAATTCTAGAATTTACCACTTTCACATGGATCAATCATATAGGAAAGAGCAGTGCTAAAAAAGCATGGGCTAATAATCTTTAACTATCATGTTACACACCCGCACATACACACACATATATATATTCGCATCTTGTAGATTTCAAGATTTTCTTGTGTAATAAGTATTAATTATTAGGTTTTTAAATGTTAGTAAACTGAATAGTTAGTGACAAGGGTTACACAATATAGCGATTGTACTTTTGTTATTATAATCAGTATATTGATACACTCATTCAATCAACTTGGCTCAACCCGTGACCTTTACCTTCTAGCTAATAACAACTAAATATCCATTTACTGACCAACTCTTAATTGGGTTGTCTGGTTATTTTTAATTTTTTGGTTTTTTACAAACCTTTTAAGCCTCTTAATCTGCGTTAGATAAATGTTATTTTATATACTTAAAATACAGATACGTGATGTTTTGAACCCTTGCCCTCAAAGCACGAACATAATTGTTAAGTATTTGACTTTATTTACTTTTCCGCTGCTACAGGTGGGAATAACCACGTTAAATTATTGTATGGATACACGCGTACGTTACTAAAAAGGATTATAATTTGTTTCAAATGTATTTAATTTTTAACAAACTTTTAACATTTTGAGTTAGCTTGTTAATCCTACTTAAGTTAATTTACATTTATGATTTATCTAGAAAACATTTGCATAAGCTTAAAAAAGAAAATGGTATTATTATTTTTAAATTTTATACATTGTAATTTATGTAAATGAATAAAAACTAAAATTAAAAGATAAAAGGAATTTATGTTAAAACTTTATATTGTACTAAGATTAACTTTAATATTTATTTAAACATCCGTTCATTTCTCACACAAAAATAATCACTTTTGTCCCCCCCCCTCTTTTCACGCCAAAAAACAGGTTCCACAATCAATTTATTATATTTTTTTTTGTTTCAGATTACTAGTTAATTAAAAATATTTTTTCTTTTTTCTTCTCTTTCTCTTATCTTTACATCATTTTTCTCTCTTTCATTTTTTTTTTTGAATGCACTGGATAATCCAGAGATTAGCCTCCCTAGATAATTTATTTACAATTTTATTTATATTTACCAATAAACACCACGTGACTTTTTAAATTTATTTTTAACATATGCTCTCAATAGCATTTATTTTCACTCTAGCCCAGAGTCATCTAGTGGAATCTAAAATAATCAAAATGGAGACTAGATCGTACAGCTGTTATAATGACACCTCCATATTTGCTTTTATCTAAAACTGTTCTTATAACATTTAGAAGTTACCTTTTAACCCAATAAAACCATGCCAGCTGATAGCCTCAAATTCAAAAATGCCTAAGAATTTGAACCCAACCCAACACATTTGAATAATCTTATAGATATGACACTAAATTAATGACTATACATTTTACTGCTCTGCTATCCTATGGCTAAGAAGAATAATACCAATAAAATATCAAATCTTTGCTGATATAACTTTTAATATATGCTGCCACTAGTAATTCTCTTCATCTTAATCTGGAACTACCTACTGTAAACTCAAGTAATCAATAGAGTAGACGTAGAACTATTTTAATTATGTATTCTGGATTAATAATATACGCACACTGGTTTCTAAATCAGCAATATATATTATGCTAATGATAAAAAAACAAACAAATTACATTTCAGTATTACATTAATAATACATAATAAAAAACATTGATTGCATCACATTATATACCTATATATAAATTTTACTATATAGTAAGCTAATCCCCCCCACCCCCATCCTTAGCACATTTTTTAATTTAATTTTTATTTCCCTATAATGTTTCAAGGTTTTTAATTCAACAGGATAAATTATTGAATGATGTTTTCTTATTCTAGTTCCATATTTATTGCAGTATTTTGAAACTATGTATGTATCTGAGTTTTTAAACACATTTAAATATCAGATACAATGACATATAACAAAAGAATGGAATTAATTCTTCTTTAATTAATATAAATTGATTACATTTTAAATATAAGCAAGTATATCCTCTTTCTTATACACTTTATTCTGTGCATATCTTATTCTTATTATTGCTTTATTTGTATTAAACCACTAAACATCACATGATCACTATCTCATACTAGCACATAATTGTTATTAAACAATTCAAAACAAAGCAAAACTCTCCATATAGTAGTGCTATCTTGTGCTAACAAGAGAAATCAATGGATACCAGAAGGCTTGTGCATAAAATTCCTATCTAGTGCCTACTCATTCAATATACCCAGGCTAGTTTCTGGCTTGTGGCCTTCATCAGTGAGGAGCCTTGGATCTGAGAGCACTGCACCTAGATCTTAGGATCTAATGCAACCCTCCAACACCCACTTTTTAACTCTATTTAACTACAAAACTATGAGAATGAAATTGGAAAACACAATTAATATTTTCAATCCAGGCTATATAAGCTTTTGAGCTTGGATTGAAAATATTAATTGTGTTTTCAATTTCATTCTCATAGTTTTGTAGTTAAATAGAGTTAAAAGGTGGCTGCTGGAGGGTTGCATTAGATCCTAAGATTTAGGTGCAGTGCTCTCAGATCCAAGGCTCCTCACTGATAAAGCCACAAGCCAGAAACTACTCTGGGGATATTGGATGAGTAGGCACTAGATAGGGATTTTATGCACAAGCCTTCTGGCATCCATTGATTGCTCTTGTTAGCACAAGATGGCACTACTATATGGAGAGTTTTTGCTTTGTTTTGAATTGTTTAATTGCTTTATTTGCTTACAGTTTCAACCAACCAGCAGTCTTCATCAGAGCTACATATATATGAATACAAGAGAAATAAACAATATTATTATATTTATGTACATAATTCTTAATTTACTGACAAAAAATAATTTTTTGTATATACTTTTACATTTGAGTTTATATATTATTATTATTATTATTATTATTATTATTATTATTATTATTATTATTATTATTATTATTATTATTATTATTATTATTATTATTATTATTATTATTATTATTATTATTATTATTATTATTATTATTATTATTATTATTATATCATCTAATATTATTTAATTATAACTTATGATTTAACTGTTATTAATTCTTTATAAATATATACTCATCTTATATTTTTTTGTGATAAATTTTATAATTAAATTAGTACTTTTTGTATATTTATATTCTGTATTTCTATAATATATTTATTTAATTTAACTTATACTTTAATTTAATATAACTTTTTTATTCTTAATTGAATAGTTTTTTAAATTTTTTAAAAAATAGTAAGAAGAGCAAGATGTTACATTGAGTAAATGCATAAGAGAGATGACATAATTGCTTATATTTAAATAAATAAATAAATAAATAAACTATTGGTAAGTATTGGAAGCATTAAAAATAAAATAACACTTAAAAACCCTATTAAATATACTTATTGGCAAATACATGGATTTTCTATCTCAGAACCAAGAAGATAATAATAAGCTAACAGTACTGGGAATAGATAATAGCCAAGTACTCAAAAAATACAAAAGATGGTACCTAAAACCAAAATTTTTTGACTTTATCCTCAAATTGAATCTTAATGCTTTACCTACAGCACATTTCATTCGCTTCAGAAGATTTTACCTCAATGTTGATCCAATATGTTCTTTGTGTCATAGGAAAGAAGAAACACAAGAGCATTTGATGCACTACTGTAGAGGCCTAGAAAAAGTTAGACAACTGATTTTGAACAATTATAGGAAAAATGAAACCACAATAAAAAAAATATGCTGAGAACATTCAAGGAAAACAAAATACCAACAATTCGTGCAGCCACTTTCAGCTTATATGCCTTATGGTGTACCAGATGTACATTTACCTTAGGAAACAATACAAGAAGACATCCTAACACATATCATAACAAGCTAGAAAAACTTAAAAAAAGGGACAATCATCTTGCACCACCGGACATTTTTGCTGTCACTTGGTCTCTTTTTAAAATAAGAGCAGCATTATAATGGAAACACAAAACATAACCTCAGAAAGAATGGAAATCCAGAATGGACCAACAGTAAAAACTGAACTATGAAAACAATAACAATTAGTAAAGACTCTAATAGAAAAAAGTTTCTTTCTGTAATTAATGATGGATCCTAGTTTATTAATATATTATACAATGTACAATCTGATATGATGTAACCAATTTTTGCCTAATAAAGTTTGCTTTGAAACATAAATAATAAGTATAGCTAAGTTATAGTATGACTGCTGATTAGGATTTACAAAATTTAAATTGTAAATATTATATTTCTAGAAAAGATGATAATATATGGGCAGTTAAAATCTTAATCTGGATGTCAAAAGATTGTAAAAGACATAGAAAGAGATCAGATGTGAGATGGCTGAATGAAATAAAGAAATGTGCTGGGTAATGTGGAGAAGAGAGGCTAAAGATTGGAAAAGTTGGACTAGATGAAGAGATTTTCATCCTGCAATGGATTAACAATGGTTAAAATGATGATGATATTATTAAGAATTGTAGAGTTAATATCAGAAGTTTATATATATATATGTCCAAAAGATGGCGCTATACCAAAACCGCCGAACAAGTGTAAGATTTGTTTTACATAAACGAAAAAAGAGTCAGAAATTAACTACCTCTTTCATTTGCTCACCCCCAGATCAGCTGATTTCAAGCTGGTTTGCTATCTGACTCTTTTTTCGTTTATGTAAAACAAATCTTACACTTGTTCGGCGGTTTTGGTATAGCGCCATCTTTTGGACATAAATAACAAGTGATAGCAGGTTACGTGATTAACTTGTATTTGTTTTTTCATATATATATATACTGAAAAAAAAATGTCAAAACTTATACATTTAACAGAATAAATAAATTTATTAAAACTATTACCAAGTCAATTTATTTATTATGAACTTTGTGATTTAATAGTTAGCATATCTCCATGTATAAAGTTAAATCATAAATTTTATTGGGCTGCTTACATCATTAAAAATCACTTATTCAATATTATTATTGTTTAATTTTATTGTCCAATTAAATAAATTTGTAATACATATCATCAGCATTATCAGCAACTAAAGATAATGCCTTATTATTGCAGCCAAATAATTATATCTTCAGCAATTCATTTCACAACTGCATATAAAAAATATCTGATTTCACTGAGCACACTTATTCTTGGTCAGTCTTTCAATATTTTTGCTCAAATTTTGTCTTCAAAATATTTTGTAAAAAACTGTTATGACTAAAAATATTTTCCAAAAACTTAATCTTTCACATGTTTATTATATTCACTAGATCTCTTTTCACTCCAAAATCTTCTAGTATTTGGTCATTAATCTTATCCATTCAGCTCATTCTAGTTAATCTTCTCTAAGAGCAATACAGAGACTTCAGACTAATCAAAGAAGTATGAAGAGACACATATTGGGAATAACAAGAAGAGATCAAAGATGCAATATATGGGTAAGAGAATGAACAGGTGTTACTGATCTCATTGAAAAAAATTAAAAGACTGAAGTGGAGTTGGGCTGGACATATTGCTAGAAGAGATGATAATAGATGGACAATTGAAATCTTAAACTGGATTCCAAGAGATTGTAAAAGACCTAGAAAGAGACCACATGTATGGATGAAATAAGAAAGTGTGCAGGGGTGATGTGGAGAAAAGATGCTAAAGATCGGGGAAGATGGATTGAACTTGGAGAGACCATCATCCTGCAGTGGATTGATAATGGTTGATGATGATGATGAAGGCCACATTTCCATTTTTTCAATCTTTTTCTTTCTTGTTTCTCCAAGGACCATATCTGATAATCATATATCAGACATTTTTTCTATTTATTTACATAAATTACAGAGGCACCGCCTGGCTCCAAGCATCAGGAAATAAACTAACACATGTATATTGAAAGCAATATTTTATCCAATATAATAATGTAACCATTATAATAACGTAACCATTACACAGCACTATTTGTAATGCTGGGCCAAATCATGGAGAACATAAGTTATTTTCAAGGAATGATGTAGACCACAGCATCTTGCATAAACAAAATAGCAAATGGTGATAATAATTTATTTACAAATATACCCATTAATAGATGTATAATTTATCTTCATTAATAAATCAACAAATCATGTAACAGTAATTTATTTACAAAGTATAATCATTAATTGATATGAAATTTATTTCTTTAACAAAGCCCTTTAAACTTTATACATCATAATATCAATATATTCCTAGGTAATATAACACATTCACCTTACCTTTAACCCTGACTTCAATAAATTTAAATATAATTATACACATGTATGAATTCACAAATATAAAATTTTGTTTGACTCGCATGTCTTCTAGTACCTACACATACGTATGTTTTATATGGGATAGACATCAACGCTATCTTTATTATAGTAAACTTAAGAAATGGTCTTTTTAAGATCCTATTCCTAAATATAACTGCTTATTTAATAATAATTATAAAGGAATAGCCTTTTGGTCTTAACCCTAATGAAATAAACCTTCTATACAATAATTACAAAAAGTGGACTTTTGGTGCTAAACTTAATTTAATACAATTATATAGGGATGGCTCATTCTGAGATAGATCCCCAACTCATTAAATCAATAGGAATGTATTCTCCCATATGGATGCAAACATATGTAAATTATTAAATATTGAACAAACAACTGCAATATAAACCCATCTACATAAAATCTAATTTTCAATAATCAAATATAAGTTTAATTATGCACAAATGAAATTAATAAAAATAATTTTATTGTTAACTAAGATTATTTGTGCCTTAGACAATTTACATATGTACAGTGCGTTTATACGATTATCATTTTTCTTTATCTTTCCTCTTAAATTAATAACTTATATAAAATTCATAAGCTTAGCATACATATGTGATACATAATAATAATACTATTTTTTTTTTAAAAAATAATTTTAACAAGTAAAGAGAAGTTATTAGAAATTCATTTATTTATCTCACTCTCTTTTTTTAAACTAACAGTTTTTTTAAAAATAATACACAGATAATAAGCCTTGTTTACAAGTTCAAATCATTTAAAATAAAATACAAATCACTCTTTAATAACTGAAACACAGGCTTACTATATACCTGTGTCTATATATGTAATATAGGGTATATGAGCACAGACTTTCAGATGACCCATTACTCTCCACTCTATCTAATAACACAGATACACTCAAGCACATATATCCTGAAAAGATAAATAATCACCAATATACGTATTTCATGCTAAACCAGCAATCATCAGTTGATCCAGATAATCATCTCCCACACATATATACTATAAGTGCTCAGATATATATTAAGATAGACAATCTTCATACCTTCCAATCCCCTACACACTCCAACTCTTCAACCATCCATTCAATTGAAAATCTGACGATGGAATGCTCGAAGGCCACCCTGAGGCTGAGATTCTTGTCACACCCATGTTGACCTAAGGTCGATCTGAACCCCACATGTACAGGACATAATCCATTTTAAATAAGACTCACCCAAAACAAAATAATTGTCATTTACTTCTTTTTCACAAAGGTCAAAGTTCATTAAGAGTGATAATAGTCTTGTTATTTCTAGCTGTCTTTTAAATAAGCCTATTTCTTCCTTTCAGCCAGAATTATTCAAAGTGTTCCAGATTAGATTAGATCTAGCTAACTGTTAGTAGTGTCCTTCCTCTTTATTCACAAAGCATAGTGACGATCCTGGGATTTAGGACAATCCTGGGATTTGAATGAAGTAATATCCCTTTTTGATCAACAGAAAAGAAAATGATTTTTATATTAAAATTTAATTTCTTTTTTGAACCTCATTTCAGTTCTTTTTTTAAAAATCAAATTTGCATATTATTTTGCTTAGAAGAAAAAAACAATTCAGTTTTTTTTTATTGAACTGAACAATGGATTGATCATTTCAATATATACATATATAGTGATTTATGCACAATATTTTATATATATGTTACTAAGTTAAAATTATAAAGAGACTATGCAGTCATCTAAACACATTATAATAAAAATAGATAAAATATATTACAAATTTTATAAATTGCCAATTTTCAAATGATTTGAAAAAATTATAGATGAGAAAAGATGGCCTGAAGAGATAAGGAGATGTATATTCAGATAAAAAATGTATAATATAGTAGACTTTCCATATTTATGGTATTTAATTCCAAGCCTCAGCATGGATATCAAAATTCACAGGTAATAGGAACTATATGTAATATACATTTAAATAGTAAAGATGTTTTTAATATTTAGATACAACATGTATACACACCCATTGGCAAATAAATTAAAACTTTTTTTATTTTAAAATAAAATAAAAAACAAATTCAATAGATATCCATGAATTAAAAAGAACTAATTGCATTGAGCTTCCTATTTAATTTTATTTCAAAATTTAATTCATGATCTGTGTTGTAATTAAACCAACTTAATTGCTTAAGAAAAAAATAAATTTGTTATTGAAGAGTAATATAATTTTCAGATTTTTTGAATTTTTTTTTAGAAGTTACACCTGTTGCTAAGATGAATTTGAACAAACAAGGGAATAAAAAGTTGAGGACTTTTATCATTAAAAATAAATTAGTTTGATTTATTGCTGCTAAACTTTTGTACCTATATAAAAATATACATACCCATTGCTTTAAAAGATTATATTATTAAGAAAATAAAGGTATGCAGTACAGAAAAAGAATTTGAATATACACAAAATAAGTACTAAAGTGAAGTTAATGCTAATTTGAATTATCAGCAATTTGCATATTTTTAAAAAGCAAATAGCTTATACATATGTGGGTAAAAGTTTACAATTGTTATTTGCTTAATGACATTTTTCCAATTACAATAAGCACTGATTACTCTATACAATTTATTTATTTTTATTAATTTTTATTTATTTAATATTTTTGAATTGCAAATAACTGAAATCATAGACATGCAAATTACAAATACTAGAGATTATTGTATAGATAAAAAATTGGTATATATATATAAAAGAATTCGAATATGTGT
>JAQFVV010000814.1:0-203766 GCA_028023455.1 Epiperipatus broadwayi | reverse complement strand
GGGGTTAAGTGGAAGCGATATATGAATGATAAGAAAAATATTCGTGACAAAGGTAAATGGAAAGTTTTCAAGATAATTAAAACTAAATTAAAAATAAATCAGAAGGGAAATGTCTGCTTATTGAAAAATGTGCTGAATATTAAGATACAACTTATTAATATGTCTCTGAATGAATATTTTCTAGGAGAAAAGATTTGAACAGATTATTATCAGTGAATATAATTGTTATGTATTATAAAAACTTTTATGATAAATTATAGACAATATCAGTCACATCAGTTTATTGAAGAATCTAAACTATGTTGAGGATAATATTTTTATTAACTTTAAAGAGAAAGTGTAGACTGCTCTACGTTAAATGAGAAAATTAATAAGGAATACATCAAGAATAATACAAAGATGTCATTAATATTGGAAGGATCTAAGTAAAATATACCATACCAGTGGAAAATAACCTCCAATATTGTAGATAACATGAGAGTGTTGGAATCCCATAGATTTAATAATTTTCATATAAATATAAAAGGTGTTAAAATAATAAGATTGATGTGTGACAAGATGAAAGTATGAAAAACAATTGAGATACTATTAATAAAAAATTAATGTTTTTTTTTTTTTTTGATGAACTCCTATGTTAAAAAAAAAAAACTGGTAACATAATGTTTGTATATATACTTAGGTTCATGTTTTAAAGTAATCATTATCAATATGGGGGGAGGGGGGGAGTCAGTCAAGAGATAAGAAAATCATTAATTAATGTGATTTGTTTATCTATACTAGTAGTTGTTTAACATTCTTTTTATTTGATTGAATATTACTAGACCATTAAAGTAAATGTATATAAGCTATGAGTTAATAGAATATACACACAAAAATAGTAAAATGAATAAATTATAAGAAGGAGGGATGCATCTGTGTTCTAGCAGAATATTAAAATGACAAATGATGATATTTAAAGTTTGATCTGATGTTTAATTATTAATGCTGTAATATCATTGTAATATAGTTGTAGCTAATTTTATTTTATAAGTCTTCATAAGTATTATTTATAAGACAGGTATAAAACATATAAATTGGAAATAGGAAATTACGACTTCAGTAATATATTAGATAAGATGAAGATAGATATTTTATTTGATGCAATATGCACCAAGGAATGGTTTATCCACATTCAGCTCAATATTCTAAATGGTAAATGAAAATTAGTGTAGTCAAATGGGATAGGATTAAGGATAAAAATTATTTGTGGTATTTAATAAAACCATAAAAAAATTGAGTGTAAGGCAAAGGGATATCAAATGGTGAACATCATAAAATAAACATGGTAAAAATGTAATATATCATAATACTATAACAAAATTATTTTAGTTGAGAATAAAATATCAATCCATATTTTTAAATCTTCTTGTTCTCATTACAACTATAAGGGGTAATAGATGAAAAAAACAAACAAAGATTGATCATTTATTATACACATTATTTTGTAATACAAGAGACAAAATTAAATACCACCCAATATTTGATTGTATTACCAAGGAATTTTATTTTGATTATCACAGTGTAACTCAAGGGGAATATAAATGTTTAAATTTTTACATACACATATTATATTGTTGTCTAATTTTTTTTAATGTTGTTTTATGTTAAGTCATTTATTAATTCTAATGAATTATTCAAAATTTGTAAATAAGATATTAAAATTCATGTTTTAAAAGTTAAATCAAGTATCTAGAATTGCATTTCTTTATGGGAATCATCATCACTATGCCATCATCAGAGAGTATGAATTGTAATATACACATTAACTCAAATATTCAACTTGAGATTTAATCTTGTATAACCAGTATTTCATAAAATATTTCATAAATGGGATCTTAAATTATTGTAAATTGCCTTGGTCATATCAGTCATTGGTAAAATCTATTGCACATTTATTAAAATAAGTTATTTATAGGAAATTAGATTAGGATTAGACTTTTATTTAAAGTTTTAAATCATGATCACAATTTAGATAACAATATTTATTTATTATTTAATGGCAAAGAACATTAATGTGAAGTAATACTAAAATGTTAATTATAGATTAGTTATAAATCTTTTCTGAAATGATACACTACCTATAGAGTTAAGTAAAATCCCTCTTGATATTTTATAGGTAGTATAAATAGCTAATTAAAATCAATAATAATCCTGTGACCTCCTTACTATAATATTATTATTATTATGGTTATTCTTAATAATAATAATAATAATAATAATAATAATAATAATAATAATAATAATAATAATAATAATAATAATAATAATAAACATCAATATACAATCAAATGATAATATAATTTATTAATTAGGTTAACTTAAATTTAATAATTATAAATACTTTATTATATTCATTCAAGTATTATTGTCAGTCATGGGAATATTTAGATACTTAATAAGGAGGAGTATCTTGATACTCTTATGCCATTGAATGAATACTTCAGTATTTATTTAATGTTAAAGGGATATGCAATCTTGTTAATAGGATCAGTAAGTCTCATAATTGCTAATACCAATTAAATATGATTTAGAAATAATAAGAATATTAAATTGTACTTAGATAAAATCATAGTATAACCCAATTTAGGAAATTATCATGTCTTCTAGGGTCATCCTCCTATTGGCAGGATACAACATATATATATAGATTGATTGCCTATATCTATAAACTAAATTATATATATAAATTATTTAGCTTTGAAAGAAGAATACTGACATTATACATAATTAGAGGGATTTGAACTCAGGATTTTTCAGTCTACTCATACTCCATTTCATCTCAACCAACTAATACGCATGACCACACACATGCAAAAAGATATATGATCACCAATATATGTATTTTGTGCAGAACCAGCAGTCGTCAGTTGGGCGAAATCATAATCTTCCATTCATACACAACCAGTGCTTGGTTTATATTAAGATAGCAATTCCTCAAACTTTAATGGACAGGCTTCAATCTTCTAACCCTTCCAACTATTCAACTATCCATTTCATTGGAAAACTGACAATGGAATGCTCAAAGCCATTTTTGGATTTGATGTTGAAGTCATACTGATGTAAACATTATGTCAATCTCCTTATATTATCAAACTATTACGTATCCATATCCGTTAATAGGAGATATGATGGGCTAAACTTATACTAAGATGTAAATTACACACTGCCTTAGAATTACATATTGCTTGGGAAAGATTACATCTTAGTATAAGTTTGGCCCATCTCTCTCCTATTAATATATATGGGCATGTAATGGTCTGATAATATGAGATTGATGTAATGTCTACATGGATGTGTCTACAATATTAAAACCAACAAGGACTCTGAGCATTCCATCATCGGTTTTTCACTGAAATGGATGGTTGAATAGTTGGAGGGGTGAAAAGATTGAAGCTTGTCCATTAAAGTTTGAGGAATTGCTATCCTAATATAAATTGAGCACTGAATTTGTATATGTGTGGGAGATTGTGAATTGGCCAAATTGACAAATGCTGGTTCTGCAGTTTGAGCTGAAGTGGGGGATGGATAGACTGAAAAATCCTGAGTTCAAATCCTTCTAATTAGATAGAAAAGAAACATTCAGTATAGGAAAATTATATACTGCCTTAGAAAATTACAATAATATTTCTTAAGGCTAAGCACTTTCAGAGCTTTCATCTCCATATTCATAGCCTTCAAACAAGATAATTTATGCAAATCTATGCAAGCTCATTTATATTGTCCATCTCTTTGAAATAGAAAAGCATGTATCCTTATAGACCTATTTACTCTAATTCTACAGCAATTAGGTATAATATTCGCTTGCTTACAATTTTGCAAAAAATAAACACGATGATAAGGTCTAATTAGCATGTCTAATTTTAGACAATCTCTTTCGTTATAACGTATATCCATAATATTGTAATTTCAGATTTTTCTTCACCATTAACAACTGTGTAAGATTTAATACACTTGACATATATAGTGAATTTAAATTCTTAAAAAATTGCAATAATATTTCTTAAGGCTAAGCACTTTCAGAGCTTTCATCTCCATATTCATAGCTTCAAACATGATAATTTATGCAAATCTATGCAAGCTCATTTATATTGTCCATCTCTTTGAAGTAGAAAAGCATGTATCCTTATAGACCTATTTACTCTAATTCTACAGCAATTAGGTATAATATGCGCTTAGCCTTAAGAAATATTATTGCAATTTTTTAAGAATTTAATTTCACTATATACGTCAAGCGTATTAAATCTTACATACTGCCTTAGAATAACATTATGTGTGTAAAATTATTGCCTTTGATTAGCTTATTTGCTGCACTAAAACTAAACAAATGTCTTAAAACATTAACTAATGTTACATTAAAATTTATTTTAAAAGAATATTATAAATGTTTGCATTTTTTTAAAAAAACAAACAGGATGACATATACATTTGTATAAACGAATAAAGAAGGTATAGTATGTGCGTAAACATTTAATAATAATAGTAAAAACATAGATTGGAATTTAAATGTACTGAAATATATTAATAAGTTAGTGTATGTGTTTTAATTCTTATTTTTCTTAAAAATTTTAACTTCATTTTTGAATTAAAAAGGATTATATATTTAAATAATTATTATTTAGAATTTATTTTTGTTTATTTTCAAAAAACGATACCAAAAAAAAAATGTGGAAATTTTTTATAGAATACTAATTCAAACTCTAGCGTGTTCTTCAAGATTGTTCTAATCTGTATTCAAAATTTTCCATGGTATTATTTTTTAAGACTTATCATGACGTAAATAAGAGATTATAAATTCATCTTAAAAATTCATTGAACTAAATTCTTTTATATTATTCAGTATATATAAAAAAATGTCTACTGGATAATACAAAAGATTTTGAGTGGGAATTTCAGTATTCCTCCCAAGCTATTTGCCACATATGCTATTAACAACTAGACAAACTATCCTTAAAAAAACAAACAAATAAATATATCCTACAAGAATTAAAATGGGATCTCAGCATTCATTTAGCCTTCAATTATAGTTTTTCTCTGAATTTTCGTATCCATATTAATTAGTTTAATAAATGTTTTGAGAAACTTTAATAAAATATAGAACCCTATTTAAGTGATTAAGAACTTATGAACTAACTGTTAAAACTAATTCATTTTGTTATGGCTAATTTATTTATTTTTATTAAGAAATCTCATTACGATAGAATTCAACAATCTTCAAAAATGGCATTTTGAGCTACTCCAGTCATATATACATGTATTTTCCAGGCACTAACATTATTGGACCTTAATCTACAGAAGAAGAAAAAACAGTTTATTGTGTAAAAAAATTGGGTATTAATTAATCCTCCCCTCTTTAACTCTCAAATTAAAAACTGAAGTTGCCAAGAATAAGATACAGATAGAAAGTAATATGATTTTTTTTTTGTTACAAATATTTAGATGGTACACACATTAGACTTTGATATACAGTATTCATGTGTGCTTACATTATGTTTTGCATGAAAGACACATTTAGAAAATCTGAATATTTCTTTCTTAATGTGAATACATACATATGGTTAAAATTTATAAGTAGTATTTTGGGAGAGTATACTACTTTAGCTGTATTTTTATATTGGACTATTTCCATCATCTAATATGTGTGTTGAATGTCTTTAGAAAAGTTTAATTTTTAGTTAAATATTCCAAATGCATTCAACTGTTAGTAATATCACAGCAAACAGGTTAGTATATACACAATGTTTCAAGAGGTATTTTTCTCCCCTCTTCTTCAGGTGTTGCTGGCCTGACCAGTGACAATACTAGCATGGGATTCGAACCTGGCCCTTAGAATCTTCATAATTGAATTTTAAGGTAATGCTCTAACCAACTGAGCCAGCGTTACCTTAAAATTCAATTATGAAGATTCTAAGGGCCCAGGTTCGAATACCATGCTAGTACTGTCACTGGTCAGGCCAGCAACACCTGAAGAAGAGGGGAGAAAAATACCTCTCGAAACGTTGTGTATATACTAACCTGTTTTCTGTGATATTATTAACAGTTAGTGCATATACTAACCTATTTGCTGTGATATTACTAACATTTGTTTGCTGTGATATTACTAACAGTTGGTGCATATACTAATCTGTTTGCTGTGATATTATTAACAGTTGAATGCATTTGGAATATTTAACTAAAAATTAAACTTTTCTAAAGACATTCCACATACATATTAGATGGTGGAAATAGTCCAATATAAAAATACAGCTAGAACACCATCATCACAAACCTTCAGAAAAACACTATACTACTTAAAGTTCTTTTGGATTTTATTTATTTATTGAAAAAGTAAAGATATGAAATAACCAGTCTGATAAATATGTGACTTTTCTTTAAGCGTAACCAACAAAAACAAATCCAGCAATAGTAGTTAATGTTAAATATATATATATATTTCAAGAATTTTATGCCACAAAAGAATACAAAAATGGGAAAGAGCTTCAAGATGCTACCCATTATCATTTTTAATATTTCGAAATATATTAGCTGGATTATTTACGTTTTATTTATTTATTATATATGTTAGTTAACTTAACTGTAACTTATCAAACATGCTTCTTAATATTTTAGTAATAAAAATAGAATAATACTTTTAGGTTATATTTACGCATAAAGTAGATGCTTATCAGGATAATCGAGTTAACATTAATTCTCTACATATTCAATCTATATGTTAAATATTATCTTTGACACTCATAGATTGTTTTTCTATGATAATAATTTATATAAATATATATTAGATTCTTCAAACCCCATTATTTTAATTAATTTGCTCTGCAGCTAGTATTTGATTTGTATTTTAAAAAAAAAAACAGACAGGCAAACATACAGAAAGAGAGAGAGAGAAAGAGAAAAAGTACTCTTTGCCTTCACATTACATCGATATCTGCTTTCACCATTCTCCACATGCATACACTTCATACTTCTTTACCCATTCAATCTGCATAATATGCTCTCCATTAATGACCATTACTATATATTTACCTTTTAACAAGTTCACTTATTCAGATAAAAGATTTTCAAATCATTAACCAAAAATGGTTTATTGCCTTGTATGAGTGCATAAAAAGAAATGATTTCCTGTCATAATAATCACAATGTTACAATTAAAGGAAAATAATAATTTAATTATTAAAAAGTTAAAGTCAGTGTATAGTACTTATATGATGTCATTTACAATAAAGATTTTTTTAAAAAAATTGAAGTAAATATAATAATAACGAGAAAGGCTGAAACCTTTGACAGATGAGCCTTAAAAATGCTTATATGACAGCCAATCAGATGTAATAATATATTGAGATGAATAAATAGTTTAAATAAAGTATAAAACTTCATGAAGTAGAGTGCATAATATAATACTATATAAAGCATTTAAATTCAATAATAGTCTTTAACTAACAATAGTGGCACTTTAAGTAATTGGTAAAAGCTAGATGTAGCTTTATAACATTTGTTATTTGGAAGTTTGTTTCTCTATTGATTATAAATCAAAGTTACTATTGTCGGATAAATATTTCATTATGTTATATTAGTAGACAATTTATTAATACATATATAATTCCACAAAAATTGTAATTTTATATGCTATTAATATCTTGATACTACAGATAAAGTTTTTGTTTACTGAAATAAGATTATTCTCACAATTGAAAAATCATTGTGTAATTAATTACTCTATAGAACTTATAAATCTCCTTTAAAATAATATATATTAATTAAAATGGAAAAGACTATTTTAGATCAGATAATTATTTCAAAGTAACTATAAAGTCCTATGAGCCATTCTAAAGAAAGATTAATCAATTGCTGAATTCAAATCCCTTTTTCATTTATCTATTAATATACTATATATAAAACTAGATATTATTATGTAATATTAAGATCTATTAAATAATATTTCTGATATTGTATTCAATATCTTTTTCTCTTTTATTTGCCTTAAAACTATTTTTATAACATGAATATAATCAAATATAATATCAAAAATAAATTATAAAAACAAAGATTGTATTTAAGTAAATTATATAAATATACTTTTGGTTATATATATATATATGGAACAGGATTTCACATAAAGCTAGATGGTCTTATAAATGTAATCACATGATAACAGTCCAAGCTTATCTAAACCATGAATTTTCAAACTGCTGTCAAGGCAATTTCTAGCAGCAGATTGAAGATTCGTGATTTAAATAAGTTTGGACTGTTATCATATATATTTATATAGAATCATAAATAAATAAATTTTAACAGCAAATATAATATTATAGTTTAAAATTCTTTTGTAGCGCTTTCGATTATGTGGTAATCCTTGTCAGCTTTAACTGAATTTCAATTTTTCAAACTTAATGTTATGTATATTTCCATAAGCTGTGTATGGCCATAATCGCAACTTGCCTATTAATAATGTCATTCTTATATTTATCAATTAATATTGCTTCTTTAGTTTTTCTCTTTTTATGATTGATAAATATAAGAATGATGTTATTAATAGACAAATTGCAAATACGGCCATACACAGCTTATGGAAATATATGTAACATTAAATTTGAAAATTTAAAATTCAGTTCAAGCTGATGAGGACTACCACATAATCGAAAGCGCTACAAAAAAATTTTAAGCTATAATATTGCATTTACCATTAAAATTTATTTATTTATATATAAAATATTTTATAACGGGTACTGTATTTTACATTTATTATATAGAATCATATATATTATACAATATGCATAATATAAATGTATATATATATATATTGCTAAAAATGTATAAAAATATGAGATTAACTAATTTTCAATACAAATATTTATTTATAATAATAAATTAATAATAATCTGTTCTAATTGAATATTGTAAGTATGTTATATAATGAAGATAGTGTAATAATAATATTTTTATATTATTTTGTTTCAAAAACAAAAAGAAACAATTATGCATGAGTATGCATGCATATAGGTTAAATGTGTTAATTGTATTTGAAAATATTTTTGCTTGTGGTTATATTTTACAAACCAACTTTTAAATATATCCTGCTAATTTTGGCTAATAGCTTGAAAATTTCAAACACCCTAATGTTTTGTAAATGACATCAATACAACTTGTAGTCAAATCTATATAGCTCATGTGGGCAAATTAATTTCGTTTAAAAAAATTAATAAAAAATATTGCAGTGGTATAAGAGACTTTTAGACAACTTGTTAATAGTAAACTTTTATTTTGTGTATCATTGCATAAGAGATTTTGTCCAGTTTGCAGTTTTATATAATAATAAAAAAGACTAGAAGATTTAAAAATATAGAATTAAAAAAAGAGATAAGCTGAAAGAGTACAGTAAAAAAATGTGTGAAAAAATACTTTTTGAATAAATTAAAAAATAGAAAAAAGACTACATTGATACATGCTAAAAGAGAGCAATACCTAGATATAGGTACAAAAAATATAATTTGGATCTGGAAGTTTATTGATCTTTATTTATTCTGTGGAGAAGAATACATTTAATTTCTCTAAGCATCTAATTATCAATTTGCTCATTTATGTGAAAGGCCTCACATAATATATTTTAAATTTCTGATTCCATATTCATATCTATGATTAAAAGAGAGAGATATTAAGAAAGATATTTTTCAAAAGACAATAAAAATGGCTAGAAAAATTACTGAAGAAATGATCTAAAAGATAATATATATATAAGTTAATTATGAGCATTTTAAAAGGAGGATAAACATTGGAAAAGTTTGGAGAGAATGATGTAAAATAATGTTGATCATTTTTTTTCTAAAAATCAGGATTGTACAAAATTAGAAATATTTGTGGTAAACCACAAAAACTATAATATTGGGAACATGAATCACAATGACGTACTTATCTCACAGAGATTCACATTAAATGATCAATCAAATCTTCTTACTTTACACATTTACTCTTTAGTAGATTTAACATATTCTATTAAAAATCAAGTTAGATTTTTATTATTTCCATCTTAATTGATATTCAAGTAATGCCATTAGCATTTTATTAACTCTTTTCAACATTTACTGTTGAGTAAATATTTTATTTTTATCCTGAAATTAGTTTTAAGACTTTTTTTAAAATCATAATACCATTTTTAATTTTGTGTATTTTATTTTTGAAATTATTTTTATATTATACTTGCTAATTTTTTCCATTTTATTGTTTCTTGTCAATCTTATTAAATACTTCTAGTTTTCAAAATCTAAAAACAAATTTCTTTTTATTAGTTATGTCTAATCAAAAGTTTTAATTCAATCATATTAAATGTAAATAAATAATATAAAAACTCTGTCAGATAATGAAAATTATTCTACACAGCGTGATAAACAGAGCACAAAAACATTAATTATAAACAACAATTAGCAAAGCGCTTTCGGTACTGTATACCAGAATCATGCTGACATGATTCTGGTATACAGTACCAAAAGCATTTGGCTAATTGTTGTTTATAATTAATGTTTTTGTGCTCTGTTTATCATGCTTTATTCATGTAGAATAATTTTCATATTAAATGTATAATATTAGAATAATTTCAGATGTTCTGGGAGAAAAAAAAACAATAGTCAAATTTATATTATTCAAAATTAAATATTAACAATGGCAGCACAAATGTAAATAAAATTAAAGCAGAAGCTATGATAACCTCTCATCAAGCTATCTGTCAATAAACAAAAAACAACAGAATGAGTCCACATGTGCTTTAGCTTGGATCATAATATATAAGAATTCAATTTAATGACATATTGCAATGCAAAGTATGAATTCTATACATCAACACAATCTTAACACAATAAGCTATAATTTTTTTGTAATTCATCAATAAATTAAATTGTCAAAATCTAAAAATTATTTTCTTTTTATTGGAGGTGTGCAATCAAAAATTTTATTTCACATATATTAAATGTATAGAATATTAAAATAATTTCTGATGTTCTGAGGGAAAGACTCAATATTCAAATTTTCATTATTCCAAATTAAATATTAATAGTGATAGCTCAAAAGTAGAAAAAATTAAAGTAGAAGTTAAATCCATCAATAAACAAAAAAGAACAGAATGAACTAACTTATACTTTAGATTAGATCATATATAAGCATTCAATTTATTGACATGTTACAATGCAAAGAGTAAATTCTACATATTAACACAATCTCAACACAACTATAAACTATATGTTTTGTAATACATCAATAAATTGAATGCTTAAATATGATACAAGCTGCTAAAGTGCAAGTAAGCTCATTTTTCTTTTTTCATTTATTGATGGATTTATAATAGTTTATATATAATTACTGAGGGTTTATAGTAACATTTTAATTACACAAAATTATAACTATCAGTAAATTACAATAATTAGAGACAATTCTATGAAAATGTGAATGTTTTTTTAAAAACAAATCTTGGAAATAGTCCAATATAAAAATACAGCTAGAACACCATCATCACAAACCTTCAGAAAAACAATAATAAAAAATATTTATGTTTTTATATATAAGTTTTTAATTGTTTACAATGTAATAAATAAACAAAGTAAAGTACTTATGTAGTTTGACTGCCAGAAGCTTGTCATCATTTTTTTTAATGACTCATTTTCAGGGGCTTAAAACATGTGCTATAAACAATATGGCTGACTCTAAGTTATCATATTCAATAATTACATTGTTGTTTTCATTTCTTAAAATTGATAAAGAAACACAGAAGTCCAAAGGGTTGTAAATCAAATTTTTTTAAATGTAATTACAGTATATAAAGAATGCACTATCCCGTAATTTTGAAAATATTCCATTGAAACACACAAAAATTCAAAGGGTTATAATTAACATTTTTTAAAGTGTAAATTCACTACACCAGCTATAAACTAATATCAGTGCAGTCACAAAAGATGTTTTGAATCCTTACAGATAGGTGCTTAGATCATGTGTGACATTGCTTCTCTATTCACATAAAGTGTAATTTCAAGCTCATTATTACATACTTTTTAGGAGGGCACTATCCTGTAATTTTCAAAATATTCCACTGCATCTTGTTCTGTCAATGAAATATTCAAAATTTTAATCATATTTTCAAAAATGATATAATAAAGAAGAAATGTTAAAAAAAAATCAGCATGTGTAAAACAATGTTAAAAAAAATTATGATAATTTTAGTCATGGCAGGTAAACTATGTAAATATTCCAGTGCATCCTGTTCTGTTGATGGTAGATTCCAAATTTCGATCATATTTAAAAAAACTGATTAAAGAAAAAAATGAATTAAAAAAAAATCACTATAACTTTATATACAAATTACCGAATGCTTAAAAAAATGACTATTTTAGCACCATGTGTTCTAAATGGAATTTATTGAAAAATGTTATCTAATTTTCTTAAAATTAACATTCAATTTAGAATTATGAATGAAATATATTAAAAAAATTAGGATTAGGTCTGCAATAAATTCCATTTATAAGATAATGTCAAAATGTTAACACTATGTGAACACTTAACACCAGGCTAACAGATAAAATGTGACCAAAATTATCTTAATTTTTTTTTTACCATTGTTTTACATATGATTTTTTTAACATTCCTTCTTTACATATCATTTTCGAAAATATGATTAAAATTTGGAATATTTCATCTTCAGAAAAAGATGCAGTGAAATATTTTCAACATTGGATAGTGCCTGCCTAAAATGTTTGTACTAGTGAGCATGAAATTACACTTTATGTGTAAATGGATATGCAATGTTGGACATGTTGTAAGGAACTAATGTTTGGAAAGGAACATGGTTACAAGCCTCCAAAACATTATTTGTGAATGCACTGACATTAGTTTACAGTGGGTGTAGTGAATTTTCATAAAAAAAGTTAATTACACTAAAAAAAGTGTTCCTTACAACCCTTGAATTTGTATGTTTTAGTAGTGGAATATTTTTAAAATTATGGGATAGTGCACACCCAAAAAGTGATGTTTGTTTGCCTGTTTGTTATGATCTATTAAATGCTGGGTTTTTTTAAAAAAATTATACTGTATTTACATTAAAAAATTTGGACTTCTATATTTCTTTATCATTTTCAGAAATAAAAAAAAAAGCATAATTATTCAATAACATAACTTAGACACAGCCATATTGTCTATACCATGTGTTGTAATTCCCTGAAAATGGATTATTTAAAAAAAAATGGATGGCAAGCTTGGCAAGCAAACTGCATAAGTACCCAAAGGAAAATATTAAAAATTATTTTCATAAAAAACATCATTATTTTAAAAAAAATTATTAATAATGTAGCCTGAACAATCTTTCTCACCAAATTATCTTTTAGTTCTAATACAATCATAAGCTTTTTTGTTGCTGATTTTACCATTTTAAGCATTATTTCTTTCATTCATTTTGATTAATTTACCTTTTTTAAAACACACAAACATAAGTGAATAATAGGGGTGGAGTGCATGATAACATGTAAATATTAACTAACAATAAGATTAGCAAAAAATTTAATTAAGTAAGAGTGATCTATATTCAAACTTCAATTTAGTGATGTTATTTTTATCTTACTGATAAAACCTGCACTAACCATACCCCATCTGTATATATAATTATTTTACACATAATAATAATTAAATTATAAAATACTAGGATATATTAAATCAATATTTCTACAGTGGCAACATCTATCTCTTTGTCTTCTTTAAATATAATTAACAAATACAAACACCACAATGTCTCACACTTTCTTTCAGAATAAAGAAAAAAAAAACAGGAACAAAGACAAAGAATAAAATAACACAAAATCAAAATTTAATAAAGTTCAAATCTTGCAAATTTTTGTATAGTAATAGAATGGCAGATTCTAAAACTCAAGTCTGTAAATTATAGCACAGCCTCTTCATCTTCGAATGCTCAAATTTCATAGGCAGTTTCCTGAGTAATAAACTATTTGATTAATATTAAAGTTCAATATATAATATATACTGCCCTCATAGAGCTGTAAATATATTAATTAAAACGTTTTAATTTTCACTTCATTATATATGTAATGTGGGAATGATACGATTATGATGTTTGGCACCAAAAGTGGATTCAACCAAATTAAAGCCAAATAACAAAGGGAAAAAAAGAGGACTTGTACATACTTACTGACACAAAAATATTAATTAAAACATTATAAAATATGCATAATACAAATCTTTTCAATTTCTTGAATTTATTTTTCTTTAACTTAAAATATTTGAGATGTGATTATTTCTAAATCCATTTTTTTTAAAAAATAATATTGCAAATAATTCAAATTATTATTTATAACTTGTCATATAATATAGACTTTAATCCTTTTTAAAAATAGTTTTACCATGCTGGAAATTTTTTTTTTTTTAAAAAGAATCAATTGCACCAAGATTAAGCCTTGTTTCAAAAGCAAACTTCTCTAATAGTTTTTTTGTAAAAACAAAATCTTATTTTCCTTGATAAAATTTTTAATAGATTCTATAGTGATATATATATAGAACATTGATAGCTCACCCTCTGCTATAGTCTCTGAGTTTGGTTTAAATCCAATCTAGATAAAACTAAATTTTTGTTTATAATTTGACTTGTAATTTTTATTTCAAATAGATGACCCACAGCCAATCTAGCTATTACGGTTAGCTAGAAGATAAAATAAATATAAAAAAAACTACTCAAATTCTCAATTTATTTCTCTATTTTACTGTTCCTTTATTAGGGATTTTTGGAAGGACTACCTGCGGCCTATTTAAAAGTTATTATATATATTGATATAAATATTTATTGCTTTTTAAAATGAAATAGTGAAAAATGTACTTTTTAAATATATTATTTGGATATTCTTTAATTACAAAGAAACCTAACAAACATTAAAATATTTATTTATACAAACAATATTGTTTTTTAATGATTAATATTATGAAACAATGAATCACGAATCACTTTGTTTAAATTCAGCAAAGAAAGGTTATATATATTTTTTATTTGTTAAACTATGCATATAATCGAGCAAACAACAACAGATTTCTTTCTGCATTTAATTTAAATAGAAACAACTTCAGAAAAAAAAAAAGCAAAATGAAGAAGCAGATGGGATCGACCTTATAGAACTAAAAGTAAAGATTTAAAAATTATATTTGGATATATTGTAACACTTTCGTAAATATTTGTGTTACATGAAACATTTAAAATAATATTAAACAAAAAAAAAAAGGTATATATTTATAAATGAAAAAGGAGTGTTAATTTAATAAATAAAAGTATTTTTCAAGTAAATCAAGTCTGTTAGGAATTTTTAGATTTGCTATTTAAAAAAATAGCGTATATATATATCAAATGCATTGACCTGGAAGCAAACCCGGGCCAGCTGCTTGGAAGGCAGTTACGCTAACCACTAGACCATTCAATCCTTGGTCAGTGGACGGTTGCCGGTCCATGTTAGACTGGCAGGAAAGTTTGTAATAACAAAATAATATGATTTTAAACTTTTAATTAATACAAACAATTTTTTTTTCATTTAAATAAAATTATTTTAATTAACTACCACATTTTCATATTCTGATTACCCCCCCCCCCTTTTTTATTAAAAAAAGTTTATTAGATACAATAGAAAACTTTACATGTAAGTATAACAGATCATAAATACATTAACAAACAAATTAGATTATCGATAGAGTATGAATTGTATGATAACATAATTAGCTCAGAGAACAAACTTATGTATATAAGTATCCAGCAGCAGTAGCCATTTGAAAAGAGTATAGTCATTCCAATTCCTTAAATGCTTATGACATGATTGTTTTCTTGTTAGAATATTTGTTCGAGAGTGACCTCACAAACATCATCTCACACATTGGGAAAAACAACTTTATCCCATGTATCACGAAACAGGAGATCAGGTAATATCGCACCATCTCTAGTCTTTGTCTGTAAAAGGAGCTTTAAGAATATATCCAGCTTCGGAGTGTTTGATTTTCTAAAGATTATTTTACATATTGTCAACCATACTGAATTGTACCACTCCTTACACATCAATTTCTATACCTAGTAGGCATTTCTGTATTGCATCACTCATTTATTGGCCACATATAGCAAAATTTTTATTGCATTTGTATCATCTTTTTATTTTGTGTGTGACAATTTTTTTTGAAATTGTAAACTTCACAAAATGGAGTTAGATCATTAATGATGATTTCTCTTCATTGAGAACATAAATCTATTATCTTTTTTTTTTTTTTAGCAAAATGACATCTTTATAATGATTGTTTTATTTCTATGTGACACTTTACCAAAACAACTTTTCCTTCTGTTTCTTTTTTTTAATTGGGTAAAAATGAGATTAAAATAACCACCAGATTCAAAATTAAAAAAAAAAAAGTTTTTTATTATACAAACTCCATATATATATAACTTCATCTTGTATATTTAACATTAAATACAGATATTGCATTTATCATAATCATTGTCATGCAATTACACTAGCTGTGATATTTCCCAACATTCAGGTGAATATTTGTTTTTTGCATGTTTTAACAATGAAATAATAAATGTGACAATGCAGGCACATTAATGAGAATGTACTGTTTTCTGTAGCAGTATAACTGGGCAACTCGAGAAAAAGTGTTCAGCATGTGAAGGTAAACAACACTATTACAATACACAGGAATCAGTGTGTTGCTTTGGTCACTTATAACAATTATGCTCATCTAAGGCTAAGCAGTTTAAATCTTTAAGAAAATTTATCTGTAGACTTCTGCCAGTCCATGAAATCTTATCCTTATTTTTGCCAGTTTGTGAAATCTTATCCTTATTTTTGTCAGTCTGCAGGTGTGAAAAAGTTGAAGACCACTGCACTAGACTGCCAATGCATCGATTAAATAAATAGCTTATCTATTCTTTTAACTAAAATAAAACAATTCTAAAATGTTACTATGAATAATAAAGTCAAAAGAAACTAAATTGTAACTTTAAAGTGTACTGTAAATGATTGTACCAAAATTATTATTGAAACTTTAATTAGAGAAAATTATGAGCTAATCAAAGATCCAAAATAATTTTGTAAATTATCTAGTCAGGAGAGAATTATGTTTTAGTGGAAATCAGTAATATTTCAAACTGATTAGATAATCAATAATATTAATCAATGTTGTAATTAAGAAAAAAAGGAGAGGATTAGCTAATTATTAAAAAGAATGTGAAAACTAATTAATGAGATGAGTGGTTCCAGAAAATGATTTTGGCAAAGATATAAAAGCTACTTAATTTTCATTGTACTCAATCTGTTGTCATTTCAGTTTTTGCTGTATTAAAAGTAGTGTGCTGTTACTCATTCTATTAGAATTATTGTGCTATTATTTTTGAGTGCAATCTAGTGATTTGATTATACTATGGCTAGCTATACTAATTTTGCTGACTCCTTCAATGAGAATGACCAGTACATCAATCATCCATGTAGAGCTATAAGCTCACACAAGGGTGTTCATTTGGTTTTCACTACCGTGTTCATTTGCATTTGACTGCTTGGAAAATGTGACAAATATCCATGATCTGTCATTCCTGAGACTCCTATCCATATTTATAGAAGACTAGTACCAAATAAGGCCACAAAGATATATGCTGCTTCAGAAAGAAAAAGCAACAAGCTGTTAAAAAACCAGAAATGTCAGCCATGAATTCATGTCAACTCTTAAGAAGGAAGAAGTGATCACTCCAGAGAAGAAAAAAAACTGTAGCAAAACCTAAGAAAATATATATAATAATTCAAAGTTTATATAGAAATTGATATGGGGGTAAGATTTTACTCTCTTTACAAACTTTTATAGAACTAAAAATAATTGAATTCTTATCACTTATTTAAAAGTGGACTGATCTATAATATGTAATTAGGGTAATATAGTTTATTTTTTTATTATTATTGTGCTAATATGTTTTATAAATAAACATGTTTTAAGTCGTTAATTTGGCTTAATTCTATTTCTTTCCATACCTCACCATATAATATAATTAAGACAATTTTGTGTCAATTATGTGTTTAAATATATATTGTCTGGTAGCCTGCATTATGTCAGTCTCTTGCCCATTAGCGCTGGTTGTGGAATCAAGCATTTGAAGCATTTTAAATGTTCTTTTGTTGATATTCCAACCTTTGGTTGGATAATGCTCGAGGATTGATCCTCAGTATAAATAAAAGTATCTGAAAAAGAAGTGTTTGCCTCTTATAATTATAAAGTGATTGCAATGATCTTGAAAGGTGATTGCAGGTTGCATATTTATACACAATCTCGATCTAACCATTGGTATGGTTAATGGGTAAAAATATTAATTATATTAACTCCCCTGCTTGTATAATGGTATCTCAAATCTATATAGGCTATTATTATTTTAAAATTCATAAATCAATAGTAATCAGTGGTATAAATTACTCTCCCAACTTGGGAATGAGAACATTTCAGTTATAAATGTCAATTTAAATTTGGGACATAGTAGATATCTAAAATATACACATATACACCCAAACATGATTTCCAAAACTGAACTGTTCATCATCAAGTGATATGGCACAACAATTTCTTCTTAATTATCTAGCACAACAATTTCTTCTTAATTATCTAGATTAAGATCTTTTTTTTCTATCTTTCTTAAAGCAGGATAATAAAATCAAAAACTTTTCTTGTTAAAATAATGATATAAATGTGCAGAAATAGATCACACACCCTATCACATAATTTCTCAATACTTATAAATGCAACTGAAATATTCTAAGACACACTTTCATATATTACATAAAAGAGAAATTCATATAAAACTATAATACTAGCTAAAACAACAAAAAAGACCTTCTTGGGTGAAATACAACATTATATACAAAACAAAATAATCCTCTCATCATTCATTTCAACAACCAGCTTCCGGTTCCTTTCACATCAAAGGATGTCTTCATGAGATTGATGGCCTCAGATTCACAAAATTTTACCATCAAAGTTTCTTTTAATCTTCTTTTCTTTGATGATAAAATTTTTTGAATCTGAGGTCATCAATCTCATGAAGACATCCTTTGATGAGAGTTGAAGTGAATGATGGCAAGAGTATTTTATTTTATATATATACATTGTATATTTAGTTGAATTTCACTAAAGAATATCTATTTGTTAATGGACAAAACCATGGATGTATAAGAATTTTAGTAAAATTTTGTTATTTTGGCTAGTGTTGCAGTGTTATATGAATTTCTATTTTATTTTTAATTGCTTTCCTAGGCAGTATTTAATTTTTATATGTTTAAAAAGTCTTAGAAGTGTAATGGTTAATCAATTTATTGCCATTATCACAATATGAAGTTTGAACTTGAATAAAACATGAAACTTTTTCAGATAGCTAAGAGTTTCTGAGTAAGCTTAGAAATTTATTTAGGTCATTAGTTTATAGTCAATTTAATTAGCCATAGAAGCACTAAATTTATTACCCATCATGGCAGTTGAATAACTCATGAATAATATATTCTACTTCATTGTTCCTCTATGAAGCAATCCTGAAAAGGTTTTGCTTTGAATTAAGTAAATTTGATCTTTTTTTTTTATCTGTCAACATACACATTATATTTTGTTAATCATTACATGTGTGTGTACTTATAAACATAAACCAGTTGTAACTTAATATTTGCTAACATAACTTTTTGGAATTAACTTTAGTTTCATTATATATGCTAATAATAATACATCAATTAATACAATGTAATAAAAAACTATTTTAAAATAATAATAATCATAATAATATGATTAAAAAAAAGTAATTATAGTATTTAAATAACAAATTGTTATAAAGCCAGTTTTTAGCAGTTATTTAAAGCTACTATTCTCAATACTGTAGTTATAGAATGCTTTTACAATTAAAATATATAGTGATATAATCTGTACAATTATATAAATATATACATGATTTGTTAAGGAAGTTATACTTACCAACAAATTATATATATGACACATAAACATTAACATAGTTTTATATTAAATGAATCAAATATGGAATCCTGAATTTCACTTCATTCATCCCCAAAATAACATTATTTTCTTTATTTCAAAATGTTTTAATACAACATTCAAAATTAATTTTCTTTTTAAAATAATGGCTCACAACAAACTCAATATCCATTCAACGTTTGATCTATAAGTATAGAAAAAGACAACCCCCCCCCCTTGCACACACAATAATGGCAACTTTAAGTAACTGCCATGTTTCATAAAGTTTTGCAAAAGTTAGTTGCCTGTTAATAATAGATAAATTTATTACACGCGTTATATTGATGGCTTCATTGTCATTTTTTTTAAATTTTTGTGACTTTCATGGAAAAGATCATAATTATTAAAATTTATTTATTTATTTTTAAACAAATACATGTATGATTAAAGAATATTAATGACGAAAGCCATTTATCAATATTATTGATATGCAATCATACAAAAAATGATTTTTTAACTTCAGAGAACATCATGATACATGTACATCTGAATAACCCTACCTTTTCATTTACAGGTGACATTTATATATACATAAATAATACAAATATTTCCCCCTTTAGTTGCATTTATATATATTTACTTCAACTAAAAGTAGTATTAAGTTTTGACTTTGTCCAAACCTATTTTTTATATATATAAAACAATTACAAATAAATTAATTTGTTACTTATGATCTGCGACTTTTAATTCCATATCTTCCTTTAAAAAAAGTTTCAAATATGTAACAATTTTTAAAAAATGAAATATTAATTGTACCAAAATTAAAAATTTACTTCAAAAACAAATTTCTCTCCAAGATTAAATATGATTTATATATATACTTTCTTTTTGAAAATTTTCAACCTCTTATATGAAATTTTTAATAGTAGCTCCACAAATATGTAACAGATACAATGCTACTTTTACATTAGACTGCTGCAAAAGGCATATTAGAATATTTTTAAAATGAAATCTAAAATGCAATGTCTGGTTGAATAAGTCAGCTAACTACTACATCTATGCTTATTTATATTATTCATAATTTGGTCATGAATATAATACATTTATCAAATAATACATATATGTATATAGATTATTTAATTCAATGACTGGAATATTTAGCATTTCTGTGCCAAAAGCTCTGAAATCAAACATCTTATAATCTCAAATAAACTCTCAATGGTGGTTCAATAAATCCCTATATAAATTTGAATCTAATTAATTTTGAACTTTAATTACATTTAAAAAGCAAAGTGATTTGTTGGAATTTTTGTCAGTACATACATATTAGTCTGACAGTGATGAAAAATGCTGGCACAAACAAATGTGTAAATAAAGACTGACTTAGACCCAATTACAATCTTCTAAAAATATGATAATATTAAATCATGCTATCACACTTCCAACATAAAACTGTCAACAAATAGAAAACTTTATAGCAGAGGACTCCTTCGCCATTAATCGTAAGGATGCTTGTTTTGATATATCTAAAAGATGGTCTTAGTTACTCATTTGCATAGAATTTGCATATGATATTTATTTATATAATGATTTCAAAGAAAGAATCATAACTGGCTATGAATATGAGAAGTACATCTTCTTGAAAGCGCTCAGCCATTTAATTTAGTTTTCTATTTGTTGACAGCTTTACGTTGGACGTGTGATAGCACAATTTAATATTATCATATTGAAGACAAACGTAAAGTATAAATCTACAGGTTATTACTTAATCTTCTAAAAACTAAAACAATTTTTTAAAGTGAATATTGAATAATATCCTGATAAGGAGATGGTTGTTAGTCACAATGTTGGTTTATTATTGAATATTCACTTAAAAAAGTTAATTATTTTTGTTTTAAAAAGATTGTAAATGTGTTTAATTCAGTCTTTATTTACACATTTGTTTGTACCAGCATTATAATAAAAGTGCATAATTTTCTCTATGTACAAAATGTTGTTTTCTCTTACCATCTATAGTCGGCGGATTAATATGTATGTGAAATCTCATCTTTGGACT
Source organism: Epiperipatus broadwayi (assembly GCA_028023455.1). Classification (NCBI taxonomy): domain Eukaryota; kingdom Metazoa; phylum Onychophora; class Udeonychophora; order Euonychophora; family Peripatidae; genus Epiperipatus; species Epiperipatus broadwayi. The sequence goes on along the minus strand of JAQFVV010000814.1, from coordinate 181,685 downwards.
AATACATAACTACCCTTTTATCTTATTATCTATTTAGTTAAAATAGTATATTTTTAATCAAATCACTGAACATGTGAAATAGAGTGAGGAATTGCATTTTTTCATATTATAGACATAGAATGTATATATACATTTATACAGTTAATAATAATTATTTTTTCATAGTAAACCATACATGTAAACAACATATGTAATTTTATGGGCCAAAGTGCTTGTTTTTTTTAATATTGCAATCAAATTATCATGATAAAATTAAGTACTTTAATGCTAAAATTTATTTTGTTTATATTATATTTATTTTAATAAGTTAATTAATTTTATAAAATATCTTCTTTAAACCATAAATGTAAACAACATGTAATTTTATGGGCCAAAGTGCTTGTTTTTTTTATATGGAAATCAAATTATCATGATAAAATTAATACTTTAATGCTAAAATTTACTTTGTTTACATTATATTCATTTTAATAAGATAATTAATTTTATAAAATATCTTCTTATCAACCCAGACATATAATTCTATAAATAACATTAAAAAAAAAGAAGAAGAAAAGATTACTATAATTTACAAACATCAATTGAACTTAGTACCCCCCCCCTAGTAAGATATTAAATTTATTCTAGAAAAAATATTTTATTCTATATACATTAGTTTTACAATAATTAAAAGTAAAAAGTTTTGTGATTGTTAATTAACTAAAAGTTATTTTGATATTTGTTTTTAATGTGTTACTATTATGAAGTTTTCTTGACTATCAAAATTGTCTATTTATTGCACAATAAGAAGAGCAATGCAGAGACCTCAGACTACTGAAATAAGTATGGAGACATGCATGTTATGAGTAACAAGAAGAGATTGAAAATGCAATATATGGGCAAGAGAACGACCAGATGTTACTGAGATCGTTGAAAGAATTAAAAGACAAGTGAAATTGGACTGGACATATTGCTAGAAAAGATGATAATAGATGGACAATTGAAATCTTAAACTGGATCCCAAGAGAGTGTAAAAAAAAACCAGAAAGAGACCGCATGTGAGATGGATGAAATAAAAAAAGTGTGCAGGGGTGATGTGGAGAAGAGAGGCTAAAGATCGGAGATTAATTGAACTTGGCGAGACCTTCATACTGCAGTGAATTGATAATGGTTGACAGATGATGATAATGAAGATCTTTACGAGATTAGACCCTCCCCCCAATAGTCTTTATACTTTGAAAGTAATACAGAATAACTTGTGCTCTAGAGATACTACTGAAACAACTACCCAGAGATTTTTCTTTATTATATAGTTAATTGCTTGTAAGGTGAAATAATATTTGAGCATCAATCTGCGGAGAAATAATTATATTCAACTGGTAGTTGAGATCCCTCCCCTCTCTTCTATTACGCACTTTCTGTACTCAAGAATTAAGTAGACACCTTTTGCTTTTCAAAAGTCTCAATCAATTTTTTTTTTTTGATTTCTTGTTTGCAACAAGATCGTTAAATGATAAAATGATAAATTTATTCTAAAACTTTACCTCTGTTTAAATAAACATACAAATTAGAGGTTAAATATTTTATTTTATCATTTTAAATAAAAATATTTCTCTAGTATTTTATTTTAAATCTTACAATATTTCATTATAAAGTATATGTTATGATTATATGAATAATTTTGTTACAGATTTCCTAATGGCAATAAAAAATTTAAAATTAATATAAGTATTTACATTTATAAAAAGATTTGCAAGTATAATTTAGCATTTGTGCACTTTATATGATTAGCAGTCAGAACGGATAGGAGATCGTTAACATAATTACTAATTCATTAGGGAAGTCTTATTATTCAATGACCTTGGCAAATTTGTAACGTAATGTTAAAAATAACAACGTGTGCATGCATACTTAAAAAGTATCATAAACTATTGAAAAATATAAATCAAAAACGCTCTAACAATTATGTATGTAATACAAAAATAGCTTACCTTTATTTTATTAACATTGCTGACATTAAAGACAAGCATAGTATATATACTTAAGCTAGATCTAATTAAAGAGGATTTGAACCCAGACTTTCAAGCTCTTTCGGACATTCACTCTATTTAATATAACCGAAATACATTACCACATACATATGAAAAAGAGAAATGATCTCCAATATACGTATTTCATGCTGAACCAGCGCTCATAATTTGGTCCAGATCATCATCTCCCACACACATATATAACCAATGCTCGGTTTATTAAGATATCAAATCTACAAACTTTAATGGGCAGGCTTCAATTCTCTTCACTCTCCAACTTTTCAGTCATCCATATCAATGAAAATCTGATGATGGAATGCTCAAAGCTCTTATTGATGCCATTATTATTGTCATACTGATGTTGACCTTGAGTCAATCTGACCCCTCATATGCAAGACCTCAATATGTCCATTTAAATACACAGTAAAAGGATGGTCAGAATACAGGCTAAATATGTAACATTAAATACAAGTATAGTATATACTTAAGCTAGATATGATTAAAGGAGATTTGAACCCAGACTTTCAAATATGTATGACTGAAGGGAGCTTGAAAGTCTGAATTTCAAATCCCTGTTAATTATTAATATTACTGCATCTCATTAAATGACAATATTATATTATCATTTAAGAAGAAATCCCTAGTACACCAATTTATTTTAAACTTCGAAGATATCAATTGTTTGCTGGCCTGAATCTGCCAATTATAGAAACATTGAAAGAAAAAGTAATTTCCAAAACAAGATCTTAAAGGCCAATAAAAAGAATGAAAATTTCTGAGGAGTCTTCAAGTGTTATAAAAAGATTACTACAGAAATTATAAATTTTACAATTCTGTACCATATACAAAGGGTAAAATCACAAGCTAGATATATACCCTATGTTCAATTTTTAAAAATGAAAAATCATTTAATATTAAAATAAAAAATTTTTAAAGAAGAAAAGTGCATTAAATAATAGATCAAAAAACAGACATTAAAAAAGAAAAAAACATATTTAAGTTCTGGATTAATGTAAATTTCAGACAGCATAAAAATATATGTATACTATACAAAGCTTAAATAATGAATAACATGATACATGTATAGATATTTATTATAATTAATATTACAATTTTTGTATTAGAAAGACTATCAAAAAAAGACTATTAAAAAAACAACTACAACTAAAGTAACATGATGTATACAATTGTATCAATTTAGCTATTGTGTTAAATATTAGGTTTAACATTTGACTATTCTATTTATAAAAAGTTACCTAAATTCTGGTATATTATTTATAATTAATTTTTGATGTCTCATTTTAAAATCAGTTTGCTCACAGAATTATGATCTATCAAAAATTAATATTATGGTTCTAAAAATAATTTAAGTGTTTTGGAAAGTCACATTCTATAATGTGATAAATCAAGTTAAAAACTTTTAAAAATAATAAAAAATTATACTTAAAATTATATAGATAAACCTGATTCTCTTTTGAAAAATATATTTATACATCTTTTTAAGTTATGGTTGTAGATAAAAAGCATCTTGTATATCAGAATGCATATAATACAACCATGCTTGCTCTGATGTCAGCAAAAACTACCTTTGAATAAGAGTTAAAACAATGATTCCATATTAGTATTTGAATTGTTAAATATCCTAAAAATTTTTGCATGAATGCTATCCAAACAAGCACATTATCAGAGCAAGTGAGTTTGGTTTTCCGTATCTCTATGGCATAACCAGCACTTACTTACCTTCAGAATTCTTGCAATGTCTTTAGATAGAGAATTCAGGTTTAATTTGATTAGGAAATCAAAGAATTTTGATTCAAATTATCAAAATTGGAAATTTCCTACTAAGTTGTTTGTTATTTAACTTTAGTACTGTTTCATCTACAGTATCTTTTAATTGTTGAAGGTTAATTTCATAAACATTCCAGTATTTGAATTTATTCATAGGTAGACAAATGGAAAAACTTGGAATTGTATATAATGGAGACTTTAGTTTTTTAAGATATCCAGTAACTGGAGGTGGTGTGTCCATATATTATTTATTCTATTTTCATTTTTAAAAGACTTAATCCACGATCTCCAATTTCAGACTATTAGTTCTAATATTATTTAAAAAAATAAACAGCAAATCAATTAGATGGTGATTAAACAAAAATATTTTGCAAAGATGAATAAATATAGGATTGATTTTTTTTTTTTCATTACCTAAAAAAGTAAAATAGAAAATTGACAAAATAAAATTAATTACATAGCAATGTGATTGTTGTGATTATTATTATAACATAAACGTTAGAACATAGAGTCTCTCTCTCTCTCTGTGTGTGTGTGTGTGTAAAAAAATGTAAAGATGTAAAAAAAAAAACCTTCAAGGGATAAATACAATATTATTTGTTATTACTGTGACTTAAAGTGTGAATTGCTTATAAAATCATGAAATTCAAGTTCGATAGTAGCAGAGCATAACACTATTCAGTTAAACCAATAAATTTTATTTCACTTTTCTTAAAGAGAAAAGAAATTTTTTACTTGCCATGAAACTACCTTCCACAAAGACAAATACTCATGGTGGGTTAGATATTTTCAAAATATTAGGTCAAGCTAATTAAAATGACCAAGGTTTAGATTGCTATGTGGCCATTGTTACAAAAAGTTCACTTCATTTAAGCTCCAGAAAATCACTAAAGTTTATAAAGAGAGAGAGGAATGGAAGGAAGAATTCAAGTATCAAAGTTAAGGTCAGTATCTCTACTTACTTTTTTAATTGATGAGAAGTGAAGAAGAAGCTGAATCTGCAGTTTGCAAGAATAACTCTAATTACAATATCATATCCAATGTGCCCACTAGCAATAACGATAACCCTCAAAGAAATGAATCCGAAAATTTTGCAAAGATTAAGAAAACCATTTTAAATGATGAATGTAGCAAAATTCACTTCTCAGTGATAAAAAAGTTAATCCCCCAAAAAAATTTCACTGATAATGTAATCAAAATTAAACATAATCTAGATTGCAAAATTTCTGCAGAGATTTTTAAACAGCTAGAGGCCGATAAAATTGTTTCCACTGCTAAAATTTCAGAAAATAGAAAAACCACTGATAACTCACATAAAAAAGCTAATTCTAGAGAGATATATACACACACACACAAAATACTAACCAGCTCTACACACAGGGAGAGACATTCAAACAATTCAATTCTAAAAATAATCAAAATTAAAAAAAATTATGAATAATAGCAACAATCTCACTAAAAGTTTACGAAATGAAGAAAGCATAGATAACTCACAAATAAATACCATTTCTAGAGATACAAACATGGATAAAAATATCATTAACGAATCCTACATACAGGAAGGAACTAACAAACAAACTATTTCTAAAAAAAATGTCAACATATGCAAACATTGCAAATAATAATAACGATCTAAAAAGTTAGGAAATAACCAACTAGAAGGAATTCAAGACTCTTTGATTAACCTAATGGACAGCAATATAGATAAGATATATGATTATTCACAAAAGTCATCAAAAAACCAGCATATCACTGTAATGAATTACACCGAAGAATACCAGGAATTAAATAATTTTAACAATACAGTATCAGACTTGCTATACTCCAATGATAAGACATTAATATTTGCTATTACAAATAATAGGTGCTCATTATTTAAATTTCTGATAGACCAGTTCTACATCTTAATCAAAGAAAAGAATCTAGGAGAGGGCATACGCAAAGTCCTTATTTACCTGAATGATCACTATCTAGCAGTCAAATTAAATCTTGGGAGAAAAAAACCAATTTTAAAAATAGCATTAGGTTGATTGGAGATAAATTCCTCTGTTCCATTAACACCAACCAGCCTGTGGTGCTATCAGGGAGAGTAAAAAACTGTCTAATAAATTTTCCAAGAAAAAGAAAATATTTTGGAAAAGTTTGGAATAACCTTCAAATTCCGCTACCTTTTGAAACATAGGATGGGGGATGTAGTACTCTCCAACACAGCATTGTTCTGCTTTATCTTGAATGCAGGAATCAACCTAATGGAAATTCCAACCATCATTTCACTCCGCGGATCACCAATGGTCCTGTCCTCTCAGGGAATACAATCTTAATGCTTTTATTGTTTACAGAGGACTCACCTCATCAAAGCATCTGCGGTGTTAAAAAGAATAGAGTACATAATAGCACAAGAAGGACAAGAGGTTCAAACAACTCATTGATATTGCCATACAATAAAGAAATTGAACCTGTACAAATGGATTTAACTTAAACTATTAAGAGGCAAGCAATCCATGAAGATGCAATGGGTGTATCTATAGGATTAAAAGTAGATGGCCCAATATTAACTAGCAAAGAAAACAATAAATCTGGGAAGCAGAATGATAAGCACCTAGAAGCAAATAATAAAACTAATGAAAATTCAAAGAAGATAAATACACTAGGCTTAGATAGTGGAAGGTATGATGAGACAGAACAAGATTCAGATGCAACACTCATGGAAGAACAAGAATATAGTGACATGGACTCAAGTACTAATGTGGAAGAAGAGGAAAAGAACATTCTGAAGAAGGAAGCAAACTCTCCCTCTATTAAGAACATGAATAAATGGAACAAAAGAGGGTCAAACGGTAGCAAGAATGATAAGCTGACACCTGAAAAAGTGAGCAAGATGAAAATAAAAATCCAGAAAGAAGTGGAGGTGGGAAAACAAAATAAATCAAAGCATCAACAGCAAAAAAAAGAGACAAAACCCAGGAAACTTAGAGAAATCAGGCAAATCTAGTTCTGAGGATGATGAAATACAGAAGCAGAGCACTGTTTATAGTGAAACAGGTGTACAAGGCAGGAAATTAACCCGAAACAAAATGGGAAAAAAGATGGACAAAAAATGGGGGGGAAAACAACCCTGGAAACATCTGAACCTAAATTAAAAGGGGAAGTAAAAAAAAAAAGGATCAAGCAAGCCTAAAATTTGATCAGAGACCTTTAGATAAAATTGCACCTACAAAAGATTTATGTTAAAATAAATCAGATGACCACCTGATAGATTTACAAGGTCCAAAAAAAACAGCCCAGGAAAACAAAGAGCTAGATGTTAACAGAGATACTAGAGAGCATCTTTCTAAAAAAAAAAATAATGATTTCAGTCTCTTGAGAGTTAGAAATAAATGTAAATAAATGCTTTTGAATGACTGGATTAAGAAAAATTCACCCAATGTTCTTCTAATAGGAGAAATGAAATTTCAGTGGGATTCCAATCCAAATTGAAGAAATGCTGGGGAACTTGGGTTATTGCAAATTAGCAATCGGACAGACCATCTCTGGCGGGATGGGTCTATTGATCAACAAAGAAATTGCTCCAGATGACTTTAAAATCTTGTTCCAACATCATAATATAATTATCCTTTACATCAACTACCGCAGATTTCCACTAAACATCATTTATATCTATGCACAAAATTCCACTACAGTATTTCATAGACTAATCCATGTTATAAATATGACTCTTGCATCCAATTCATCCCCTTCAGTATTGCTTGGTGACTTTAATTTAAAATAATGTATTTTTATACTTTTTAAACAAGAAACTGCCGAGTGGGGAGGGTTTCTTTCCCCTGGGGTCATGCTCCTTCTACACCTGCAAATACAGCCCACTCACTCATAGACCTATTCTACTACACACCCGAGACCCACTTTCTAATTGAAGTGGCCCTCAAGCCGGTAGCCTTTTTGGACCACATGGTACTAATAGTGAAAATTGAGGCCATTGGGGGAGCGGATTCTGGAGAGAGCTGTGGTGGGCATGACAGAGGCTATCATATCGGAAGCCTATATTTATTTTAACAAGATAAATATCCTGTCTATCCCAGCCGAGTAGGCCTGGTTTTCACTCATTGGAATCTTCCAGTCAAAGCAAAACTCTCCATACAGTATTGCCACCCTGTGCCAACCAGAGTAATCAATGAATTCCAGAAGGCTTGTGCATAAAATCCCTATCTAATGCCTACTCATCCAATATCCCCAGACTAGTTTCTGGCTTGTGGCCATCGTCAGTGAGGAGCTTTGGATCTGAGAGCACTGCACCTAGATCTTAGGATCTAATGCAACCCTCCAGCACCCACCTTTTTTTTTATCTGGCATTCATTGATTACTCTGGTTGGCACAGGGTGGCAATACTGTATGGAGAGTTTTGCTTTGTTTATAAACAAATATGTGCTAGTATAAGAGATAGTGATCATGTGAATCTTCCAGTCATTGATTTCCCACCACTCTCAGAGACTGAAAAGTCCAACTTAGACTTCCTAAGAGAACTAGATCAGATAGCAGATCAGTTGAAAATGACACCATCCAAAACAGCAAGCATTGATGAAATTATCAGACTCAAATTACAATACAAATTAAAACAAAAATTCCTTGCAGAATACATATCTGTCAAGAGGGCTAAAATCTACCTCACAGAACAAAACTGCTGGATAAGAGGATATCTTAGATGGGTTCTGGGGGCAGTAAGTAACCAGCTGACACCAACAGCCATAACAATTGAAGAAAGAACTTATGCAGGAATATCGATGCTTGAGAGAATTTGAGAGTATTTGCAAAAGGTAGGGGTGGATGGGGGGCTGCATGGAGGTCCTGCAGGAATTGAATGGATAATGGGATAATAGAATCAGTGTTGAAGAACAAGTTGACATCACTCCCAGACTGGGTCCATCTGGGGCTTCAGGGGATTCCCAGGTCTCTCCTCATGCATCTCAGTCAATTTGCCATTCCTATTAAGTTAAACATAATTAACATTCTGACAAATGGACAAATGGACATAGCCGATCTATATCCCATTGCTCTTATATCCTTCCTTAAGAAAAACAAACCACCAACAGAACTATCCAGTCTAAGGCCCATTTTGATGACCCCTCTGCTAATCAAAATCATTGAATCTGTGATAAGAGCAATATTTAAGGGAAAATTTTAAAATTTATTTCTGACTCTCAATTCGCAAAACATTAACGCAATGGGTCAGGTAAGGCTGCTGGTCGACCACGTAAGATGGAAAAGAAATCAAAGCCTATCGCAATACAGCTGGATATTGTAGCAGCTTTCACCTCAGTCAGGACTGACAAGCTTTTGAAGATACTGGCTGAGTATTCCACCTCGGATGCATATATCCAAATAATAGACAACCCATTGAGGAACCCGAGAGATCTTCATCACCTTAAATGGTAAAATAGTTTCTGGTTTCAAACCTACAATCTTGGTTCAGCAGGGTTCGCCCATAAGCACCCTATGCTTTGCAGCATATACTAATCCCCTCTTGATAGACATAGAGAGAAGGCTCCTGGTACTTATATCTCTGGGATTAAAATAAAATCAATTAATGTAATAGCATACATGGATGACATATTAGTAATTTTGCCATCGATAAAATATCTAAACCTGCTGTATGAAATACTGGACAATTACACAGCTGATTATGAACTCAATCTTCAATATTTATAAATCAGCAGCCTGGAAAATCGCTACTGGAAAAAAAGTTACAGCCAAGTTTATAGCAGAACCCCAAAAATTTCTCTGCTTTCCCATATCCACATCACCAACAGCAATGACAAAAAAAATACACAATGCAATATTGGAATCAACAGAAAGGTTAACCAACTCACTGTCCAAAGTTTATCTTTCCCAGTGACATTGCTGAACATTAAAATATTTACAAAGATCACCTACTTTCTCCCCACCATAAAGCTGAATAAAAACTTTCAAAATATAGGAGCGATGGCCATAGGTTTAAGTAAAATACAACGGCCTAAGAAACTTAATGGCCTCTCTTTACATTCAATCCCAGTTATCTAAATCCAAAGGTCCTATAACCTAATTGTTAATTGGACAGTACTATACGGGTACCATGAGATCACACAAATTGTCATCCAATGACCAGCCACCACCACAGGAGGAATAAATAACAACTACCATTTGCAAATAAGATCAGACTATGGAAAACATATCACCTGATGAATCCAGAATTACAATGTTTGCCAAGTAAACTAAATCTAACTAACAATAGGCTCTTATCAGAACTAAATTCTGGGCATTGGAGCCAAAATTCATCGATTTTGTAATCAAATTAAATTGTGATGCTTTGCCCACCAATTGGTTTATTGTACATAAAAGGGGTTTCAAAAAATTTGATCCTATATGCCAATTGTGCGGGTGAGAAGATGAAATAATTGAATACCTAATTGAAGCATGTACGTGATTTGACAAAGTTGGGAAATTCATCCAAGACCGCTCTCCAAATGGGAATGAATTGTATCACCTCAATATGAGACTGTATATATTACAAAATTTTTGGACTGATCAGAAATTGCAATCTTCACCATATTCTCATTATGAAAAACTTAGATGTAAGATAGTTATTGGGAAATCAGAATCAGAAGTAGTTCAATTGTTTTGTAACAGCTAGGAGAAAATCAAGAAAAGGGATGAAGGCTATTCATAAAAAAAAAAAATGATCAAAGACACATGATCATACTTGAACACTGCACTCTTGGACTAAATATACTCTGGCCTTCATTGATTGTCTTATTCATAATTACAACTCTCAATAAAACGGGAGGTGCTAGACCTTATTTAATGGTTGATTATATGTAAAAGTTTTCATTATAAATTAAATAAATATATATTATTAAAAGTAGAATGACTAAGGTAATGATTATAAACATTTAAAATTAATCTTGATTATTATTCTTTTTTAATAAATTTAATAAAAAATAAAATAAAATTTAGGATTCATTTTCATTAATGAGAAAAGGATAAAGGCTTTTCTTATATAGTTTTAAACCCAAAATTTACGAAAACGATTCTAATTCTATTTCTGATTACATAACTTTTCAATTTTAGATTTAAAATTCAATTCTTTATATTTTATTCTTAAAAACATTGTTGAATATTTTTACTACACAGATGATGATGGTAAGAACTGATCAAAACATTGATATAATGCTAATATTATTATAAGGACAAATAAACAATTTATGTTTACATAAGAGATACTTATTATATCTAAATATATATAGAGAGAATATGTATGAGAAAGAGAAAGAAGAGAGAAAAGCATAATATAATATCTACTATGCTTACTGTAGTAATGTTAAACAAATGTTTAGTATCCATAAGGGTACTTTACATTTTGTTCACCAATGCTAAAGGCAGTATCATACAAAAAACCCCTTTTAAGCTCTCTTGGCATAGACAGATAAATGTACTAAAAGACTTTACCCTGAGGTTTCTAATAATGAGTAAAATTAACACATGCAATACCCAAATTAATTTTAAATAATTATATTAAAATAAGCTATTATATAAGTAATCACGAAGATTGTGTATTTAATTTTAAGAGTTTAGTTCTTCTTTATAAAAGTCTCTGTCGGGGGGGGGGGGACGACATAAAAATTAATGATTGCAATATGAGAGACTCAATATGTTAATACAATTTCTACTTAAAATACATAATGTAATTGCAGAGAATTATAGAATTTCCATATTTATTTAAACAACAATGATTATTCAATACTTTTAATAACATTTGAGAAACATTCATTAAATTAACAAGTTCATTAACCAAGAACATAAATAAATATTGAGGATAAACTAATCCATAAGTGCAATCTAAAGTCAAAAAATTTTATTCGTCATATTCCTTAAAATCGATTTTTAAAAACTCAGGATAAGAGTTTACATACATAAGATCAAAATTTGAATTTAGTTGTATTTTCTATATATGTATTATGAATGATACCATGCACTGCCAATTTAGTATTTAAGTCTCCAGCTAGTTTTTTGAATGATTTGGATAGACTTCCATTGAATGCTTCCCAAATCTGATTCACAGTTCTTGGAATAAATTGTAATTTAAGTTGTTTAAAAATAATAATAAGTTGTTTATATGAATGTAAATTTCAGTAAAAATGATCAATAAAGTTCCTTTACTAAAGATTTATGATTATTTTATTGGGATTATATAATTTTATGAATAAGTATACAATAACAGGATAATATTTAATTATTAAAATCTTACAAAGTTTTACTTTAGTACCACTTAAAAAATGAATGGAATGGACTTCAGTATAGCAATTAATGCCTTACCTACTATAACTATAACATATAATATTGGAAGCTGGATAGATCTTAGAATTTTTTCTTCTTCAAGTAACTAAAATATTTTCAGCAATCTTTTTTTTTTTCCAGATAGGAGCCCATAATAGTCAACTCAACTAGTCTTCCAATTATTGGGCACTAATATGGCATTTTTAATTTTTAAGAGTTTAGAAGAAAAAAAACCTCATATAAAGACTTGTTAACTAAAAGTTGACTTGTCACTGTCTGAAGAATGCTCAAAAGACCTTTGTTTTATAATGAATTGAGGGCTCTTTTTTTTTTTTGACGATAAACATTTTCAATACTTTTTATTTTTAATAATTTACAGAAATAATTATTAACATTTATATAAATAATAACATTTTTTTTCTTTATGTTAAATATTAAAATTAGGTAAGAAATGTTAAGTAACCATGAATTTTCATTGTTTAAAAGGGTTTTTTTTTTTTAAAAAAAACAAAACAAAACAGATTCTGTTTAAAAGGATAATAAATAAATCATCATAAAAATGTCCCAATTTTATTGTATAACTAACTAGCTGTACCAGCGGCTTTGCTCGCATTATTAGATTAAAAGAATATAAGGTAGTTGATAATTAAAACATATTTAAATAATATTTACATAAAAAAATATACATGAGTTACCAACAGCAGGTAAAAATAATTAGTGTACTGCATTTTTATGAACAATGTTGTAGATGATTTTCAACTGCAGTGAATAACTCATGCATTATTATTTCATGCAAATATTCTTTAAATATATTTTAATTCTCAACTACATTACATTATTTTATTAATGTGAACAAAGCCTACTCATGACTTTGGACATATTAGTACAATAATAATAAAAATAAAAGTATAAAAGAATATATAATGCAACTGATTATTAAAATATATTTCTAATTAATATATAAGAAAGATATATTCTGAGTAATAATTTTTAATGTTTTATTATATTAATTTTATTTGTGATAGTATTGAATATTAAATAAAAATGTCCCTCATTAATTCTCTCTATTTCTTTAGCTGTCCTATCACCATTATTACACAGTTTGATAATTAAAATATACTTTAGATATTCCACTTTCGAATTCTAAATGTACTCTCAGGTTAATAGAAAGTTTAAAATAATTAAAATATACTTATGCATTCCATTTTTTATGTTTTGAATATCAAATAAAATTTTCCTTGCTGATTCTCTCCATTTCTCTAGTTGTCTCCTTGCAATAGTAGAAAGATTGATAATTAAAATATATTTACATTAAAAGCAGTATCACAAAAAGTGTAACTTTTATTTAATACAATAAACAAACAATACTTTTAAAATAAATTAATTTATACTTTTGATGTGATAATTTTTAAAATGACTATAAAATTTTAATGTGGTCATAATATATACAATCCAATTTAAATAATTTAAAATATACTTATTCAATAAATTTTTACCTAGATTAACAAAAACTAATATCTCCTCATTTCTCCAGTATTCAAATGCACAGGCTGCAACATCTTATTTTATCACACAAGAATACAGGCTGCAACATCTTATTTTATCACACAGAAATATACTTGAAGGGAAATATAATATTCAGGTTATTCACCTTTTTCTTATCCTAATTGTAATTGATTTGCTTCAACATTTCAAACATTGGTTAAGTAAAGATTTATGCTACATGTTAATTTGGTTAACTATAGCAAACAGTTGCTAAGCAAATGTTTACTCTGTATGTTAATTATGCTAACTGCAACTACAGTTAACAAAATTAGTATATGGGATAAACATTTACTTAGCTAGCATTCCAAATGTTGAAGCAAACTAATTAAAGGAAAATGATAAAAGTTTATCAAATTCAGTATTTCTCTCACTGTATGTGCAGGATTTTAAAATTTACTTTTTCATGTGTTAAATAAATTTAAACTGATATTCTAAAAGTTTGTCAATTTTATAGTGCCATTTAAAATTTTACTTTAACATGTATATATTTAAACTAAAAACCTAAATTGTTATTATTTGAATGAGAAATTAAATATGTGGCCACAAATGCAATTTAGTTTAAAATATATTTATAAAATCTAATTTTATCTTGCTTTATCAAAAACTATACTTTTTATTCAAAAAAATTTCCAATTCTGTAATCTTTTAATTGGAGCTGCTCTCTTTTTGATTTTCATGACATCATTCAAAAACAGATTTAGAATTCCACACATTTTTATATCACAAATTACATATTTTGAAATAATTAAAGCAAAATTTATATGCTAGTAAAATTCTATACAAAGGAAAGAAAATCATGCAAGTTTCTTCAAGATTTATACAATATTTGTTGAGTTATAAAATCATAAAAAAACTCACAAAGAAACAAATATTTTCACATTTATACAGATGTTTAAATTATAAACATCATATGCTATACATTTGTTTATGTTGTAATAAGACTTTAAAATTGTTTTCTTTAGGCAAACCCCTGAAGTTTCTTTATATAAGTCATATGACAGGGGGTGTTAATAAAGTTAAATATTCATATCTTTAAAGCTGCAATATATCACAAATTCCTATTAATACCTCATTTTAATAAATGATGATTAATTAATTCTAATACTTCAGTGTCACATTCTCTGTATTGTCATTAATTTTTTTCTTATTCAATTCTATTACTTGTATCTTTCTTTATTTTATTCTGATTGGTTTTCTACATTCTATATTCAAACAAATGTTCAATACTCTCTCCTCCTTTATGTAAACTACATCTACAATCAAAATTCTGTTTTTAAAACTTTACAGACATCTTAAGTTTCTACTCTTGCTCCAAATAATCATAATAATAAGCTTTCTAGTTTATCATATGTTCTTTTAAATTTAATTTTTATATTAACTCCAAACTGTTCATTCTTTTTACTCATAATCATTTTCAATAATTTAACCTGAATTACAAAGCAGCAATCCCTCTTTACATCATTTTTGTATGAGAATGAAGTACAAGATAACAGAGCAAGCAGATAATAAAGATTTTTCAATTAAGTCAGTTAGTTAGAAAATTATGATAAGGGCAAAAACTAGAATCTGTCCCAGGTCAAATTAGTCAGCCATTAACAGCTCATGAAATTTTGTTTACACTTTTATAAATTTATTAAAACGCACATTGATTACGTAAGTAATATTTACTGAGGCTATAACCTCGAGAATATGCGTGTAAAATGCGATAGTAAGGACCTCTACAGATGTTTAACCACAAGCTGGTTAAACACCGGCAGAGGTCCCTACTATCGCATTTTACACGCATATCCTCAGTAAATATTATTTACACTTTTATGAAATGTTTATTAATTAATTACATTGAACTTATACTATTCATAAATGACTTTAAAATAGAGAGAAATTACTGCTATTTAAAATATTTAATTTTTCACCACTTCTAATATATAAAGAAAGAAAAAAATCGCATTGCTAAAGCAAAAAATATGGGGTTTTAGTTTTAAAAATAATAACCTGATGAAAAGTTTGACATTATTTATTAAAAGATGAGGTAAAATTAATTATGTAATTGTCAGATAACATTTGAGGTTGACAGCTTCCAGGCAAACAGATAAAAATCACTTTAGTTTATAAAGATTATTTAATAATTTTTTCACATTCTCTATTTCTATTGTGAGTGAATCAGTTTATCTTTTTTTTTTTTTTTTTAAAAAAAGCTATTAATACTTAGTAAATGACATTTGTTATTATTTATTTAAAAGCAATATATAAATAAATTCTTACAAAGATAAAGATTTGTTCTACATCATTATAGAAAGTTTAAAAAAAGTAAAATTAAAATGCATCATAAATTGTAGCACGATCTTTTTCATTATAGTATATATTTACAATTTTATCCTCTCTTTTTAAATTATTCAAAAAACATATTACATTATCTATTATAAAAGGGGAATATGTAGGACAAGATGCCACTTTAATATATAAGGCATTGAGATAATAAAATCAAGCATAGATTCAAAATTATGCTATTGGTTGTAATTCTTTGGATAGAAACTATATTTCTTTTTATAAAGATAATAACAAACTTTTGTTTGTCAAGTATTAATTTTTTATCTCTCTCTATATATTATCTCTTAGTAATTAGTTGGGATTCATTCTAATCCATCGATTATTATTTTTTGTATACTCTTACTATCATATTTCTCACAACTTAACTTTTATAAGGACTCATTAATACTGACTTAGGGTTTAATTTCTATATGTTTCTCATCTTTTAAAAATTATTACTTTAAAATACTTCAGTCTCTTTTCCTGTGTTAAGTCTATTCTTTCACTGCCAGATTCACAATCTTAATAGTCTCTATGACAAATTAAAACTAAAAGTTGCTGGATCAAAGTTCAATTTCACACATTGATGATTGAACATCACATGATCTCCTAAATAATAATCATTTGATTATAATTATTTTTTATTAAAGCCTCATAGTATGTTTGAAAATATATATGCATTCTTTGCCTTGCTAAATCTCCTTCAGATTACATCCATACTCCATATTTTACAACAAATAAATTGTTTTTAATTAAAACAAAAATTGGGATCTTTTACTTATCTGAGTTACTTATTTTCAAATTGTATTTCAATAATTAAAAAACATATGATATAAAACATTATAGTTTATAATATGCAATATATTCTGCAAAATAATTCACATTTTACCATTTGCAGTCCCTACATTTTCAATCTTTATTCTATATACCATTTACTTTTTCAATAAAATATTTATATAATCAGTTTATATAATAATAATTATGAGAAAATTGAAATTGATGAACATAAATTGCTATCATACTACTGAAAATACACAACTAATTCAAGAAAATTAGAAGAATGTTAAAGAATTTAAAATTACTGTCCCTAAAAATTAAAAATGAGAAAGAAATAAGCCAGCATTTAATTAAATGTCACTAAAACACAGTAGCCATAAGAGAAATCAAAATTAGTAATAACAATGGAGAAATCAAAATTAGTAATAACAATGAAGAAATAAAATAAAAACATGTATAATTTCATTTTTACTTCTATAAGAAAGAAGGAAGGTAGCAAGTCACCCAGGATGAAAAATAATTTGAAAAATTATTGTCACAATATAATGAAAGCTTTAAAAAAGGTAACTCAACAAACATATTAACTAATACAAAATGGCCAACACTATTACTTAATCATTTGTAGGGGGGGGGGGCAGATGAAGAAAAGAGTAAATAGAAAAAAAATTATAGATTTGGCTTTGTTTATTTTATGCATTGTGAAAATGTGAAGTGTTTCTGTAGTTTACTGTAAGAATCAACATTTAAAAATTGACATAATGTACTGCAATGAACCTTCCATATAACTGAAAGCCAAACAGCCAGATAAGTGTGACTTAAAGTCACAATCTAATATAATCAGATTCATTCTTCAGAAAAATACTATTAAAAAGTCTTTGCAACACCCCCCTCCTGCCCTAATACAGAAATGATTGGAAAACTAAAGGAGAAAAGTATTTACCCTATATAACTAAGATTAAGCTATAACTAGTCAACTATTCTTAATTTTTTTATTTATCTCATAAGCACTTGCATTGATGGACAAGTCCTTTAAATTTTTTTAAATAATTCCCATTTTGAACAAGAATTGTAATTACAATATAATTTGCTCTTATCTATTTTCTGATACTAGTCAACTATTCTTAATTTTTTATTTATCTCATAAGCACTTGCATTGATGGACAAGTCCTTTAAATTTTTTTAAATAATTCCCATTTTGAATAAGAATTGTAATTACAATATAATTTCTCTTATCTATTTTCTGATACATATTTTCTAGAAGTTCCTACTAATTAAGTTTATTTGATACTTATATACATTATCATATATACATAATTAAGAAGTTGTAATATAAATAAGCAGAGCATTATTTTTTTTTTTTTTCAAATCTAAATTCATTCAGTTTAAAAGTATAAAAATAGTTTCTAATGGTTTCAGAAGCTAATTATAAAATGCAATTAATGTAATCCATACTTTTTCATTAAGACTGTCAGTTTGAAAAATAATAGTAAAAATTTTTATTTTTATACATTTTTTTTTTAAATTAGTAACATCATTATTTCCTTTTTAAATTAATGGGAAATTTAAATGAATAAATTTTCTTCGATGTCTGCCACTTATATAAATTGTTGTGTTTTAAGACAACTGGATAAAAAGTATTAGATCAGTTTTGCAAAAATTCTGAAAAAAACAAAACAAATGAATTGTGCATTCACTTGATATTCATATAAGAAAACTCTAGAGTGCCAATATAGACATATAAATAATACACAATATTAGATAAAGTTAATTTACAACTATCAGTACTTTTAGACAATGTTTATTCAAGATAACAGTCTTTTAATAAATAAAAAAAATAAGTGGTAAAGATGATGTTTGGAAATATATTAATTTTACACATGGTTATTAGATTAAATTTAAAATTTAATTGCACTTGCCCATCAATAAATGTTTTAAAAGTAAAAGGTAATACTTATGCTTAGAGCTTATTTTTATATTAACAACTCTTAATGACAGTGCTTAAATCAGGATTGAATTTATTATAAGCCTGATATTTCAATCGACAAATTATTTGGACAAATTTAGTTTATATATCACAAGGAAGAGAAAGTTTCTCATTTTTAAGTACTTGCAATTTTGAATTATATTAGTTTGAAAATATATAAATAAATAATTTACTGATGGGTGTACACATAAATTTAGCACATGTGTAAAAATTAATTTCCTTCCACAAAATTACAATTATATACATCACTAAAGTATTTATTTACATATATTCAAACTAATATAATTCAAAACCACAGGTATTTAAAAATGAAAAACTTTCTCTTCCCTGTGATATATAGACTAAATTTGTATAAATAATTTGTCAATTGAAATACCAGTCTTATAACAACTTCTATTGGTCAATAAGAGTTGGTTTATATATATATAAAACTAAACATAAGTGTTACACTTATGCTTTTTAAAGGACTTATTGATGGGTGAGTGCATGTAAATTTAATCTAATAAAACATGTATGAAGATTATGTGCTATTTATAAAAATCAGTAAGATGCATTATGTTAAAAAAGGTGAAATCCTTTTTTCTTTAATTTCAAATGATCTATGTGCTTAATACATAAATTTGAATGTTACAAATATAGTATATGTAACAGTCATTAGGAAATCACAGAGAGTGAAGATCTCAATTAATTTTTCTTAATTTCATTCACTATGCCTTGATAATTGAGGTTTGTAAAATTTTTACAATTTTACCACATGTCAGTATTAGATGTAATATTAAACATATATAATAAATTATTTATTTACCTAAGTTTTTTTAATTTGTATCAGTCATTAGGGAATCACCCATTTACACGTGCCATATAGATTTAAACACTTAAAGAATACTCTCCTTTTTAAACATAAGATAAAGTCTTTTGAAAAGATAGGATGAATTCATTCTAACTTTTTTACCTAAACATATATGCATAGGCAAATCTTAGGCATTTAGAAAGCACTGGGATTAAATGTATATGGCATATAATACCTAACATTTTGTTGATAAACACTGATTAGAATAGAATAAATATTGTTTATTAAACGGAAAATATACAGTATTGTTTAGCATGCAAATATATACATAACACAAATGCTTTTTTAAATGTATAATATGCATATATAAAGATTATAGCATAAATAAAAAATTTTAAAAAATTATAATAATATATTGAAAGGACACATTTATATATTTGCACTTGCAAGGACAGCCAGCAACTAGAAACCGGTCTGCGGATAGGAATATTTGGAAAAGTTTGTATTAGCATATTCATTATATAACATTTATATATTTTTTTACTATGTGTTTATTCATATATTCACTGAAGCAATAAGAATAAAAAGAAAAAAAAACTATTGTATTTTTATTTTTAAAGTAAAGAATATTTCAAAATTTCTGAATTGACTTTGCTATTAAATATGTTCTGGTGACTTTATTTTTGTAACAAGTCTTGTTACCAAGAAATTAGAATCTATCTACTTAGTTTGATATTTAAGTCAATATTAATTTTTAGTACTCCTATAAATTTTGTAAAACTTTTAGTATTATGTTCAGAAAATATTTTATTATGCAAAATACTGCACATCAAATTTAGAAAAGTTAATAAAAGAATAAAATGTACATGCTTTCAAAATAAACTAAAGGAATTCTATCAATGTATATAATAGTGCATGATGTTCTGAGATGGAAAAACAACTACTAATATATTTTAAAATTTAGTTACAAATTTTACTTTTTTAAAAAATGTGATTATGTATGGCACTTAGAGGAAATAAAAAAGTGTGTTTGAATATTATAAAATTTGTTTGTTTATTTACATGTTTGTTTGTTTATATTTTTCTTTGTATAGTGTATAATTGAAGTTATATGGTTGGATACAGCGTAATTTGTGCCATACTGTATATACTATAATACTTCTGTTACATTGCATGTAATAACATTGTGTGTAGGATAAAGCTGAAAGGAAAAGTAGAAATAAACACAAACAAAAGTTTTTGTAGATATTTTCTACATGTTACTGAATGTAAAATAAAATTTCATTATGAAATAAATAGTTAAAAAAGGTCTAAATAAATATTAATATTGTATTCTGATTTTGAAATTAAAATAAGCATGTTAAACTGATAACTGTAAAAAAATATATTATCAAGTTTGAAATCTTTTTAATTAATTGAACAAAATTTCTATCTATTAGAAAGCTTTTTTTAAAGTAAAAACTTGATCATGCTTTTGATAAGGTTCCAAAAGTAGCTTTTGATTAAAATTGTTTTTAATCAAGATAAAAAAAATAAAGTTTTCAATTCATGTGTTTTTGTCACCTCAGCTGACTATATAAAGAGTTGATAAAAATATTAGTTTTAGTTTTGGCTAGTAGGTTTTTGGCTAATAATATTTTGAGAAGCAGTTGGCAGTAATTATAGCTGGCCAGAAGTAGCTAGCTAGCAGAATAGTCCAGATAAGTACAGAAAACAAACATGGATCAAATGTAGCTGAGGTCAAGTCTGGAGGCAGCTGCTATTGGTTCATGATGCTGGAGTTTTGATTCATGAAGCCTGACCTAGCATTCTGTATTCATTAGCCTGCACAAACAAGGATAAAACAGCTTGCTGGCCTGAAGTCTAAGTGGAACAAGGGAATGCTAACATTTATCTGATTATACCTTCCTGATGTGACTATAAACCAATCTCACAAAGACCAGCAAGCTCAACAAAAGAATTCCTTAGCTTGATGAAGAATGTTATATATATGCTTTTTCAGCAATATGCAGAGAAACAGATATATATATATATATATATATATATATATATATATATATATATATATATATATATATATATATATATATATATATATATATATGAAGCATAATTGGTGAATTATTTTAGTAATTACTTAAGATGAAATTTTAAAAAACTATATATTTAAATTTAAAAATGTTATAATCAAGAGCAACCTATGATAGTAATATGTATATTGAGATTGAAATTTTAAATAATTTCTTTAGTAAAAAGGACATTTAAAAAAAAAACATTTTAAATTTAAAGCCTTTGATAATTAATTAATCAATAATAATTCTAGCAAGTCCGATTTTATTTTTTTAAAAGAAAGGAAAGCCTTTATTATAAAAGTAGTGAAATTTATGTACATTCAACAAAGAATTGACTGCGAAAATAATTTTTAATAATTTTATTGACAAAATGAAATATGATATATAGATGTCAGTGTGCATCTGCAACTGAATATGCACACATGAATATTAAATATATTATTAAATATGTATAAAAACTGAATTTCATTTCTGCCAATATTAAATAATGAATTATACCGTACATCTGTGCAATGGTATGTGCTAAATGTGTTTTAAGTAAGCCTATTGGAACATCAATGTAAAACACAATGTAATAAATTTTAATCATTTATTTTATTATTTTATGGCAAGGCAAATATGTTCAGAAATTATTAAGCCACCTGTCTGTGTTCTGACTGGGTTTTAAGTAAACCTATTGGACCATATATGTAAATCCCATAACGCACATCTATGCAGATATATGTATTGTAACGGATATATAATATGCCGTTACATTAATTTAAAATTAGAATAAAAACTTAAGTTCGTAAATAAAAATAAAACTAAACGCTAAAAAAAATTAAAGAGTTGTTAAACATATATATATATATTCGCACAGATGCAAAACTTTATAAAAAAAAAGTAAAGATCTAAATATAAATTTAAAAAAAAGATTTAAAAATTAATATTTTTTTTAAAAAGTAACATAAGTAAAAATGGAATCAGATATTAATTAATTCCTGTAATCTCAAAATGGAAATGATTGTTCTTTTAAATTAAATGATTGTGTTATCGAAAAGCAAACTAGCCCTTGGGGCTCTTATATAAAAAAGTCAGATGAAAAATATAGATAAGAGAACAAAAATAAATTAGATGTCCAATAGAAGCAGCAATGAAGGCTCAAACCGTAATGAAAATTTGGAACAGGAAACCATTGTTCAGTGAATCCGGATGATGGCTATAAAAGGAAAAATATTGAAATTAAGGACAGTTCCTACTTGATTTTTGAGAGGTGTGATAAGACGCACTTGTCACACTCTCTCACTACTTTTAAATGAAATGACTGACGAATTATGAACGGTACTATTGCAGACCCCGAATCATATGGTTTCTGAAATAAAATAGTACCAGGATTGAACCAGCTAAGGCCACCTCCAGAACAACAAACCGGTCTTCCAAAGAAAGACTTGTGGGAATTGGCACCAGGAACCGGGATTCTTCTACTGTAAGATATGAACTATAAAATTTAAAAGTAATTTAGAACTTTCGTCGAGATTTGACAAGCTTTTAATATTCAGCTAACCTAAATTTTAAAATGAACTTTTATCTGACTTTTAAGTTTTCAAATCAATTATTAATGTTTAATTTTTATGTATTAATTAAATCATTATATAAATGTTAAATTTAAGTCAGGCATGAATGGCTATATAAATTTGTAAAGTTATATTAATTGAGGGTTAATCTCAGGTTGTTTCGTAGTTAAATTGGGTTAATCGATTGGATATATTGGTGTAATTAGTAAATGTAGTATGAGATTCGCTACAGGCAAAATCCTATTATATGCCGCACTTGGGCAAAATAAGTCCCATATCTCACTGACCATTGAAAGCAGACGGTATTCCCTGCTCTTTGGATCACCCCTTTTAGCCTATGGAATGGGATAGTAAGATGGAAAATGCAATCCCTTCCTATGGAGTTTTTTTATTGCTCTTCTCGTCAGACAGATGTATTCCTATCTAGACGAGAGTCAATGTCTTCTATACCCATGCTGTTCAGATGTACATTCCTGACAGTATGGTATTTGTGCTGTCGTATTCATACTACATTGAATACATCGATGTATCAGATGGATTGACATTGGATTAACTGCGAACTTTTGGCCTAAGATTAAATAAGGGAGTCCCATATCTCACTGACCATTGAAAGCAGATGGTATTCCCTGCTCTTTGGATCACCCCTTTTAGCCTATGGAATGGGATAGTAAGACGGAAAACGCAGTCCCTTCCTATGGAGTTTTTTTTATTGCTCTTCTCGTCAGACAGATGTATTCCTATCTAGACGAGAGTCAATGTCTTCTATAACCATGCTGTTCAGATGTACATTCCTGACAGTATGGTATTTGTGCTGTCGTATTCATACTACATTGAATACATCGATGTATCAGATGGATTGACATTGGATTAACTGAAAACTTTTGGCCTAAGATTAAATAAGGGATAGAATATTTTCTTTTCAAATGCAATCCATGTAGTTTATTCATACTCGACACTCTTAAAAATATTATTAAACAAATCTGTGCGGATTGTTCAAACTTTAAATTTAAAAATTAAATTAATAACCAACCTAAAATAATAAATTTATTCCTCAATTTTATCTATATGTGCATTAATAAATGTTTGTGTGTTATTTACTGTCAGTGGCTTCTTTTATTTTGTTTTAAATATTAATATATTTTGAGAATATAAATCTTTATTAAAACTTATAAAAAAACATTTTAAATCTCTGCTACCCCATGAGCTAGTGGCATTGGGCTGACGGTCGGAATAAAATATATATAAAAATTTTTTTTCTTAACTTACGTATCTGCCTACTGTATAAATTTTCCAGGTTCAAATGCCTGGTGGCACCCTGTATGGCAGATATGGTAAGACTCTTCATTTCAGACTGTTATAGTATGCTATATGGAAACCCATTAAGAAGTATTGTAAAATCAATGTAATAATTTGAATTTTGTATAGTAATCAAAATCAGAAGACATATGTGCATAGCCATATTCTAAAGACCTTAATTTCAATTTTATTATTATTGTTATTAATAAATATATATATATATATAATTGTTAAAATTATTCCAGTGACTTAATTCTAAATATTTTTAGGATATTATATATTTGCATCATCTCTTGATCACAGTAACAATAATAGAGCTTATATTCTCTGAGCTAGATTTAAGCATACCAGTCTGATGTATAAAAGGAGATATCTTTAGTGTTTATGGGCATCCAGTGATGATGATAATATTCCCATCAATCATCATCATACTGGTTGGCACTAAGAGTATATTCTTTAAAGCCCATGCACTATGTTTTATTTTAGTTTAGTATGTATTAGATTTATGTTTATAGTTGGCCAGTACATTAATGGTAGTAAGTGGCCAGAGCATTGATGATGATCAGCATGTTTTAATATCCCAACATTAGTTTTCTGGGTTATATATTCTAATGAATTAGTGCTTAAGTTTGTGCATTCAAATTTGTTTAAATAATTGCCCCAAGCTGGCAAATGCTAAATAGTTGGCCTGTTCTAGAGTAGACCCATTTCAAATCCAGTCACAAGATTGACTGTTGATTTGTTTTAACTGATGATCATTTATAATGATGGATGATTTATACTTATTTAAAATGCTGGTGAATTTATAGTTAATGATAATTGTACTTACTCTAAGAAGTTAACTGAACTGATCTCTCAGAGATCTCTTGTAATATATAAAATATAATTATATATTTTGTGATATTAAACATTACTTTAATATCTTTATATCTTAAATTTGTCTTAAATTTCTTTGTTTGAAATATTCTCCATCATGCCAAGAATGACTCCCTAATTTTCATCACCCCACTTTACTTAATCAAAATTAACCCCATCCCATTATAATACATATAGAATGATTCATTAAATTCCTAATATATTTTTAAAAAGTTTATCAAGTAAACAAAACTACATATTAAGAAAATGAGATTTACTTATTTTTAGTAGTTTGATTTAGTCTTTCTTTTAACAATGTTTATATACTACAACGTGTTAACCAAATGGTGAGAATTTAAATCTAATAATATTCAATTTGAAGTATATATTTTTTCAAAACTAATTCTATACATTAAACCAATTAAATAAGAAATGTGAGTTTTTAATTATTTGAAATAATTTTGAAAGTTTTAATTCCTTTGTAGCATTTCTTTTTAATTATATTTAGACTTGTATTAAAATAAGGAACAGATTTTTTAAAAAAAAATCAATTTAACAATGCTTTCAAATATTTGAAGAACTTAACTACCCATCAAGAATAATTCCAGTTTCCAGATTTTTTTTTTGTTGCTGAGCAAAAATATTATTTGGAATTCTTAACATTTCATACATATTTTTTTTGTATAGGATAACAGATTTAATTTCAAAAAATCACTCTATTCAAGTAGCTTTCCCCAAAACAGCAGTTAATTTCACAATCCATTTCATTCATTATTAACTAAATGATTTTCTTTTGAAAAAAATTTAAAAAAAAAAAAAGATAAAAAAATTTTATATGCTTTTTATATTCATAAAATATAATGCTTTAAAAAATATAATAAAAGTATCAAAAATTTTTATTCACTTTGTATATTATGATAGTAAATAATAAAATTGAAAATTAAAAATCATTTTGGCAATCAAATATCAAAGAATTACACACAGTTTTCAATTCATGTTATCTGCTGTTGAGCTGAAGACAGAAAGTAGTAAAGTAATTAAAATTTGTTTACAGTTACAAGATGGTATTTGGTTTCAAGGTTTAAGCAGGGTGTGACTAATTTATGATAATGTTTATTAGCATGTTTACATGGATTAGAATATCATGACAGAACCAATATAGCAATATTACTTAGAGAAGAGCCTGTAAATGATAGGTATCTGAGTTAATAATGACTCTAAGCTACATTGCTATGCAAAGCAAATATACAAACTATAATAAAAATTGCAGTTATTATTGATGGTTGGTTATGAAATAATTGCTAACTGTAGTTTCAAGTTATTTTATTCAAGCTCCAAGATTGTTAGCTGGGTTGCAACATATATTCATACATATGCACAATGATGAACAATTCAAATCCCTAGTATTACAAAATATTTGCAGATCAATCATAGCACAGAATCAATCTATTTTTCACATTATGAAAATAATCAAAATCAACTTCTAATTTTTATGATTTGAAAATAATATAATTATTAATTTCTGTATGTAAAAACTAAAAAATCAAACTTCCTTTTTTTTATTTGAAAATAACATGACTTCTCAAGCAACTAATCTTTTCATTATTTATTTATAACTAGAGACAAAAAAAAATCCATCTGCAATTTTGAAGGAAAACAATTGAATAATTGTAAATATGTAAAAACACATTCATCTTTGATTTATTCAATAATTCTCAATAATTGGTTACATAAAAATTTATAAAAATAAAATTTTATAAAGCAAATTTGTACACTTTATCCTCTTATCAGAAACAACTTTCCTTTTTTAGCAAAATACATTATATACTTCCATAGTGGGTTGTAATAATATGAAGTATTGTAAAAGTAATAGAGAACTTAAATAATATTAATAAAGATATATACTAGATTAAGAACTTAGTAATTAATACTTATAAGAAGATAAAATAATTGAAATCATTAATATTATATATGGTGAATAATTAATTCTAATTTTTAAAAGGGACAAAAAATTAGATAGATGTAAAATTTTTCTATTTATTCTAAAAACCAAAATATAAGAATTGAGTGAAATTAATGAGCTAAGTAAGAAACAATTCAAACAATAAGACAATTATTACATATTCTTACCATTCTCTCTTTTCTCACAATTCTGGAAATTAAAACATAATAGAGTAAAATTATTGAATACTACATGATAATGTATCCATTACCTTATTTGAATAACCAAATATCTGAACATATATGTGGTCTTATATATACAGAAACTTTTGATTTCATTTAGAAGAAGCCATTTTACATCAATTTCATTACAGAAGTCAAAAATCAAATATTTTAGTAAATAATACAATTTTAGTGGAAAATAGTGAGTCAGAACTTCAAAATCTGAAAAACTAATTAAATAATATAGTTTCAAAGGAATTGGTTAACATTCAA
Organism: Epiperipatus broadwayi; assembly: GCA_028023455.1. Taxonomy (NCBI): domain Eukaryota; kingdom Metazoa; phylum Onychophora; class Udeonychophora; order Euonychophora; family Peripatidae; genus Epiperipatus; species Epiperipatus broadwayi. The sequence goes on along the minus strand of JAQFVV010000814.1, from coordinate 153,969 downwards.
TTTAACTTTTCCATAACAACATAAATACACATCCTATCATTTTTGCTGTAATAACAAAACTAAATTTAAATTGTTACTATATGCATATATATATATACTCATTTTGACCTTTTACTTTTATATTGAAATTTTGTAATAACTAGCTTATAAATTTATAAAAAATTTAAGTGTTACACATTACGATATACTGAAATACATTTATTCTATGTTTATATACTATGATAAGATCTGTACTGCATTTCAGTTTCCTATTATTGTACAATCTTATATATATATATATATATATATATTAGTGATGATCCTCTCTCCATATATATATATATATATATATATATGGAGAGAGGATCATCACTAATTATTTTGCATTCTAGAAAAGACCAACTACTTACAATCCTCCCTGCTCCAAATTGTCAATTTTGATTTTTAAGAAAAAATATTTTGAATAAAAAACAAAAAGCATAAAATTAATTATATTTGGAAGAATATTTAGATTAGAATCTTCTAAAAGTAATTAACTGATTGCAGAATGCCATTTATTATGTCATTTGTTATTTGTAACTTACACTAAAAGATATATTTTAGGGAGTAATCCCCTTCAGCTCTATAGCAAAGACCAAAGTTATTCAAAGCAATCATTTAATAATGAAAAGTTAAAAATATAGACGTAAAAAAATATATTATGAGTATAGGCTGACTAGATTTACATTAAAAAAAAATGTTTAGCTTAAAACTAAGTAGTATAATTTTATATAATTTCTAATATTAAAAAAATGGACTAGATTAAATGCCTTACAAGCTATACTTTAAATCCATTGGTGAGAAATAAACTGTTCCCATGCTATTTTATTCAATTTGTTTTATTTTCATGAAGTATCAATATTTTTGCAGTGTTAAAGAAAAAGTCTCAGAATGCTAAGTTATATAAATATTGTTTTGATTTTATTATAAATATTTTATTTATCAGGTTGAGCGGTTGTAGTGTGTCAGACACTAGCGACAGCTGATTCCTTCAAATTTTGTTTTCTTTTTTAAATTGTGTGAAAACTATAAGCATGACATCAACAGAAATCCATGCATTCACTATTGTTTGAATTCCTCTTTAAAATGCCATATCACAAGTTGAAATCAGACAAAATTTGAATTTTTTATCAATAGGTTTATTTAATTTTTAGGTTTTCTGCTCAGTTAACTAGATTGCATGAAAAAGACAAAAGAAAAACTTTTTATCGCCAGACTTATTACTAAAATGGACTAAAAATGCATTGATGATTTGCATTTCAAGGCTTTCATCCTGATAAAAATGTAATCAGAATATCAGTTTGTAAGTATTCAATTTTAATATTTTAATTATTTGAATATAAAAATTTTTTTTGTTTGATAATAGGATAATTTATTGTGTTAGCATTTGTATTGGTGTATCTGTGCAGTATATAAATTATATAATATTAAATCATTTATGCTCATTATTATACAGTATATAAATTTCTATTCAAATATAACAAAAGTGGTTTATGTACAATGTAATTTTGGGGCTCTGATCCAAGTTTGAGGCAAACTTATTTTATAGACATAATGATTCTCAAAAGGTTTAATAATTTATTAGAGTGTTTATATTTGTATTAGTGTTTGCAATGCATGTCTGTGTCTGTATAACAAATAACGATTTTTATATATAAAAATTATAAAATAGTGCAATGTAAATTTTAAGATTGATTATCAGATGTGCAGAAAAGCTGCAATTGATAAAGCAATCACAAAATTTACTGGGCATAATACCATATGAAAATATAAACCCTTGAAATCATTAAGAGATTTCAGATGGTGTGTGCATATACCACATGGAATTGTATGAAGGCAAAGAATCAAATGCCTATGTCTTAGTATTCATGCTGTGATGTCAGTAGTTTTGCCATATCTTGCATCACATTATTTTGAAGTCTATAGCTAGCAAATGAGCTATATGCAAATAAATTATATTTCTGTGGGACAATAAATATAACAAGATAATATCACTGGTGTGCATAAAGAATATAAACATCACCGGTGTACACAAAAAATATAAAATGAAGAAATGAAACTGATTTTATCATTGATACAAACAGTAGTCTACAATTTCTAGTTTTAGATAAACAAGAAGCCAATAGCTATGATGACAAATGCATATCCATCTTCTGGAAATAATTTGTTTTGTATCTTTTATTAGGATGAATCTTTTTCTTATGGACACCTTGAGATTTATTAACTTTTGGAGTATAAGATAAAAATGAAAAATTCTTATGTGGCTAGTTTGGGGATTCTGAAGTTATGGATTATCTTAGGTAAGAAGTATTATATATGTTTATATGGTTTGAATGATAATTTTGTGAGGAATACAAAGAAATTATCAATGAAGATATAATTTAAACTAATTAATGATAAATTAGAAATTATGAACAAACAATAAAGTAATAATTATTTCGAATGTTGAAATTTCCTTTTTTCCTTATTTTTTAAATGGTAATCATTATTTGTCTTAACTTTATTGTTTTCCATAGTTTTTCTAGTTTCTACCAATGTAAAGTTTTTTGCTCTAAGATTATTAAAACTGAAATTGTTGTGAAAATTGTGTCTCAAGTCAATTTTTTTAAAAATTCAATATAACTAGTTATACATTTTATCAATAAATGAAAAGGTGTGTATATATAAACATTTAATTACTTAAACAAATAGTTGGAATAAAATTTATAATTAATAAAATAATAATACATGCAAGGTTATCTTATTATTCTTGAAGTTTGACTTCATTTTTAGTTAACATTTTTATTTTTTTTAAAAAAGACAATAATATTTAAATAAAAAAAAGAGATTTTTAAAAGGGGAAAGGGAAAGAATGTTGTTGAAAAATGTGTTATTATAAATATATTAAGTTTTATCTATATATGAGATAAAGATATTTTGTCATTTAAAAATCTAAAAAAAAAAAAAGATTTCATTTTTTTGAAGATTTAAATAATTATTTAGAAACTATTTGTTCTAAATAATAATAAAAAAGCATTCTAAAGACTTCTGGAAAACTTTTCCAATAGAAAAATGTGTATCAAAAGTTACTTTTAAAATTTTGTTTGAAGGTTTCCAAAATTTAGTCATTCTTTCTTTTAGTTATCATATCTAAACGAAAAATGCATGAATTGACAATACTTTCGCATGTGGCCACCCATCATTGATCTTCAACACATGGGCAAATTATTATCTAAGAATCATCATACTTCATTAAACTTCAACAAATTAACCCACAACAGCTAAATAAAATCTCAATCAATTAATAAGGATTCATAAGTGAAATTAAACTAAAAGGAGATTTATTTTAACATTCAATTTTGTTTTGAACTTTCGATTTTAAAACTTAATTTACAGAGTTCTAAATAATAATAACACTAACTGTTGAAAATAGTTAAGCTATATGAGTTTATAAATTAATTATTTCACTTATTAATATTTCATTAAGTTATTTAAGATGAACTTTTTTTACAGTTTCTAAGCCTTATGATATGCCAATATCAACATTATATGCATGTTAATGTATCCACATAGAAGAAATTGAAAGGAAAATCATCATCAGGAGGGACAGACCATTAAGAAAAAAGAAAAAAAATGATTATTAGGGGTTTGTTTTTTAAAAAAATTATTTTTAGTTCTCAATGTGTGAATTGAAACCAGAAACATCAACTCAAAACAAAATATATTGTTCACTCTTATAGATTTTTTTTTTTTTTATTACAAAAATTGAATCTGCTGCATATATTATATTCTAGAAAATATTAAGAATTATTGATATGTTATGATAGCTAAAATATTTATTTAACTGAAGTAAAAGTGTGTATGTGTGTGTATGACATATGTTTGTGTGACGGTACAAATTAAGGAATTTGATTATCTTTTAATTGAAATATATTTTTGGCATCAATATTATTATTTGTTGATATTTTTTAAATACAGTACTTATGAGTTTTCAAGTAAACCAAGATGGCAGTTCTTATTTTTGATAAAAATTCACTTCCCCTTCCGTTCCCAAAAAATGTTTATAAAAAATGCCTGCTTATTTTTTATTATAGTTATTTTAAAAAAAGAAGCCAATGCAGGAAATTAAATACAATATTTACAGTTTATTTTCTTTTTTTTTAAAATTAACTTATTAACAAAAAAATGAAAAAATATATAAATATAATATTTATACTTTATTCATGCCAGTGGCATGCAATCATATCATGACCATTAGCGCAGAATGTTTGGGAGAGCAGGATACTGTATCTTTGGAAATAGTCCACACTATCATCAATCTGACAATTCATTTTACCAGTAGTTGGTTAATCTTTTTCAGAGCTAAAATATATATGTAACTACATAAAATCTTGAAGAAAATAAATTATTTTAACATTAGAAAACTATTTTTTTAAATAAGGGGGATGAGAAAAAGTTTCATAAAATGGATGAAATAAATATTTATGCTATGATTCATGAAAAGATAATGATGTTCTAAAAAGATTTAAGAGAACATGTTCAACCATTTAGAAAAGACATATATAATAATAAAAAAGTCAAATTTCAATGATTTTATGATGATTTCATGTTAGAAAAATCTTCAAGAAGCACACGTGTTTAATAACAGTGAAAAAATTTATAAGATATTAATGGCATAAAGATAATTGACAATCAGAGATGTTGTTAGTACTCTAAACATATTTTATGATTGTTTGAATAAAAACTGTATGATATTTTACTAATAAGTATTATTATATAATATAAATTAAAGTCTATAATTATACTGTAGTAATTTGAGCAATTATATAATATAATTGTTTTATTTATGAAACAAAAACATTGAAATACTTTTTAATTAAATGAAAAGTTTACCAAAGATAAAAGCACATCTTTACCAAACATTTTAATAAAAAATAAAATACCTGGAAAAAATCTACATTTATTAATAGATTGCTATTGTGGAAAGTGTGGCTGAAGTAAAAAGCCAGATAAATATCTATTTATCCTTGACATGATGGATAAAATAATGTGGATAATGGAAGATAATGTAATTAAAATAAATGATATTGAACAAAAACAAATGATAAGGTTGGAATGGTCAAGAAAAAAAAAACTTTTCCAAAACTAGCAAACATAAATATATATGCAGATAAAGAAGACACAATTAAACTTATGAAATTTGTTTTATAGCATATAGATTTATAAGAATAGGTCCAATAACATGAGATAGAGCACGTTCATCAATAAGTAGAATAAAATGTTTTCATTAATAAATACAAAATATTGGACAAAAATAAATTATTTCAGCAGAGAAAATGCATTTAAGGATACATTAAGGACATTCTTCTTATTTCTCAAATATGCACTAAAAACAAATAAATAAAAAAAACCAATAAAGTTTTACTATCTGCTTAAGTTCATGGCTAAGATTTTTCAGGATTCCAAGAAAATATTACATATAGATGACTTGTACAAAAGTAATATCATAACAAAATATTATTACATTTTTTAAAATCAAAATATTGCATTGGTGGTCGAGAGGTCAGCGCGACTGCCTTGCACTTGCAGGCAGTTGCCCGGGTTGCGGGTTCGCGTCCCAGCCGATGCTATGACACTTAAAAAAAAAATATATATTGAGATGTATCATTTAAAAAAAAAAGCTTCCTCCAAGAAAAGTTGCATATTGTAATCATTCACGAATTAATTGTAGCAATCATTTGTGTCATATATTTTTCTTTTATTATATAGTTATAATTGTAAAAAAGAGTTTTAACATATTTACTAAGAAAAGAGAGATATAAATGGAAACAAATGCAAACTGGTGCAAGTTTATTGTAAAAAAAATTGATAAAAAATTATATATGTTTTATGTCTATAAAAAACATCATGATTAGCAATTGAATTTCATTCCCTATATTTTCAAATCCAGCTTTATTAGTTTACTTCAATTTGTGACAAGTGGTGGAATTGGCACAATTGATGAAAAAGATTCTCCTGAAATTGGTTCTATAAATCTCTTATACTCATAAATTACATTTTAAAAGTAGATACTTTAATACTCTGATTCCAAAAAAAAAAAAAAAAAAGATGTAATAGCCAAATTGAAGATATTTGTAAATTAGAAATAATTCCTGAACCAAAAAACATTTAGAAAATATATATATAGTTAAGGCAAAAAATCAAATAAAAATATGTCAGATCATTCTTGAAAAACAAAACAAAATGAAAGCTTACAATAAGAAGTTGTAATGAGTTAGACTATTGCTCTGACTGATCATGTACTGAAGAGAATTCAAATATTTGTTTGTTTATTAATATTCTTTTTCATTTTTTCTTTTTTAAATCATATATGTTGATTCAGAGTTTGGATAAATCCATGTCTTTTTTTTATATATCTCATTTCTCTTTGTCATTGAATTAATTATTTCTTCAGTATTATTTATTATTGTTTGTAACTGCTTCATTTTGAACACATTTTCTAGTCTGCATATATAGCCTTTTGAAAGTTTTCTTAATTTTCTGCTAATTCACTGCTTGTCTTGTCTGTTGTCATATATTTTTTGTAATATTTATTACTTTCTTTTCCTACCAACTATTATCATTCTCTTTATAGTCATTAATGCTTAATATTATCACTTATAATTCTGTTAAAAGCACTTTAATGGTGAAGAACAACTCATTTAAGTTTATGATGCTATTTTAAAATGAAAAAAGTTAGAACAAATTTCATTAAGAGAGTAGCAAAAACTGGGAAACCATCTATTGCCAATATCTTCGATCTATCTTCAAGCAGAGAATTCACGAGACACACGTGATATTCTCTTTTATTTTCACAGCTGTAACATCCTTCTGTTACATCTACGTAGTGAAAAATTAAGTGTTAATTCTAAACTTTTAATTTGTAATGTATTTATTTTTTTTAATTACAGTAACTATATATATAAATCTACGTACTTCATAGCCACAAATCTTCAAAGAAAAACAAAATCGAAATAAATTTCAACAAGCGTTCGTTCATTCATTAATAAACAAAACAATCAAAAAAAAATAATGGGACAATCAAAAATTAATAATTTAATAATAATAAAAACTGAAAAGAAATGCTTTTGTTCTTTAATTTACTATCTGATTGATCACTTACAGTAACGCTTGTATCCTGACAACCTACGCATTCCAGTAACAATTCCTTCGAATACACTAATGGAAGCAACTGAAGCCAGACTTAAAAAGAACTATTTAAAAATTTATTTCTCATGTTTTATTAGAACCGGGGGACGGAGGATCCTAACATATATTTTTCTTAAACACACTTTTTTCTTCAAATAGATTTATCTAGTCATTACTAGTTAAAAAAAAAAAAAAGTTTTTTTAAAATTATTCAGTGATTTAAATCAGAAATGGAAATTTTATGTTTTTCTTGAAATTTGTATAACAAATTAGCCAGTTGGTATAACAGATATCTTCCGCTTTTACTCTTTTAACTTTTTTTTTTTTAAAAAAAAAAAGAAAAAACCATAAATTTAACTTTATAATGATAAAATACAATTTTCTAATTTTAAATCTAAACATTGTAATTATTAATTCAGAAATTAATATTATGATATGGTTTACAATCTTCTTAAAGTTACTTGAGATTAAATTAAATTCCAAATATAAAAATACATACACACATAAATTATAGCAGTAGTTGCGATGCGATACAGTATGGCTTGTCTTTTATAGGAGTCGGGAATATCTCAGCCATTATACCCAGAGAAACCTTTTAGCCACCTTCCCTTCCTTTCCATTTCACATTCTAAGTTTTTCCCATATTCTTCTCTATCCTGCGCCATACCATTTCCACATTATCTTTGTCCACTCTATGGACTTCATATCTAGATCCCCCTCATCTTTTTCCAAACCCAGCATAAAACCAAAAACCTATTTTCTGTATAATCACTTTGGTTATATTTACTTTCCCACAACTTCATTATTTTCACCTTTTCTGCTTGTAAGCATTTACATTCAATTAACAGATGCCTAATATTTTCCATGCCTTCCTTACATAACTTGCAAATTAAATCACACACATCATACCTCCATTTATGTGTATATTCCCTTGTTGCTAACGATCCTGTTCGAGCCTTAAACAGTAAATTGTTTTCCTTGCTATTATCATAAATTAACTCACACCCAATAGTTTGTTTACTTCTATATATATTTAAAAATCTTTTTACTCACCGTACTAGTTATTCATCTCTCCAACAACCTATTTTTTTTATTAATGCATCTATTCTTCTATCCCATTTTTGCCATTATAACACTCAACAATTGTCCTAACACAATCATCTCATCTTTTATACAAGTATACTGACATAAAGCCGTTATCCAAATCTTCTGAATACCATACTACCTTTCTCACTCATCTTGTTGCCTGTCATTTATTCATAACCCAATTAAATACTATTTTGTCTATGCCTTTACTATCCATAAATTGCAATCTACCAAACATTTTTATTTTGCTTTTGCATCACGCATATAAAAACTTTATCATCCCATTTCTCCTTGAATTGCTTTCTTTGCTATCCACACATATGCATCTAATGCATGGCTTCCTATTTTTCTTGGTACTTTTTCTAAGTAGTCTAACACCCCTTTATTAACACATAATGCATCGTTACCCTAGGTTATCTCTTCTACTGCCACTTTCATACAATTCTTGCTACATCATATTTATTATATGAAAACACTGCTAATTTCTTTACCAGTCCCTTTCTTTTCTTTGCTTCACTTATTAATTTTTTCTCCCATCCATCCAAGCAATCTCTCTGATTACTTAAAATGATTCTCAAATAGTTATACCTATTCCCCACATTTAACTTTATATCCTCCAATAAAAATTCTTTCTTTTTTTTCCCCAACATTTATCATCATTACTTTTGATTTTTCTTCACTAAATTTAATCCTCATCTCTTTACTTATCCATGAGCACGTTTTCAGCATAATTTCAATATATTCCACACTTTCAGTACACAAGAAGATATCATCAGCAAATAAAAGACCTGATAATACATACACTCCCTTGCCATCTATTAATGATATCTCTACCCCTCTTCTTACTCTTTCTATTGCTCTCTCCATTTCTCCCAAATATAACAAAATCAAAATAGGTGGCATAGGACATCCTTGCCTTAGTCCCACCCCACTTTAAACTCTTGATTCCAAATTCCCTAATTGATACATATAGTACTTATTTTCATATATCTTAATAAGATCGACTAAAGCCCCATTCATTCCAAAACTCTATCATATGTCTTCTATATATCTATAAAGACCATATATAACTGTCTGCCTGTATTCCTATTCATATCTCTAAGTTGTGTGACTACAAATAAACTATCTTCTATATCCTTATCCAATCTAAAGCCTTCTTGCATTTCTCCCACTATATTATTTTCTTCCATCCATTTTGCTTCTTGTTCAGCCACTATATATCCAAAAACTTTATATAACACTGACATTATCACTATCAGTCTATAATTGTTTAACTTTCTATGACCATTACTCTTTTTTTTTAAATAATAGCCTTACTCTTGTTTTACTCAAGCGATACTGGGAATTCTCTTTTCTGGCCAACTTATTAAAACATGATAATAGTTTTAATTTTGCCCCATTTCCCAAATTCATCACAATCTCTACTGCTCATCCATCTAAACCTCTTGGCTTTCCACTTTTAAATTTCTTCCCTGCCTCATTCATTTTCTGTAAAACTAATATTTCCATTACTATGTGCTTTTATATTTGTTATCATACTGTCTTTCATATCTAACACCTTTTCTATATCCATTACATACTTATTTAAGATTGTCTCTAATTCTTCTTTAGAGCTACATTCGTTTTTCTTATCATTTAATAATACTATTTCTTTCTCCCCTACATTCCTTCTATAGTGCACAACCTTTTTATATTAGCAATCCCCATACTCAGAATGAAATTTTACATGACTCATCATCTTTTGTTACCATCCTATTATAAGCATAGTAATAATAAAAGTAATTTTACCATATACAAATACGTATATTTATATTATACGATTTGGCATAAGATCTTTGAAAAAATGTATATTATCCAACATAAGTTCTTTCAAAATTTTCATAACTCCTAACAATTTTGCTGCAATCCCTTGAGAAAGTGCAACCCACAGGTTACACCGCTGAGCTATAGCAATGCCTACATCCTGAGGCTGATTAAACAAAAGTAACTTGGGTGTCCATTTAGGGTATTAAAATTAAAGAACACAGAAAATATATAGAGTAATAATATTTAACATGAAAATTAATTTAATGATAATTTTTAAATCCAAAAAAGAATTATTATTGTTATTTACTTTGAAGCATTTCATAATGAAAAAAAAAAGAAAGATATATGATGGAATGAGAACCTATAGGAAATTGATACTTCCTCACTCTTGATAGTGAAGGCCCTATTATATTACAATTATTTGACTATTTCATATTGTATTATCTTAGTATCATAAGCATCTAGCTAAATAATAGTTATATACCAATTTACCAAACAATAATTAGATGGCAATATGTTATTGTGTGATGGCTAGCTGGAAAAAATCTTAATGTTTGGGATATGAAATATATTTTAAACTTTTATCCATATCAGACTTGAATTATAGATCAAAAGCATGGCAGGGGTGTTTTAGGTATAAACATTTTATAATGAAAGCTTGTATACATTAACAATGTGGTGATAATAAACAAATGCAAATGAATAGAAACTTTTACATTAATTTTGAAACTGGTTGTTTTAATCAAATTTTTGTTATAATCTTATAATCCAAGTTATTTTCAATACATTTTGTATAGTTAAAAACTACAAAAAATCATCACCAATTTTTGGTGTTCTGGGAGCAAATATTAGTCAAATTGAGTCATAAGAATTTATCAACAATTTCTACTAAATATGATGAAAAATGAACTACAAAAAATAATAAAATAAGGAAAAAAAAATTAAAAAATTAAAATTTCTAAAGTCTGAGAAATGTTTTTTTTAAAAAAAATATAATTATATATATATATAGTTAATAGTCTTTTACAATCTCTTGGAATCCAGTTTAAGATTTAATTGTCCATCTATTATCAACTCTTCTAGCAATATGTCCAGTCCAACTCCACTGCAGTCTTTTAATTTTTTCAATGAGGTCAGTAACACCTGTTTGTTCTCTTACCCATATATTGTGTTTTCAATCTCTTCTTATTACCCCTAACATGCATGCCCCCAAACTTCTTTGAGTGGTCTGAAGTCTCTGTATTGCTCTTCTATTAAGTGTCCAAGTCTCAGATCCATAAGTAAGAACTGGTAAAACACATTTATTAAAAACCTTCCTTTTCAAACACATAGGCATATTTCCCTTTAGTATCAAGTTATTTCTACCAAAAGCACTCCAAACAAGTTTAATTATATGATTAATTTCATCCATTATGTTTCCATCTGCATTAATAATCTGATCAAGGTATTTGTAGCTGTTAATTTCTTCTAACTCATCATAATCAATCTTTATTTTCATATTTTGAAAAAATCCATTAAACAATTTAGTTTTCTTAACATTTATCTTTAGTCCTACTTTCATCTGATAACTCCTGCAACATTTCCTGTAGCTCTAAAGCATTATTTGCAAAAACAACTACATTACCTGCAAAACCTAAATGACTTAAATAATCTCCATTTACTTTCACTTCATTAGCTTGCCATTTTAATCCACAAAATACTTCTTGCAGCACTGCTATAAAAAATTTTGGAGATATGGAGTCATCCTTTCTTACATCCTTTTCAATGTTCACTTTCCTTAGTATCATTATGTAATCAAATTGTTGCTTTTGCATTTTTATAAATATTCTTTAAAATATGATAATATATTGGATTTATATCTTGATGATCCAGAAAGAGATCACAGGTGAGATGGAGTGATGAAATAAAAAAGTGTGCAAGGGTGATGTGGAGAAGAAAAGCTAAAGATTGGAGAAGATGGATTAAACTTGGAGAGAGCTTCATCCTGCATGGATTGATAATGGTTGATGATGATGACAGTTAATAGTACTATTTATTTAATTCTTGGAATACTGGCTGATGAGTTGAAGGGTGGCCAGACTCGGGATGTTACAGTCTTAGTCTGGTCAGCTTCGGTCTCTTTTGCTTGGATTCTGAATTCTGTTATGCGAATGTACAAACTTGACCATTACAATATATATTCATATTACTGTATAGAAAGTTTGTTTGTTACTTAATAACTCAACAAATATTGCACCAATCTTGATGAATCTTGCACAATTTCCTTTTTTCTTTTGGAAAATTACATAACATATGAAATTTTACTTTATGGTATTTAATTGTTTAAAAAACTTCAATAATTTGCAATATAAAAATGCATAAACATCACAATAATTTTTGAATGACTTCATTAAAAATTATAAAAAAGAGTGCAACGCTTATTAAAAGGTTACAGATGATGAAAAATTTTCAAAGTATGATGTGGCCTGCGTAATATAATACATACTAAAAAAGAGAGATAATTATAATTTTTAGTAAAATGAAATAAATTTTGCTTTTGTAAATATATTTTAAATTAATTAAATTTTATTTACACCATATATTTAATTTTTTATTTGCAAGTGGAGCATGAACAAAATTCCACAATGTTAAAACTTCATCACCATTTTAAAAATTAGTTTATCACATGAGAAATATTTTAAAACTAAAATCATAAAAATGGATAAAATTCAGTTAGTATAACTAATTGTAAAAAAGTTATATTTTTTGTGATACTGCAATTGATAACTAGTATATTACTATTTTGTGTAAGTAGTATGAAAATATATAAACTGCAAGAATAGCTACATCTTGCATTATATTTTTTTTTATTCTACTAATGCAGGGGTCCCCAACCTTTTTGCACTTAAGATCACATTCTATAATACTGGCCAGGTGGCGGGCACCATTTATTTTTTTCAACCAGATGGCAGGCATCATTTATTTTTTCAATGTAAGTCTATAGTTGGATATTGTTAATAATACATATAATGTACAAAAAAATATTTATTTCAAAAATAAAATTTTAACATATAATTAACATTTATATCTTTAGGCTGTAAAAGTATAGTATGCCCTACAATTTGATTACAATATAATACAATAATTTATAAGAAAATTAAAACATTAAATTTATTTGTATCAGATAAATAATTTTTTATCGTGTTCAGATAGCGGTGGGCACACGTAAAATGGTCTGCGGGCGCCATGGTGCCCGCGGGCATAGGGTTGGGAACCCCTGTACTAATGTGAGCAAAGCATAAGTATAGCTAGTATAACTTATAAAACAACAAACAAAACACCTCACACAAATTTTGTCTATTACAGGGTCCCCAACCTTTTTGCACTTAAGAACACATTCTATAATACCAGCCAGGTGGCGGGCACCATTTATTTTTTCAACCAGATGGTGAGCACCATTTATTTTTTCAATGTAAATTTATAGTTGGGTATTGTTAATAATACACATAATGTACAAAAAAATATTTATTTCAAAAATAAAATTTTAACATAATTGACGTTTATATTTTTATGCTGTAAAAGTATAATATGCCCTACAATTTGATTACAATATAATACAATAATTTATAAGAAATTTTAAAAATTAAATTTATTTGTATCAGATAAATAATTTTTTATCGTGTTTGGATAGTGGCGGGCACACGTAAAATAGTCTGCGGGCACCATGGTGCCCGCAGGCATAAGGTTGGGGACCCCTGGTCTATTAGAACTTTTTCAACATTTTTCCCCCTTGAGGCAGTTTTGCAATTGTAAATGCTATTAATCAACAAAGACTTAACATATCTTTTTAAAAAAAGAAATTGTAAGCATAATATAATAAAAAATAAATATTAATCATTTTATTGATATAAAGAATACAAAAAAATTGTAATATTGCTTTGGATTAAAGTGGGAATAGCAAGCAATCCAAGTTATTAATGATAATCAGAATTATTCATTAATCATACTAATCTACTGTCTGCCTTTAAACGGGAAACTTAATATACATAAATAAAAAGCAATATTGTTTTAATTATTTATATATGCAGTATATATATATATGAAAGAAAATCAATATATAAGTTGTATAAATGAAAACGGGTTTCTATATGTATCAAATGGTAGCATAGCCCAATTTGATCCCAATCTAGATAACAATTTCTCAGTAACTTGTTTCAGTAGTTAAAATAGTGACTATACTTGGGCTGAGTATTACTAACGAGCACTATGTTGTGCAAAAAATAATCATAAAAAAATACTAATAAACATTACTCACATAAACATTTTTCATCATGAATAGCAGTGTCAAGTCCTAGTAACTTTTTTTAGATAAAGATAGAACAAAACAAGATGAGGGTAAATTGAGTGAGACCCCCCCCGCCCCTCTCAAAAGACTTGTTTGTGTGCTAGTCTTGAGGGATTTGTAATGCAATAAGAGTTAATGTTGATATCTATAAAAATTATGTCAAGAAATAAATTACTTTTTAGATTCACATTTTATTTATTTTTTGTAACTTATTTACTGATTTACTCTTACACATATCTATAGAAAAGTTGTGGCATAGGAATCAAAGTATAGACTGGATGAAACTAGGATTTTTTTTCTAAATTACAATGGATTTAAGATTTTCCTGTCAGATAATGCATACCCAAAACTACCTTTCATTTATTGGTCAGTAAATAAATACCTAGATATTTTTAACCAAGGATTAAAACAATGAAAGAAAAACTTAAATCTTCATCCAGCAACTCTATAAATGATCTTTTTTTTACTGAGGAGGAAGCCCCTGTTTTGTAGTAGATAATATATATATAATCAGCATTACAACAAGTATGACCACTTTCTAAAAAAAAAAAAAAAAATTGTAATGGATTTTATTAAGACATAAATACATTTTTATAAATACCATATTTTTTATCACATATCTGTAACAGAAAATCAATATTGCAAATAATATAGCTGAATAGCAAATACTAACATACAATAATTGGGGAATATAGCAATACATGTTTATATTTTAATTTCTAAATAAATTTGAGCATAATGTCAAATTTAATTGGCGAGATTTGATAATGTGTCAAAAAAAAACCCACTTATATATAATATTTAAGATACATTCTTTATTTAGGATTATAATTTCAATTTCATGTTTGGCATGTGTTTGAATTTAGAATGAATTTATCTATATAGCCATCCATATTGTAACGGTATATAATATGCCCTTACATTAATTTAAAATTAGAATAAAACTTTTTTTAAGTTCGTAAATAAAAAAACTAAAAGCTAAAATTAAAAAGAGTTGTTCAATGTATGTATATATATTCGCACAAATGCAAAACTTTAAAAGTATTTCTTTTTTCAGATAAAAAAAAAGTATTTGAACATACTTTTTTATAAAAAAAGATAAAAGATCTAAATATAAAATATTTTAGAAAAAAATAACGTAAGTAAAAATAGAAACAGGTATTAATTAATTCCTGAAATCTCAAAATGGAATTGTGTTATTAATTATCGAAAAGCAAACTAGCCCTTGGGAATCCTATATAATTAAAAAGTCAGATGAAAGATATAGGTAAAAATTAAAGATTGTTTCCCGCTCTCAAACAGAATGTCCAATAGAAGTAAAAAAACCAGCACTCGGACCCTAATGAAAATGATTGATTGTTCAGTGAATCCGGACGATGTGTATAAAAAAAAATATTGAAATTAAGGACAGTTCCAGCTTGATTTTTTTGAGAGGAGTGTGAAGATGCACTTGTCACACTCTCTCACTTATTTCAAATGAAATGACTGTTGAATTATGAATGGTACTGTTGCAACCCCGAATCATATGGGTACTGCAATTAAATAGTACCAGGATGGAACCAGCTAAGGCAGCCTCCGGATTGAGAACTACGGTATGAAAAAAAGTATTCACGGGAATTAGCCCAAGGAATCGTGAGCTCTTCTACTGTAAAGTATGAACTATACAATTTAAAAAAGAAAAAAAATTTTAAAAAGTAATTAAAAACTTTCATCAAGATTTGACAAGCTAAACATAATTTTTAAAATGAACTTTAATCTGACTTAAGATTTCAAAATCAGTTATTGATGTTTAATTTTAAATATTTTGAGTTTGCTGACTTAATCATTTCCATTTTTTTTTTTTAATATATTGACTAAATTATTTAAATGCATTAAATTTAAGTTGGGTATAGATGACTGCATGGATTCTTTAATGTTAATTATGTTTTTATTTTCATATTTGATTAAAATATATAGATATTCAGTAAATATGATACCTCTCATTGAATATCTAAAAATGTATTTATTCGAGTGTCTTTAAAGTTATTGGTGTCAATGCGGCATCTTATGATGAATGCCATTGGGTTTCTTGTAAATTTCCCTCTGCAATTCCATCAATGACTTTATACTTTGATCGTTTATGTTCATTTTGAAATGTTTTTAACTGAGTAATCTATGAAGCCTATCTGTACTCAACATTATAAAACAAACTATTATAAAATGTCCATCTGTGCGGACTTTCTTAATAATTTAAATTTAGAAATTAATAACCAATCTAAAATAATAAATTTTATTCCTCAAATTTTAAATTTATATATGTTTAATAAATGTTTGTGTGTGTTATTACTGGCAGTGGCTTCTTTTATTTTTGTTAATATTGAAAAAAATATTTTAAGAATTTATATTTTATAAATCTCTGCATCTCACTGAGCTAGTGGCATGGGCTGACGGTTGGAATAAAACATGTAAAAATGTGAATCTTTAACTTACGTATCTGCCTTCTATATAAATTTTCCAGGTTCAAATAACCTGGTGGCACCCTGCAGCACAGATACATTAAGACTCCATTCTATCTGACCATTATAATTGCCACCCAACAAGGACCATTACACTTTAACCACATGTACCCTGAGAATTTTAAAAATAAATCATGCCAGTAACATTTTTTTTCTGAATTAAATATATATTTTTGTATTAACGTAAAGTTATAATTTGAATTTTGTTTTAAAGTACTGCCAGTAAGAAAAATTGCGCATATGTAAAGATAAATGCAAGGAATAAAAACTTAATAGCTAATATAAATATTTTTTTTAAAAAAAGTCTTATTTAAAATCCAACTGTTTAACTTGCCTAAGTAATAGTTAAAAGTAGGAGAAAAGAAACTTGGGAGGGGGCAGAAATTTAGCTGGTAGTAAGGAATCAACAGTCAACAATTTTTTTTTTATCATTATATTCGTTTTTGTAATTACTAACCAAAGTTTTGTTCTTTTGAAATTTTCATATACAATCAATTTGTGTAACATAATTACTAACACTAAATAAATTCTTTTTTTTTAATGTTTTTGTTTTTTGAGGAAGTTTACTGCTATGTATTGGTATATAGTATGCAGTTACAGTAATTTAAAATTAGAATAAAAACTTTTTTTAAGTTCGTAAATAAAAAACTAAAAGCTAAAATTAAAATGAGTTGTTCAATGGATGTATATATATTCGCACAGGTACAAAACTTTAAAAGTATTTCTTTTTTTAAATAAAAAAAAAGTATTTGAACGTACTTTTTTATAAAAAAAAATAAAAGATCTAAATATAAAATATTTTAGAAAAAAGTAACATAAGTAAAAATAGAAACAGGTACTAATTAATTCCTGAAATCTCAAAATGGAAATGATTGTGTTATTAATTATCGAAAAGCAAACTAGCCCTTGGGGATCTTATATAATTAAAAAGTCAGATGAAAGATATAGATAAAAAGTAAAGATTGTTTCCAGCTCTGAAGCAGAATATCCAATAGAAGCAGAAAACCAGCGCTCAGACCCTAATGAAAATGATTGATTGTTCAGTGAATCCGGAGGATGTGTATAAAAAGAACAATATTGAAATTAAGGACAGTTCCAGCTTGATTTCTTTGAGAGAAGTGTGAAGATGCACTTGTCACACTCTCTCACTTATTTCAAATGAAATGACTGTTGAATTGTGAATGGTACTGTTGCAGACCACGAATCATATGGGTATTGCAATTAAATAGTACCAAAATGGAACCAGCTAAGGCAGCCTCCGGATTGAGAACTACGGTATGAACAGCAGACCAGACTTCCATTAATAAAGTCTTCACGGGAATTGGCCCAAGGAATCGAGAGCTCTTCTACTGTAAAGTATGAACTATACAATTTAAAAAAAGAAAAAAAAATTTAAAAAGTAATTAAGAACTTTCATCAAGATTTGACAAGCTAAACCTAATTTTTAAAATGAACTTTAATCTGACTTAAGATTTCAAAATCAGTTATTGATGTTTAATTTTAAATATTTTGAGTTTGCTGACTTAATCATTTAATTTTTTTTTTTAATATATTGACTAAATTATTTAAATTTCATTAAATTTAAGTTTGGTATAGATGACTGTATGGATTCCTTAACATTAATTGTGTTTTTATTTTCATATTTGATTAAAATGTATAGATATTCGGTAAATATGATACCTCACATTGAGTATCTAAAAATGTATTTATTTGAGTGTCTTTTAAGTTATTGGTGTCAATGCGGCATCTTATGATGAATGCCATTGGGTTTCTTGAAAATTTCCCTCTGCAATTCCATCAATGACTTTATATTTTGATCATTTGTGTTTATTTTGAAATGTTTTTTTAAACTGAGTAATCTATGTAGCCTATCTGTACTCAACATTATAAAACAAACTTTTATAAAATGTCCATCTGTGCGGACTTTCTTAATAATTTAAATTTAGAAATTAATAACCAATCTAAAATAATAAATTTTATTTCTCAACTTTTAAATTTACATATGTTTAATAAATGTTTGTGTGTGTTATTTTACTGGCAGTAGCTTCTTTTATTTTTGTTCATATTGAAAAAAATATTTTAAGAATTTATATTTTATAAATCTCTGCATCTCAATGAGGTAGTGGCATGGGCTGATGGTTGGAATAAAACATATGTAAAAATGTGAATTTTTAACTTATGTATCTGCCTACTATACAAATTTCCAGGTTCAAATAACCTGGTGGCACCCTGTAGCACAGATACGGTAAGACTTCATTGATTTTCCAATCGTTATAATATATATATATATTTCCTAAGTTCATATTAGATATGTTTTCCATGACACCTTTTCTCTTAGTATCTCTTATATTATGCTGATCTTAAACTTAAGCTAAGATCAGTCTCACAATAATGTAGTGAGTGGGTTTGTTATTATAATTACAGTTTATAAATAATTCATTAAAAAGAATCTGTGTCTCTCTATACTATTAACATACATACATATAATCAAAACTTGGAATTCATGTTAGTCAAAATTTTTATGGATGGAAATTAAAATATTAAGAGCATTTTGTTGATCATGCTGGGAATTAGCAAAAATAGCTTAATCATCAGCTCACTATAATTTTAAAATTAAGCAATCTTATATTTAGATCTATCTTTTTATCATATATATATATTCAAACAGTCGACCTTAGTTTAAGATCGAGTTTCACTGTTCTACCACAGCTCACGTTTCATCCTGCTCCTTTTTTTTTGTAAAATATATATAAACTATACGTATATTTCTGAGAAGCATCTATGATATTTATAAATATAAATCTTAAATTAAAATTTTCTTTAATCATTTTAAATATTAACTTTTATAGATGTGACTCAGATATATACATATATTATAGGAACATACATATAATTAAAAATACTAAATAATTTTATCTTTTAAAACTGTATTTTTTTTTTAACTTTTATTTTTAATACTTTGTAATTATTTTTTTGTCATAAAACTATATAAAAATTCAAGATGGAAGATGCAGTCATTAACTTTCCAGGAATAATTAAAGGGATGGGAACATTAGTTTGTTTCATGATTTAAAAGGAATTTTAAATTAAAGTTAAGGGAAGTAAAATCTAAAACAAAGCTAATTGATTTTAGTTAGCTATTAACATTTTTATCAAATCCATTTCCAATCTGAAAATTGATTTGAATTTATTTTCAACAGTTATCTCATGATTGCATCTCTACTAACAATAGAGAAAAGATTTTTGTAAATTAAGAATTAATTAGAGTCAAGAAGTTTAATTAAAACAAACATTCTTTGAATAGCTAAAAACTGACATAAATAGAGCTAAAAATCTATTGTGTCAGAGTTTGGTCAATCGTTGCTAGCTGACTCCATGTCTGTTTAATTTTTGAGGGGCCTAAGCTGCCTTCCCCTCTGTCTTCAGCTCCACTCTTCACCGTGCAGAGATGTAGCTCCTACCCTCAAGAGTGGCCGTGCTGTCAAAGAATGCCACCTGCCACAGAAGATTCATCAGTACTTCATAGAATCCTGAAGTAACCAACCCAAAAACAATATAATTGTATTAACTAATTCTAACTTGTAACTCTTTAAAATTAATGTTTTCTTTATGTTTAATTTTTTTTAAAACTCGCTAATTGGCGAGTATGTTAATCTTTTTGTATCAATTCTCTACTATCCAAATTAATGTTACTACAAAACTTTTCATCCAACTCACGCTTCTAATTATTTTTATAATTTAGTGCGGTTATAATTTATTTTAATGATATTTTTATATTTTTCACTTAATTTTATTTGTAAATGCCAATCAAACCTAGTCTTACAAACTTCTATATCTTGCTGTAGAATAAAAGGGGGTGGGAATTAACGAGTTCTTGTAATTTATTTCTAAATATCTTGCAAGATTGGGTTTGTATTTTAAATGAATACATGCTTTTAAATAAATGTTTTATCATGAATTTATACAAAGTGTATAAATACCTTGCAATCTGGGGTGGATATTGGTGTCCATTAATTTAATGAATTTCTTTATTGACCATCATTGCCAAAAAGGCTGGCGACTTAAATCTATTTTGTTATTTGCACTTTTAAGTGTGTAAATTTTAGTTTTTTTATATGTTAAACCAAATATTGATTCAAGAAGGGGGAGCAATGCACGCTTCATTAATTATAGTTTAACTTATGATAAATGACTTTATCTTACATAAGTCATTATTTTAGCATATCATTACATATTTGTTAAACCATTTACGGCTTTACTTTAATATTTAAATTCAGTGACTTTATATTCTTATGATAGTGTTGCTGGCATATGTCATATTATTAATAAGCCACATAAAGCTTTGATCTGATTCGCCTGTATCTCATTCCAGGGAGTCATGATCATCTTCGTTCATCATTCTTCTCCAAGAATATATTTATATATTGCTTTGAGTCACTTGTATCTCGCACCGAGGATTCAAAGTCTCCTGTCTTTTAGTGTTCTCGTTTATAATAGAAGTCTACTTTTGGAATATGCAGGTTAGTGTAGATGAAGCTCTGTATGGCTATGCCGTGATCTGGCCCATAGAAACTTCCTGGTACCACCCTAGCATGAAGCTGGCATATACCATCTAAAAAAAAATTGGAGAATATCTTTGTCTTGGCCAAATGTGCCATTTCCTCTCTCGTGGACATAATGATAGCACCGAAATTTCTTATAGTTAGTTTTCTAGCCTGGTTAGCAAAATAAGTCATAATATGTGATAATAAAACGTTTTTCTCTTTGTAATATTTTTCGTTGGAGTTTAAATCCAAATTCACATGAAGCTGCCCTCCCCTTTAGTGAAATATGCCATTCCCATATTTATCGAGTTTCACAATATTCTATCGTTAAATGTCGAAAATGTGTCAAGCGTTGTTAGCCGAGAGGTCATCATAGTCGCCTTGCAAGCAAGTAGTTGGTTGCAGACGATCGTGGGTTCGCTTCCCGGTCGATGCTATGACACATGAAAAAAAAAATGTCGAAAATGTTAAATAAATAATGTTTTTAGTCGACTTACTGATCAAAATGTATCCTTATTTTAATTGTTGTAAATAAAGTCTATAAATGAAAATAAACTTATGTATCAAATACCAAAGGCATTCTACTAACCCATATAATCAGAGAAACTCTATTGTATCTTGATATATATATATTTAAATGTATAAAACGTCCACCAAACCATCCAGATAGATAAATCTGTTTTTGTCACATTGAATAAAATCCTATATTTAAATATACATCCAGTATTGTAACTGCCACACTAAATTAATATTTGTTAAAATAAAATCATTGTATCAAATTTGTTAAATGTTTATAATGAAAATAAAGTTTTAAAGGCGTGAAAGTTGATTATATATATGTAAAACTCAGCTTGAATTTTGCCCAAATAAATATTTATATTTTAAACTTTAATCCAGTTGTTCGAATCTCCTTAATATATTTATTTATTTTATGTTTTTTTTTACGGGTTCACTCAATCTCTCATAATCATCATCATCATCATCAGCTAAGTTCTCATGCAAAACGATGTAGCACCGGGCCCTGAAATAATTAATTTATGTAGTATCAACGTAGGTGTTGTCCATAGGGTTATAGATTTGGGGAATGGGCAAACAGGTTAGAATTCATGATTGCTCCTGACCTGTGTATCTCGGGCATGATTGGATTATGGGTACTTTTGCTCAGATTCTAAATCTTGTTTGATAAACATTCATTTTCGACCGGTACAATATGTATATTAGATTCTATGTTCAGACAAAAGATAAGACTACAACCAAGCAACAATACTTCTTCATCATCATCAGTAGTAGTAGTTTGTCAAAGCTTGTCATTCTCTACAGCATCTCTATTATAATAAACTGTTGTTTAAGTTGATGTTATGATGCGAAAGATATATTTTTGCGCATATATTTACGTATGATTTGACTTAAAAGATTTTTTATTTCTAATTTTGACAGATGAGTTGCAGTAGACCTCATGTACCATACATCGATAATGATCTGTTTATATATATATAAATCTAATTAGCCTTATATATCGTTAATGAATTAGTCATATATATCACATTACATGTCATTAATCCAAAAGATTTTTAAAATTTCCATTATTTAATTTGAAACACTAAATTGCAATTTTACTAAATAAAAGTCTTTTCAAATTCTAATTATAAAACTGAAAATTTAAAATATTAATAATGAAATTTCTTTTTTTGCTTCAGCATTTCATCAATAATTTTAAAACATATATATAACTATTACATTTTTTTTTTTTTTTTTAAAAAAAAGCCTTCATTCACAAATAATTTTCATAAACTAAAAAAGAAAATCTATTTATAGCTCAAATTTTTAAATAGTAGCTGCTACAAATATTGATCCTTTTCTTTTTATAGTAACAGGGGAGCCAAAGAAGAAAATCTAGAGACATTTTAATAAGGACATACCCAATCTATAGACAAGAGGTAGAGACAGTGTGGAAAGGGGTGAGTTATGAAGAAGAAGTGTTATTTTAAAATACTTTTTATCTTGATCATACTTTTAAAAAGTCAATAAAAAACGCTTTAAACGACAAACAATTTGGTGATTGGAATATACTAGAAATTAAAAAAAAAATTCACAGAATAATTCCATAACAGTAATAACTGTAATGTTATTTCAATAAAAATAAAGACAAGCGAAATTCAAAGAATAATAAATCAATATATAAAATTTAAAAGCAAAAAGACTAAAATCAATGCATAAAATGTAAAATATTTGACAAAGAGCAATCATTTTGGAAAACTAATAAAAAGTAGAAAAACATCTGGACCAAAAAATAAAAATCTTTTATTTCACCGAATTTATTAGCATTCAAATAAAACAAATTATGTGCAAAAAATAAAAAAAATATTATAAATATCTAGTAATGTCAGAAAACCCTTGTATGAAAGAGATTTGACATTTGAGGATAAAATAAAATGCTGTGCGAATTTCCTTATTATGAGTTAGAATGTAGATCGATAATAAACCTATGTAATGATGTTAACTGTTTATACTTCTATACGGAATGTAATAAATGAAATAAGTCGCAACTATAGAGGAGATGTTATTTCTATAAATTAAATACGGTTTAGTGCTTTTGAGAACTTATGGCGTTCTCATATTCATAGCAAGATGAACTATAATAAACTTATGTATTATTACTAAAAGTTAAAAATATTTGGAGAAATATAAAGTTTGAATTGAGTATTTAATAATTCAATCAAATAATCAAAATAGTCTAATATATAAATACTGTATAAATACTATATATTAAAGCTTATTTTTATGTTCATAATTAATATAAATAAATAAAAATTTAATTTTAATATTAAATAGCTTAATGATGTAAAATTTAACTTTATGATGCAGTTAGAAATAAGATAGAAACTACAGCTCATGATTATTTGATAGTAGTACTTAATTGCATAATTATTCAATTAGATTTTGGAAAAAAATAGCGATATCATTTATGTATATGTAAACCTGGAGTCAGGATAAAAAAAAAAAAGAAGTGGCAATTCCCATATATATATAAAATAAAAAATAATTTTGATCTATTTCCAGATGTTTATTTTCTTATACTTGTTTAGATAGAATATTTCTTACTTATTTCAAATTAAATCATCTAAATCACCACATGATCACCATTTCTTGCATCCATTAATTACCAAGGCTTGTTTGACAGTGGCTGTGTAGATCGTATATAAATGTGATAAACGAGGTGAAAAAATGGTTTCCAAGTGGAGATATTTTAAAGAAAAGTTAAAAGAAATTGAGAAAAATGTAGTCAAGAAGATAGAATACAGTATAATTTTAGTGGAATAACAAGAGATATGGATTGTCTTGCATTGTTAGCCGAGAGGTATCGCAGCCTCCATGCAAGCAAGTAGTTGGTTGCAGATGGTTGTGGGTTCATGTCCCGGCCAATGCTATGACATGGAAAAAAAAAGTAGTGCAATGAAGATAGTTAGGCAAAGATTAAGTAAGATAGAGAAGAAGAGGTAAAAAATTCAGAAATAAAATTAAAAATATTAGACATGAAGTGTTAGCAGATCAAGGAATTAATGAATAGAAATGATAAGGAAGAAGTAGCTGAGGAAGGCCAGAAGGTGGAAGAGAATGTTACAGATGAAGTAAGGAAAATAAACTATGAGACAGTGTTCATATGAGTCTCACTAATTAGAGGATGAGGAAATGTAATTGTAATGAAAAATAGGAATAGGTATATAAAAGTATGTTTGCCTGGAGCTAGAATTAGGGATGTTAGAGATAAGATAAAGAAAGAAGGAAGTAAAGATGTTTATGTTATGATAGGGACAAATAATTTGTCAGAACTAATGGATGGGGATAAAAAATTGATTAGTAATTTGAATAAGGTTAAAAGAAGAGTAGGAATAAGATTTGACAATAGGTATGTTAGATACTGCATGTTCTATAAATGAGATTGAAAAAATTATGTGAGAAATAAAATGTTTGTGGAAGTGTTGTATTTACTTATTAATAAGAGGGAGTTATATAGTAAAGATGGATTCCACTTAGCAAAACAAGGAAGCATTATGGAGTTTGATTTATGAAAAACATTATAGTTTGGAAAACTTATAAAGGATGGGATGGTTTTAAATTACAGTTATTATCAAAAAGGTTAAAAATGAATGGGATGTAAGAAGTGAACAAATAATAGCCAATTTAAATATAAATGTAGATATGGAGAGGGAATGAGTCTGTAAAACTAATGATAAACAACCTAATTACAAATATAATAGAGAAGAAAAAGTCAAAAGAATTTATAAAACTGTAAGAAAGAAAAAAATTGTTAAAATTGGATATTTGAATATGCAGGGTGGTAGGAGACCGGAAAAGTGGCCAAAATTAAACAAAGCAGATAAAAACAAAAACCTTGAAATATTAGCAGTAGTCGAAATACATCTAAGAGATGAAGAACCTACACTGGATGATTTGGTATAGCAGGATATAAATATAAAAGAAAAAGAAAAAAGGGGTGGTGGTATAGAAGTTATTCAAAAAAATATTTTAAAGTGTCAATAACATTTGTAGTTTGAGATAAGGTTAGGATGACAAGAATGATTGATGGCTATAGTCTATATGGCCACTGGAGATAGTCAGAACTATAATGCAGTGGAACAGTAGCATATATAAATGACTAGTTAAGGATATACAAAGTTTCAAAAAAAGGAAAGAAAATAATAGTTATAGGGAATAGGAATTGGCATATTGAAGAAATAGATGATGTGGATAACAAGAATGGACAGCTTTGGAAAAAAAATTTGTCAAAGAATAAATTTGGGCATTGGAAATTTATCAAATATTTATGAGAGGCAATACACATGGTCTAAAAATAATTTATTTCACACAATAGATTATGTATTAGTAGAAAAAGGGAATGAATATAAGTAAGGAAAGTGTTTGATAATGAAGTGAGAGTATATAATAGTGATCATAATTTCTTTATAATAAAAATGGTTAGTAATGTGATAGAAAATAGTAATAAAAGTAGAAATGATAGTGAAAGATGTGGATAGAGAATGAATGATAAGAATAAGTCAAAAGACTATAAAATAAAAGTAGAAGAAATCACAGAAGAGTTTGTAGGGGGTGAATATAAGGATTAGTGTGATAAAATAGAAAAGGTTGCAAATAGGGTTTTAGGTTAGAATATTTAGAAGAATAAAAGTAATAGAAAAGTGAGAATTAGTAAAATTGTAAAGGAGGGAATAAAAGCATGCAGGGAACATATAAAAACAAAGAAAGTGAAATAAATATTAATATTAAATGGAAAAACTATTTTTTAAAAAAGGAAGTTATCTAAAATAGGTAATTATAAAAAAAGAATGAAATTAAATAGTAAATTATTGGAGGATAATAATAAAAGTAGAAGAGATAGAAGCAAAAATTTTGGAAAAATATTAAAAGAAAGAATGTATGGGAAAGAGAAATGGTATTACTAAATGATGAGAGGAAAGAGCGCACTCTAGAGAAAAAATAGAGACAATTTTAAATAAGTATGCAACGGATATAGAAAAGATGTTAGATGTGAAGGACAGAGTGATAATAACCATAAAAACACATAGTAAAGGAAATATTAGTTTTACAGAAAATTAAGTGAATGAGGCAGGGAAGAAATTGAAAAGTAGAAATGTAAGAGGTTTAGATGGATGGGCAGTAGAGATGATGATGAATTTGGGAAATAGGGCAAAGTTAAATCTATTATTATGTTTTAATAAGATGGCATAGAAGAAATTTCCAGATAGCTGGAATAATACAAGAATAAGGCTATTATTTAAAGGTAAGAGTAAGGATCATAGAAAGTTAAACAATTATAGATTGATAGCGGTAACATCAGTGTTATATAAAGTTTTTGTTTATAAGGTGGCTGAAAGGGTGGCAAAATAGAGAGAAGAAAATAATATAGTATGAAAAATGCAAAGAGGTTTTAGATCAGATAGGCATATAAGATAGTTTACTTATAGTCACACAACTTTTAGATATGAATAGAAATACAGGTAGACAGTTATATATGGTCTTTATAGATTATAGTGAAGGCATATGATAAGAATAAATAGAAATAGATGATAAGTTTAGTAAATTTAGGAATGAATGGAGCTTTAGTGGATCTTATTATTAAGAGATTATATGAAAATAATTACTATACTATATATATCAATTAGGAAATATAGAATCAGAATCATAAATAGGATAGGACTAAGGCAAGGATACCTGTCACCTATTTTGATTATGTTATATTTGAGAATAATGGAGAGAGCAATAGAAAGATTACAAAGAGGGATAGAGATATCATTAATAGATGGCAAGAGAGTGTATATATTACCAGGTCTTTTATTAGCTGATGATATCTTCTTGTGCACTGAAAGTTGGAATATGGAAGTTATGCTGAAGATGTGTGCAAGGGAGAGTAAAGAGACGGGAATTAAATTTAATGAAGGAAAACCAAACGTAAATGATGATAAATGCTGGGGAAAAAGAAGAAATGAATTTTTATTGGGGGAAATAAAGTTAAATGTGGTAAATAGGTATAACTATTTGGAAATCAGCTTAAGTAATCAGAGAAATTGCTTGGATGAATGGGAAAAAAAATTGATAAATGAAGCAAAAAAAAAAAGAGACTGATAAAGAAATTAACAATGTTTTCATATAATAAATATGATCAACAAGAATTGTATGAAAGGGAATGGCAGTAGCAGGGTTAACTTATGGTAATGATGCATTATGTGTTAGCAAGGGATTATTTACAAAAAGTACAAAGAGAAGTAGGAAAACATTCATTAGATGCAGATGTGTGGATAGCGAAGGAGACAATTCAAAGAGAAATGGGATGGTCAAGTTGTTATATGAAAGATAGAAAAGTAAAATGAAAATGTTTGCTAGATTGCAATTTATGGATAGTAAGAGAATAGCCAAAATAGTATTTAAATGGGTTACAAATAAACGACAGGCAACAAGATGAGTAAGAAAGGTAGTACGGTATGCAGAAGATTTAGATAAAGACTTTTTGTCAGTATACTTGTACAAAAGGTGCGATGACTGTGTTAGGAGTATTGTTGAGTGTTATAGTGGCAAAAAATAGAATAGAAAAATAGGTGCATTAATTAAAAATAAGGAGCTGGAGAACAAGTATGGAGAATAAAAAGAGTTTGAATATATATATATATAAGTAAACAGAATATTGATTCAAACTCTTTTTATATATATATATATATATATATATATATATATATTTATATATAAGTAAACAGAATATTGAGAGTTAATTTATGATAATAGCAAGGGAAGTAGTTTACTGTTTAAGG
Source organism: Epiperipatus broadwayi (assembly GCA_028023455.1). Lineage (NCBI taxonomy): Eukaryota > Metazoa > Onychophora > Udeonychophora > Euonychophora > Peripatidae > Epiperipatus > Epiperipatus broadwayi. Next base: position 125,207 of record JAQFVV010000814.1, on the reverse strand, counting down.
CTCAAACAGGATTGTTAGCAACAAGGGTATATACACATAAATGGAAGAATGTGGGTGATTTAGTCTGCAAATTATGTAAGAAAGGCATGGAAAATATTAGGCATCTGTTAATTGAATGTAAATGCTTACATGCAGAAAGGGTACAAATAATGAAGATGTGGGCAAATAAATATAAACAAATTGATTATACAGAAAGTGGGTTCTTAGTTTTTATGTTGAGTTTGGAAAAAGATATGGGAGATCTAGATATAAAAGTCATAGTTGTGGAAATGAGACAGAACCGGATAGAGAAGAATATGGGAAAAACTTAGTATGGGGAATGGAAAGAAAAGGTGGCTAACAGGTTTCTCTGGGCATAGTGGTTGAGGGATTCCTCACTCCAATAAAGGATAAGCCATAGTGCATCATATACTATTATATCAAGTTACTATATAAGTCAATTTTTTTATTAAAAATTTTCCCCCAATATATTATGAATAAAATTTTTGAATGTAGTATTTTACTTTTAGATAAATATTAGTTTCATGAACATTTTCCCCCCATATTATTTTTGAAAGAAATTGCTTTTAAAATGTAATTATTAAACTGAAAAAGTCATACACGTAATATATCTATTTATTTAAATCAACTAAAAAAAAAGTCATTTATAACTGAGTTACAAGATAGTAATAATTCAAAGTTACTTATTGAAATATACAACTAGTGGGAAAATGTAAAGACAATTTCTACAATCTATTATTTCAACTGACTCAAGTCTTATTCATATGGCACAATATATTGCTCTTCTTTTATTTAATGAATAGTATATCAATTTAAATTGCTAGTGCCACTTTTAACAGCTCTTGCACATTTAGATAATATTGTTATTGCAATAGTTCATTTTTAAGGATTAAAATTACTAAGATTTCTTTAATCCAGAAATTTTTTTTTTAATTCTACACTAAAAATTAATAAATCCAATTAATAATGAGCAATACATTTCTTAAAATATGCATCAACATATTTTATACATATGCATTATGTATATCATAATTATTAAACAATATCCTAATCATTCAATATTTCTTATTTAAACATACAGGTAAATAATAGACGAATGTAAACACATGATGCATTTTGATTAAATTAAATTTTTTCAGATAGCTCAAGTTATTCACGTGTCTCAATTCCATTTTTTCATTATCTTGATCTGTATGTTGGAAAAATTACTGATGAATGATTTGCGTAATTGAAAAAATAATGTATGTTTAAAAGTAATAGATATTTAACCTTTAATAAAGTATCTCTTTTAAAGAAGTATTAATTTCAATCTTTAAAAATGATTTACTTTATTAATATAAAATGATGTTATATGGATATTAGCTAAATATATGTCTGCTACTAAAGTAACATTGGTAACTGAAAATGATATAACACATTTTAATAGAATGCAACAAACTATTATATTATCATTTATTTTATATTTTTTCCCCTGCTAATTTTTAGACATTCAATCAGTTATTGATCCTATCTATTATCCAAAACTTTTATTTTTAAAACTTTCTGAATTACAAATTAGCTGCTCCTGCCACCAAAATGCTCTTTAAGCTTTATTTCATTATTTATAACCTATTTTCCATTATTCATTATCGCTCTTATTTTCTTGTTGTAGCTGTGAGAAAATAAATCTTTAATACCAATATAGAAAATTGGATATTATTTTTAAATTAAATTTTTTTTTTTACTAAATCCATTCTTCTATTATAATTCTATTTTAAATATTGGCACACATTACCACTCACAATATGTCAAGTACTTGATAAATCTCCATGCATATTTATATCTGTCTTCAAAAGATAATGGTGATTTAATCACTCTTATATAAAATAAATGAGATTTCATCTTACAAAAATATTTTTACTCTTGTTGCAATTTTATTCCTTATTGTATTTATGTCCAAATAATATAAATATTAAAACATCAGCAAAAAAACAAATTATATGTTTTAATTATAATTAAAATGTTACTTGATATATTACTAGGACTTAATATACTTCTAGATTCTAGAAGATAAAATAATAACAATAATGACTTTAAAAAAGCCTCTAAATAGCAACGAATTCACATTATTACTTTTATAGAAATATGCAAGTATGTATATAAACGAAAAAACTAATATAATAATTTGGATGAAATAAGTTTGAAACACTCATTGCTTACAAAAATTTAATTAATTTTTCTGATTTCTAATAAGTTTTAAAACTTTAAATTTATATTAATATTTATAATTCATAAATTATTTATTGTGATGCTCTATGAAAAACATGATAAAAATGATAATGCAGAGCCAAATGATAAGTGAGAAATTAATATGTACATTTTTTAATTTATTCACCTTTTCTTATTAGTTATTGGTCAAAAGAGTTTCATACACCAAATCAGATCATATTTTGATCTTCATCTTTCATCTCAAATATTCATACTTATTCCACTTCTTCCAATAGATAGTTACAATCATGACATAAAAACTAAGTCATGACCCTTATTCCCAGAAGGATGTAAAGTCACCAGCCAAGGCAGTGGTTGGTGGTTAAAGATGGGGGGGGGGGTTAAGTATATTGTGATTGCAGATCCTGGTTTCATTTGATGATGAAGTTTTATTTGGGTACTTACAACTATAGATCATTTTTGAGTGAAGGAAGATTGCAACAATTGAAAATTGTTTAATATTTAATGGGACATTATTAGATTTTGTGAAATTAGAAAAAAAGGTAAGAGACAATTGGTTTAAACAGGGGACAAGTATTATAACAAGTTACAAATATTGGAAGCACATGTGGAGTAGGATTCATTATAAATAGAAAGTGGAAGAACAACATTGTGGAGATTTATTGTGTATCAAACAGAGTGGCAAGATTAGTTATACAACTTAATGGCCGATACCAAATGCTGGTACTTCAGGTTTATGCCCAACAAGTTCTTATTGTGAAGAAGTAGAGGATTTTATATGGATGTACAAAAGGCTTCTAATCAGATCAAGTAACATTTTTATATTGTCATAGGAGACTTTAATAGTAGAATTAGTAAACAAGTGAAAGATAAAAATTCTGTAGATAAATTTGATTATGGTAATAGAAATGAGAGAGGACATAGATTTATCGAGTACGTAAAAAAATTATATTATGAATTCCTTTTTCTTTTTTTTCTATGAAAATGCTAAACAGAAATGGGCATGGAAGCATCCACATAAAGATATAGCAGAATTGGATTATATTTTGACTAAACAGAAAATATGTATTTCAAGATTGTAATGTTCTTAATAAATTCAACACAAGAAGTGATCATCGATTAGTCAGATATAAAATGTGTGCAGATGCAAAACTAAAGAGACAACAATCATTAAGAAAAACAATATTCACAGTTAATATTCCTAATTGATAGATACATTTCAAAGAATATAAATTAAAACTTTCAAATCATTTTCAAATATTAACAAATTTTGAACATAATTCAGATTTGAATAAAATCAATAGGAAGATAACTGATACACTTTTAAAAACTGCAACCAAGATAGCTAGTACAAAAAGCAATAGTTGACTAATAAAATTTCTACTGAGATGAAGATAATTTATGAAGAAAAGAAGGAAAATATAATTGTGAATTAGCAAGGAAAGCTATAGAAGAGAATAAAAGTCTAAAAAGAACATCTTAGTATTAGTAAAAAAAAACTTAGTTCTGCAAAGATGTAACTTTTAATAAAAAGAGAGATGGCATCATGAAATATATAGAAGAATTCTATCAAAAATTATATAGCAATAAAAAACACAGAAAAGTATCTCCAACAACTACTGTATCTTCTAAATTGTCCAGAATTTAAAATGAAAAAGTAAGATATGCAATTAAATCTACGAAGAAGGGAAAAACTTCAGGTAATAATAGAATTATAATCAATATCTTAAAAAAGGCAAATGAAAAAATAAAATTTTTTTTGACAAAGTTATATAACAAATATCTAAATGATAAAAATGTACCAGATGATTGGAGAATGCAGTAATAATATTAATAGTTAAAAATTTGATATAGAGAAGATATTAGAAATTACAGACCTATCAGTCTTTTATTAGTTCTATACAAAAATTTTACCAAGATGATAATTAATTTTAACTTATCTACAGAAAACTTTGGATTTTAACCAACCAAAAGATCAAGCTGAATTCAAAAGTGATTTTAATATAAAGGATAATCACCCAAATATTAAGAGGAAGTTATAGAAAGAACCAATGAATATGAGTTGCCATTAAAGCATTGGATCATCAAGGTATAGATCTCATATTCTGAAGAATATTTAGAAAAATGCAAGAGCAATAATTAGATTACATAATGATACTATGAAGATTAACATTGAGAAGAGTATACAATGGGGTAACTCAATATCTCCAAAACTTTTTACAGTGGATTTGAAAGAACTATTTTGTAGATTAAAATGAGAAGCTAAAAAAATAAAAGTTAATGGAGATTATTTGTCATCTGGATTTTGCAGACAATGTAATTGTTTAGATCTTCAGGAAATGTTGCAAGAGTTATCAGATGAAAGTAAAAAAGTAGGGCTAAAGGTCAATGTTAAAATGACTGAAGTAATGTTCAATGGATCTTTTCAAAAGAAGAAAACAAGATTGTTAATGAGAAATTAGAAAAAGTTAATATACATACCTTGATCAGATTATTACTACAGATGGAAACATAATGGATGAAATTAATCATAGAATTAAATTTTGGAATGCTTTTGATAGATAAAATTTAATATTAGAGAAAATATACTTATATGTTTATAAAGTAAAGTTCTTAATAAATGTATTTACTAGTTCTTAAAATGAAATACATAGATGAGAAAACAAACAGGTGTTAATGACATCATTGAAAGAATTAAGAGAGTGAAGTTGGGCTGGATATATTGTTAGAAGAGATAATAGATAAAAATATTGAACTGGATTCCAAGATCATTGTAAAAAGATCTAGAAAGAGATTACATATGGAACACATAGAAGAAACAAAGAAGTGTATTGGGATGTTGTGAAGAAGAGGTTAATAATCAGTGAATATAGATTAAATTTGGTGAGCTCTTCATCCTGCAATGGATCAATACTGATTTGAAAATGATGATAATGATTTATAACATACAACTGATATATTTAGTTTCACAGTTAGTTAATCAGTAATATCTTTTTCAGTCATTGTGATATTAACTCATGTGAGAAATGTTTTTTTTTTTTTCCCAATTATTCTTGGTTTTACAATCAAAATATTATGATCTGCCTGAGTTTTCATTATATTTTATTATTGTTGTTGTTATTATTATTACTACTATTATTAATGTGTTTTTTGTATACTACTGTAACGATATCATCACTATCCTTAATTTTTTTATATTGTCTAATTAATTTAGTTAGTGTTAAGAGTTTTTTTCTGTATTATAGTTTTTGATTTGTTTCCATACTTATTTATATTATTATTATCACCATTATTATTATTACTGTTATTACAATTCTACTCTATTAGCCTAAGTGAGAATGATTTCATTCTGTTTAAGTTTTTACTATGACTTTCCTTTCTATCATTGTTAGTATCAACACCAGGTGATTGAATTCCACTATGGTTTTCATTATTAGATTGTTTTCCCATCTCTCTCTCTCTCACACTCTCTTTTTGGATTGTGACTTGAAAAAAATAAAAGGATTTGTTATTTCTTATTCATCAAAATATAAAAGATTTGAATCTAAATTAAAAGTATATTTGAACTGTTTTGAAAAAGAAGCATTAATAACAATAATAATATAGTTATTAATAATAAATTGAAAAAGAACATTTATAATATATTCTGTGTGCTTATTCATTCATATTCACTCAAAAAATAAAAATACTAAAAAACTTACTATACCATATCTTTATTTTTTAAAAATAAAATAATGAAGTGTCAGACTTTCGATGGAATTAAACATACCCCCAGACAATTTTTTCTTTTCAATATCACTTTCCCCCTCCCTATTGAAGAGTAATAGCAATCTCAATATCAGCATATTCTAACCTTTCTAGTTGATTTGATGTTTCTGATTCATATAAACATCTCTATTTGCCATTAGCTATTTCAGATTCTTGGTTAAATTCTTCAATTTTTTTTAAACTTTCTGATATAATACAAAAACATTTTACAATTGTTATTTTTTTTTTTTGCCATTACTTAATTGATAACATTCATTTAATCACTTAAGAAAAATACTTTACAAATTTTATTAAATTTTGTAAAATCTTTAGTTTTATGCTTAGAAAACATTTTACTATATGAATATTAAAAAAATTCATCAGAGATAAAAAATGTACATGCTTTTATTAGAATTCAAACAAATGTTATTGTCAAACATTATGCCATATTATAAAATTAATTAAATTTAAAAATTTTAATATTTTTATTTTTTGTTTAGTTACATTTCTTTTTGAATAGTGTATAATTAATTGAAAAAGTACTTTAAATAATCAAATTTCAATGTCAAAATTTTGTTTTAAATTAATTATTTTTTAACTGAAAGAATGTATATCAATACAATACAGCACATATCTTTACTATACAAGTCAATTTCAGCATCTTTTTCTTATTACAATTTCTTCAAAAAATAACATGTTTTCCAATATTACTAATCTAATCTTTCCATCTTTTTTCAATCACCCCTGAATCCACATTTCTAATTCCTCCAATCTTTTCTTTATGCTTTTCTTAATTATTTCCATATTTTTACTCCATATATATATATATATATTCTCACTCTACTACCCATACTTTTTATATATATAAAAAAATTATTTACATTTATATCCCCATTTTGTGAGCAAAGTACTATTTGTCAATATTTTTAAAAAAATTTAAGTACACCTGGGTCTCTTTTTACGTGGACTTATTTAACACGATTTTGAAGTTAAGCGATTTATGTTTCACTGGAAGTCGAACTCCGATAATGCGCTATTACTTTAAATAATAAACTTTGCGCACTTACGTTATATTGAAAGTAATAGCACATTATTGAAATTCGACTTTCATCTTAGTAATTTCAATATTTTCAGTGCTTTATAATAGTAAAATTTTATGCAATAATGAAATTAAAATCATGATTTCCACATTTTATGTATACACACATTAAATTTTACAAGATTATAATGTAAATTTGTTCAAACATTGTGCATGTTAATTTTGCATTTTAAATCACATTCTGTTTTTGTTCTTTAAAAAGAACATAATCAATTATTAATCATTTAGTGTCCGCAAGTTTATTTTTAAAAGATGAGTAATAGCAGTGAAACAAAATTTGATTTTTAAACGGAATTGAAAATAAAAGACAAAAATAAGAATTTAATTTTTAGTTGTTAGTTTTAATATACAAATTAAAAAGCGTATGAAACACTTGAACAAGAAGCTATAAAGATTCAAAAATTATTATACGCTAAGTGCTTTTTAGTTTTAATTAAATTTTTCCCAGCAGTGGTGAATAAATGTCTTTTTATTATCATAAGTTTAAGTTCATAAACAATTAATAAAATCATCATCTCAAAGATTAATTACTAATTACGTTGTCAATAGAAAACCATTAACACAACATGAGAGTGAACTTGGTGCTAGTTGTATTTCCTCTTGTGAGAATCTGATTTTTTACCAGTTTGCAAACGAATGTGTATTTCGGCAAATAGTGATAATAATTAAAACGTGTATAAAAAATGTAAATTACTGTACTGTAAATTATGCATAAAAATATATTATTTTGAATAAAATTAAATATTATAGTTAAAAAAAGTTTGTCTTGTATCAATTTTTTTCAAATTTGAAATTTTTTATTAGTCATATTTTATTTCCTTATTTTTTTTTTTTTGCGCGAATTTTAAAATAATTTTACATTGGTGCTTTGCTTTTACGCAAATTTTGAAAAATCACAGACCACACCCCCCCCTTTTTCAATGTAAGTTACGTCTATTTTTGCATGATTTCGTTTGCGCGTGTTTTCTGAGGAACCTATCTATCATGTAAAACAAGACCCAGGTGTATATGGCAGGTGATTTTGCACACTTATGCATTCACATGCAGAAGTCATGAAATAAAAAACTACATATGTAAATACAGTATGACTATTAAATACATAATTTAAAATTTATTAATTAAAATTTAAATTTCAAACCAAGATGTAAGATCTATTTGCAAATCTAAAATTATACTAAATATTAATGATATCTGGCATTGAAGATGTGATCTCAATGATTATTGTTTGAATCAAATCTATAGTATATAAAAAATTGTTTAATGATAAATATCTCTAACATATATTCTGCTAAAGTCAGCAAAGTGCAAAATAAAAGTGTAAAAAAAGTTTTCCTTTTTAATTAAACCTGATTAACAATTTCATGAATCAATTACTAATTACAAAGAATAATATCAAGTGCTATAAATAAACTCTCAAATGCAATGAACTAATGGGTCAGCTTATGCTTATAAACATTTTATCCCAGCTGGAAGCTATTTAGCTTTGCATATAGTTTTTATTCCACTTTTAATTATATCAATAGAATAAAATATTAAAAGAGTTTACAAATTGAGTCCTGTTGACTTAATATGCTTCCAATTATAATGATAAGCTATTCTATACTTATAAAAAATTGTGTCATTGCTCAATTTTTGAGTTGCTATTTGCAATGGCATTGTGTTATCTGTACTTGATAATCTAAAATATTAACTTTCACATATTCCTCAAATTTCAAGATCTTTTATATAGTTCACTGTTGATTGAGCTTTCATTAGTACTAATCGCTATAAGTGACATTCTTTGATGCTGCTTTCAACTTTGTGGGTATATATAGTGTATCAATTAGCAAAGAAATTCCTTAATATCTATTGGTACATCAATGATTATTTAGTCTACTTTTATATTTTTCACACATAATAAGGTTCACTTTTTTATTAATGCCATAAGTATTGAAAGGGCATCAAAAAAAAAAGTAACCATGCTAGTGACTGGTAAAATATTAGATATGATTTTCTAATGCTAATTTAGTATTTCAAAATACAAATAGAATTATCTTAAGATGTGCTATGAATACAATAAGTCTATTCTTGAGTTCAATCTAAAAAAAAAAAAAAATTCTAAATGTTTCTCTAAAGTGAATGTGGATCTTATATGAACAATATAAATACTTAAAGACAGAAGTTTGATAATTGCAAAAAAGTTTTAAAATGACTAGTAGATTAAAACTACAAAAACATCCAGACATAAGCTGATCTTAGTAATTTTGATCTTTTCATACATTGAAAGAAGCATTTGGCCCTGAAAAACAATATAATCTTATTATATCTGTGATTATTTTATATGACAATAATATTTTGAATAGGTGGAAGAATATTGAACACCTTTTGAAAAATGATACAAGAACTAAGATTATGACTTTTAAGTATTCAATCTATCTAGCCATTTATACGTGGATAAAGAAATCCAGCTTAATAAAGTTAAAACAGTGCTTTGTAATTGTAAAAAATGGAAAGGCATTGGGTCTTAATAAGATACCTGAAATCATTTTAAAGGATGCTGATAACTTAGCTTCAAAATTACTGATTTTTTTTAAAGGAACATGTGGATACATGAAGTTGAGCAACCTGATCTTAAACATGTTTCTATTATTATAATTTATAAAATTAAAAAGAATAAAAAAGGCTGCAATAATTATTGTGAATTATCATTGTTCCATATTACAGAAAAAAATATTTTGTCATTTATTTTATTAAATAGATTACTTCTAGTCATCTACAGAATATTCTCAATGTTTCAAATCAATCTATATTGTAACGATCCGGAGAAGGAGACTTCACGTAAACTGCACTACGGGGCGCCATCTAGGCATTTGAACCTAGAAAAATTTATAAAGTAGGCAGATACGTAAGTCAAAAAAAAAAAAAATTTTTTTTTTTTTTTTAAATTTTGATTCCGGTCGTTAGCCCATGTCACTAGCTCAGTGGAATAGCAGAGATTTAATAAGATAATCTAAGAGTATATATAAAAAAAGGAATAAAATAAGCCACTGCCAGTAATTAACATACAAACATTTATTTATGCACATATATATAAGATTTAAAATTATTTTAGTATTAGTTTTACATTTTAACATTATTTTTAACTTTACCTCAGATTTTAATTTACATTTTAATTTCTATTATATTATAAGTTTACATTTTAATTAAGTTCGCACAGATGGGATTATAAAAGCTTGTTATAATAAGTTGCTATAGATCGGTTACATAGATTACACGGTTAAAAACATTCCAAAATAAACATAAGCGATCAAAATATAAAATTATTGATTACTGACAATTGCGGAGGGAAATTTATATGTAACCCAATAGTATTCACCATAAGATACTTGCATTGTCACCAATAACTTAAAAGACATCCGAATAAATACATTTTAGATACTCACCGTAAGGTATCATTATTTATCGAATGTCTATATTTTTGATCAAATATGAAAACGCAAACATAGTTAACCGATAAACAATCCATGCAAGCGTCTATAAACAACTTAAATTTAATGCATTTTTATTTAGGGTCGAGCATGTATAGACCAGATAAATTTGCTTTTGAAAATAAACATTCTATCCCTATTTAACCCTAGACTAAAATTAGTAGTCAAACTGGCATCAATTCATCTGATATATCGATGTATTCAATGTAATAACATACGGCAGCACAAAAGGTTAAGGGAAGAAATTGCCTCTTATGAGATAGGAATATTACATCTATCTGCAAAGAAGAGCAATAAAACAAAAAAACTCCATAGAAAGGAACTGCGGTATCCGACTTATAATTCCTTCCATAGGCAAACGGAAGTGTCAGACGTGTGCTATTCCGATTCGCCCGTAGCGAATCAATATTACATTTACTAATCACACCAATATATCCAATCCATTGAACCAATCTAACCACGAAACAAATAACCTAAGATTACCCTCCCCTAATATAACTTTACAAATCTATACAGCCATTCACGCCCGACTTAAGTTTACATTTATATAATTAATTTAACGGAAAACAACAATCATAATAAAACTTAAAGAACAAAAAATAAATAAATGGAAATGATTTTACAAAATAAATAAGAAAAAATACATCAAATAACATTATTAATGAAGAATTTAGTTTGGTCAGATAGGATTCTATTGCATTATTTACTAAAAAGTTTTAAAATTTAGAGTTCTTATTGTTTCAAGTGAATATATGTTCTTACGATTTTTAAACGTCCAACTTTATCCGTTGCTTCCATGAACATAAATTCCCACGCGTCCTAAAATTGGTATCCATTTAGCCGTTGTTTTATTTATTCATTCGGAGGTTTTTTAATTTAGTTGGTCCTCAATGTAGGAAACGATAGTTCATTTCTCCTTTCTTTAACAGCTGAAAGAATTGACCGGCTGCAATTCCTCCAACTCCGATACTACTACATATAGTCACATCGTACTAATCAATTTTCAGTCACTGATTAATAATTTCCAAATTTTCCTTTTATATTAATGTGAAGGATTGAATTTACATTACGTCACCGATGCGATGGTCCTTTCGCTGCGGTCCGATTCCATAGGGATTTCTTCTTATTTGCTAACAGTTTCTATTGTTTTCCTATCTGACCGGTATTTTTACATTTAAATGCCCAAGGCTGGTTTACATTTGACTAATTAAATTTATCATTTCCATTTCTGATTAATTAACCTGTTTTCCAAATCAAAGATATATTTAAAGATAAATTTAAAGATATAATTTTATCTCCAAATCTTTTTAAGTTTTTGTTTTTAAAATACCTTTTCTATTTTTAATACAGTTTTATTTTAATAATTTTTTATATCTGTGCGATTTAATATATAAGAGTTTAAGATGATATTTAATTTCAATTTTTAATTCTAAAAGAAAATTTTTAAATGCGAACTTTTTAATTTACTTTCATGTTTAATAAATAAAAAACAACAACAATGTAACGAACGTCTGTGCTCGTTACAATATAGATTTTGATTTAATGATTAATGATCAAAAAACTAAATTCTTTTGTCATCCAATGACAAAGAAAAATATCTTAGTAGCTTTTTAAATAGAAACAGCACACTTAGATTTTGAAGTTCAAGACAGATTACTGTGTGCTATTTCTGTACTCAACAAATTAAAAAATATGGTACTCCATCATAGTGATATAACTATTGTAACTAAATTATTTGTATATAGATTTTAAAAATTTCATTTCAAAGTGCTTTGTAAAATTGTAAAAGTAGAATGTTAAGATCAAAAAATTAATATACTCTTCACTTAATTAGATATGATTCTACAAAAAAAAAAAACTGCTATTATAAAATAACATTTTGTTTGGAATGAACATATCAAATGAATGAAAATTGATAGATATCTTTTAAAATAAGGTATTTTAAATGGTTTTAATGGATAAATATTCTCATTTACATCGTAAAAATTATTTCAAAGAACTTCAAAGAAATGTTAACTATTGAATGTTTTTGTTAAGAATGTATAATTGACAATAAATACAAAGAAAAGTTAGATTTTAGGCGAAGTACTGAAGTATTTTAAAAAATATAATTGATAACAGCAGACTAAAAAGATCATTATATGAAAATTGTGGATATATTTTGTTTATAGATTGGTTTATATAGCTATTACCAATCTCATGAACAACATCATCATCAGTACTAGTGAGTTTCTGTTTTTAGTTTTTTATCTTCTAAGATTAGAATCAACACTTCTACAAGTGGCTAAATATATATATATATATATTGTTTTATTAATTATTGAATGTGTCTGAGAAACAATTAATTAATTAGATACTTTTAATGCAAAGTTCAATTTTTCTTTTCACTTTTTAATACAACTGCAAAGTTATTTGTTTAGTAAAAGAATTTATTCCTAAATTTAAAAAGTGAATATAAATTAAACTAGTCTTTGTTATGTAATTCAAAGGGATATAGGTCCTAGTATATGTTGTAATGAATATATATCAATTATAAATCTAAGTAGTATAAAATAACAGAAATACAGTATTAATGAATTTTGATATCATAAAGTACAAAAATGAAATTAATAATTAAAGTAACATCAAATAAAATCAAAAAAATATTTATATAGACTATTTAAATTTCCTAAATCTGTTTGGCTTTTAAAAAATAAGAACACTAATGCCTAATTATTGGGAATAGTATTACCCAATATTTTGAAACTGTTAATATTTTAAACTGGGCATTTTCTAATAGGAAAATTATCTTAAAAAAAAAAAAATCGTGAATTAAGTGGTCAAAAATCAACACTTACTGAGAGAGCCAATTGATATTATTAGTGATTGTAGCCATATATATATTGTGACCTTTTTGTTTAGTTCACTGTAATAAGATGTATATAATAATCCAAAATTTTAAAAATATAACTGGCACTAATAATTTGAAGAGTAATTTTAGTAAAGATTGTAAAAGATATTATAAAGATACTACTGTTTTTATTCATTTGTGATTTTTTTTTATGTCTATATCTAATTTTATAATAATATATTTTTACAACAATTATAATAATAAAAGATCGATAATTTTAATACTTTAGTAAAATATTTAAGGTAAAGGTTTACTATAGAGGTCCCAATATGTTGGCCCTCTATTGTTTAGAATTTTAACTAAATTGTTCGAAAATCATAAGTATATGCTACTATATTACAATTACATTAAACTTTAATCAATGTAAATTATGTATAAACTACAATATTACAATTACATGAAAATTTATTCAAATGTAAAAGATAATAAAAAAAAAACATTTACCCTTTTAAGCATAATTATGTCCTATGCACACTAGGAAATTGGAGAAAAAGCAGTATTGCTGTATCTACTCCAGAAGGCAAATTCATGCAGGTACGATGAAAACAAAGCTCTGCTGGTACCAGATTGGAATTTCAGCTTACGCTTTGCTCTCATCCACATATTTTCAATGTTCTGGGTGTGTATACCTTGGTCTTGGAGATGCACAAAGTTATCCTGATGGACAATAAACGAATATATATATATATACACACCATTGTTGAAATTACTGATGTTATTGTATGCAGCCCAAAATGAAATGCTGTATCAGGCCCTCCAGTGTATCAGCCATCCTGTCTGGAACTTGACAGAAGCACTTTCTTGATACTTTTTCTATACAGCCAAAGACCCAAATGACCTCTCCATATAGTCCCCCTGTGGTATTTGCAGTGGAAATAATATGTTTCATCAATTTCGACGACTAATGTTTCCCCATTGTCATCAAATCCACCAAGAACCGTCGGATTTGTGTCAAAATATTTGGCACATTCCTCCCAGCAAAAATTAGTCCAGTCAATTATTATTTTCTTGCTGATGCTGATCTCATGCAAATGTATTGTTGGGGCAAATTATGCACCCAAAAATACACTATGTTTATAATTGTTCCCAGAGGCAGATGACTTTGGGAAAAGAAAGACCCCTATCTGATTGAGCTGTGATGGTGACATATTCTACATTGCCATCTACACCCATCTAAGCCTGTAGAATACATCACCAGCAAACAATGAACACCGCACTGTTGACATAAGGCATAGTTCTTCAGAAGAAGTCTTCGTGCAAGCCATTTGATGGCCAATTCTGTAGTTTGTATGGCATTCCATAACTGATGCAAATTCCATTCTTCTGCCAGAATAGCAACAACATTCAAAATTTCACCATCTGGAACTAAACATGTAGCAGCCATTTTTTCCAACTATAAAACTGTACATGTGTGCATGTAATTCAAACTGTTAAACACAGAGGGTGTCTTTTTTTTGTAACATATGCTATAAATGTAGATAGTTTACATTCTTAAGTTGTAGATAGTTTAAATTCTTAACTTTCAAATAAATTAAAACTAATTCTTTTAATTAATGTCATGTAATTAATCCAACATTCAAATTTTTTAAAAAGATAAATGTTTTTTTATTATTAGCTTTTACGTTTGATTAAATTTTAATGTAATTGTAATATAGTAGCATATACGTACGATTATCCAACAATTTAGTTGTAATTTTAAACAATAGAGGGCCAACATATTGGGGCCGCTATAGCAAACCTTTACCAAATATTTTATAAAGTTGAATAAATACATTATTTTATGTTCAAAGTAAAAGGCTGAATTTAGGTAGTTTTAAAATATTATTTTTATGTTAATTAAAATGCTCAATAAATGAGACAACTTTCATGTAATATTGACGGGAATTTTGGATAAAAGACAGACGATTAAAAAAAAGAGGGAAAGAAAAAAAAATGAAGCAGTAAGTAAATTAAGTGGTCGGAAATATTTGGTAAAATTCTGACGATTATAAAGATAATTTTGTGCTATAACTGTAATTTAATTTATATTAGTAAAAATCAAGGTAATGTGCATTGGATAAATAATTATATCATGGAATAAATAATTAATTTATTAGTCGGTCACAAAGAATAGTTTGGGAGATCAAATTACAACTTTAAAAATGCTAATGCCGAAAAAATTGCCAGTAGATCTTATTATTATGGTGAGCAGACAAATATATAAGGATAATATTGATTCATTTCAAGTGGTTAGAAGTTGAACAATCTTTCACATAAATGAAACAGTTTCAGTTATCTAAACTTCACTGAAAGCTTAAAGGATAATTTAATTTTATAATATAAAGAAAACTAAATTAAAATCTAAATAGAAATCTTTAAAGAATATCTAACAGAAATGTGGAAGACAAATAATAGGTAATACTAGTTAAATTAATTTTATTAAAATTAGTCCTACAATACTTTTGTAAGAAGATGCATGTATAGTAATGTAAATAAGAATAATTTTATTTAACTTGATTACAAATGTTTATTTGGAATAGTAAATAATAAATTCAGAATAACTTATGGAATTTAAATTTGTCAAATAGAAGAAAAAATATATATATATTATGAGACTTGATGTCAATATACTTTAAAATAAACATAGAAATAAAACAACGAACTTATGTAAAATGGTGTTGATCAATACTTTAAAAACACTTAAAGTTATGTTTGACTTTCCAGTAAATTTATAATAGTTGGATACGAAAATCTCTGATTAGGAAATAAGGAAATGGTTTCAATGAACAGTTAATTTAAAAAAAAAAAAAAACTCGTTTTATTATTACTGCATCGTTTTCAAATGTTGAAGAAGCAATCTATTAGATAATTAACAAATATGTTCAAAGTCCTAATGCGGAAGAAAATATTAACTATCAGCGTTACATACATGTGAATGAATCACTAAAAAAGAAAGTAAAACTAAATAATAATTTTCTATTCTTTGGATAGGAATTAGATAGTGGTTAATTTTATATATATATTTTGTTATGAAGTTAATCTTCATTATGTTAAATAATTGTTTTATATTGTACCGGTCAGAATTGTATGTTCATTTAACAAGGTTTAGAATCTAAGCAAAAGTACTCTAAATCCACTCATGCCCGAGATACACAGGTCAGGAGCAATCATGAATTCTGCCCTATTTGCTCTTCTCTAAAACTATAACATTATAAACAACATTTCTGATGATAACATGAAATTTTATTCATTCTGGTCCCAGAGACACAGCAGAGAAGCATGAGATCTACAGAGTAATTAGCATAAATAAATAATGTTAAAACTTGGCTCAATCAAATACCTTATGTGAAGGGACAATTTATAAATTTTAAATGAATTGCACACAGCTAGCCTTGCAAAAGAAACATGAATTATAAAATAGTATCCATCCAGAATGAGCAAAGACAGAATAACCCAGAGATAAATGTCCATTTAAAGTAATTAGTTATAACTTATAAATATTACTAACATTATTATAAATATTTAATGGAATTCAATGAGTGAGAGTCAGTAAGACACAACACATGAGTAATTATTAAAACATAATAATTTAATAAATATAAACAATTTAATTTACATTAGAAAACATAGCACAGATTTAATGCAGTTATTACTTTGCATATAAGCAACTGATTTAGTATGCTAATGAGTTATAGTATAATAATAAATTAATGTTATCAATGCGGTGATCATTACTTTAAGTAATGATAAGGACGTTTACAAATTCATCTCTAAAGAGAGGTTTACTCTTGATATGATAGTTAATAATTTATTGTTTATGAGCATATTTGGGCCTGTACAAATGAGGAATGGGTTAGCCTAAATTAGCTTTACTGTGACAATCCTAAAATATTCGACTAATTATAAAATGAGTGGTTTACAAATATCACTGCGCCACATCTTATAAATAAAATGAGAACTACATATAAAAGAACTCGCAGTGCTAACTATAATGACAGCATTTAAAATGGAGAAGATGTCCTTTTTTTGGATTGGAAGGCTTTATCACATATATGATTCTGCTTGTCTTTATCACAAGGCGATATTCGAAAATATGAGTGGTAAGGATTCCATGGCACACCCTCCAACGTGTCACATGCAGAGCCTTAATACTCTAATGTTTATCCTGAGATCGGTTATACCAAACCTCATTCCTATACGAGTTACGTGAAGAAAATCCGGATTTTGGATGAGTAAATATGATAAAGCAAAATATAATTCTTTAAAATGCTATCATAAGTAAGCAACGCGAATATGGCTTAAGTCTTAAATGACTAATGAAATAATTTAAGCTTAAATAAAGCAATAATAGCATGCATAATGCCATGATAAAATGATAACCCACTCAGCATCGTACGTATAACTTTAATAAATTTAGAATGTCAAATATAAAAGAGGGAAAAATATTATTTTTCCTATTTAACAAGCCCAAGCATTCCTAAACGACAATATATTAATTAATTTAACTCTTAATGGTGTATAAGTAATAAATAGTTATTAAAGTATATTAATAATCAAATTTATTAAAAGAACATAAATTGCATTTAAGTATCGATAGTGATATGATTTTTAAACAATCCGCCATTAACCATAATTTCAAAATATTTAACCGAGCGAACAGCGTTTGGTAAGAAATTTTACGTTTAACTATTTAAATATTCCAAAAATATCGGAATGATGATTGAAATAATATAAGTTCACTAGATTAAAACATTAGCACACTAAAACTAATTTAATAAGATATATATTTAAAATAAGTTTTGCAGCATGAAGTAAAATAATTAGAGTGTGAAACTTAAAAAAAAAACTAATAATAAATTTACAGTACATAATTCTGTGCTTAGCGTTTCAAAGAACGAGTTTAAAAACTTGAGAGAGAAAATCACAAATTTAACGATAATTAAGTTTATAATCCGTTATAAAATAAATAAAGATTACATTTTGATTACAATTAAAATTTAGGAAAGAAATAAAGTGAGGAGAATTAAGAGTTCATTCTTCGGCAAAATGGATTACCTGTAGAAGTTATGGTGGCCACTTATAATAACGTATACGAAGTTTAGCAAGGCACAATATTAATAAAATAATGGTAGGCATCTTCCAATATTCTTTACAATTAAACATAACAGTTCTCAAATAGCGATGGCATAGCAGAAGGCAGGACAGAGATGATTTAAGATCAGAGAGGCAAATTGTTTTTACTCACAGTTCATATTGTTTCCACTCTCTACCCAAATACCAGAGAGAAGAGTGATTTGAACTCCTTTTGCGCGTTCCTAGAACTTCTGCTCCTCCTATACTTGAAATTTAGCAATATTGGAAGATGTAAACAATACGTTCCAGAAAGCAGATTATTTAAACGTATTTTTAAAATTGCAAATAACTTTAAAATATGATTTTTGGTTTGACTTGAAATGAGAATACATTTTTAAATTGTAATAATATTTTTTTAGAATTTCTGGCATTGTATTTATTTTTATATCTGTAATACATATACGCACATACACAATTATCTAAGTGAAGGGAATTTACAAGCTTGAAAATAAAATATACTTAAGCTAAAATAATAATTCAACTGGTTACACATAACCTTTTCTTAAATAAACAGGGTGGAAGTGATATGTGTATATGTGTGTGCTTAACATTCCTGGATGACCAAATAAACATATAAACAGGTTCAAACCCTACTTTAAAGGTATGTAATGTCATCAGGCAGTGAAGTTAAATATGTACTACAGATTTACCACTTCAATATGTTAATATTTAAGTTATAATTTTAGATATATATTCCAGATGAAAATGTTGAAGATGCAAAGTAAATAGAAAAGTGAAATGGGTAAAATGATGTTTTAAGTTGTTATTATAAAATCATATTAAGATAAAATTAATGTATGATATATTTTAAAATGTAAATTGATTAATATAATGTCACCTCAAAGAACCAAGAAATATAATAATGAAAATAACCAAATGTATGACAATGAAGTGTGAAGAAAAGTAATCTGAAAGGATAAAAGATGGGTGGATGATAAACTATATGATACAATAAATAAAGTTTTGATCTTAATTAAAAAATAAATAAATATTGATGATTATCAAATTATACAGACACTTTGTTTTGTAACACATCTCCAGTAGATTAGGGAAATGATTAATGGCAAGATAATTTTATAATATAGTTATGTTGATTTATTGTATGATATATGCCTATGACTCTTTTTATAGTTAGATAGGTTGTCATTTCAGGGATAGTCAATGTGGTAAATTGTAATTTCCTGAAGAACTGATAAGAATATAATGAGGTTAATCTAAGTGATACTCATATATGCAGTTGGATGTTATAATGTGAGGAATTTCCATAAGATAACATAAGATAAGGGTGATCAAATCCACAAGAGCTTAATGTAAAAGCCTGGATATTAAGATAGTGTCATAAAGAATAAATGATTACTTGCCATGAGAGCACATCGCACACCTTATTTGAAAGGGAAAATAAGATCTCCATTTTAGATTTGTAGCATTTGGGTACAGTAGAAATCAGTTGTTTTTTTTTAAAATCTACATAGTGTTAATTATAGAGAAAGTAAGGTAGGCATGGTACATAGATGGATTTAAAAAAAGGAAAAAATGTAAATACAAAACAAAGACTGTATTAGGTAATTAATTTTAAAGTGACCCTATATGAAAATAATAACAAATGGGATCAATAATGAAAACAAACAAAGAAACAATGAATGAAATGAGTTATGATCAAATGGTATTGTATCTTTGGTTATTATAGGTATTAATTTCATATTGTATCTTTGGTTATTATAGGTATTAATTTCATAGATTTTATGGGATAAAATAATGTATGATCAAATGGTATTGTATCTTTGGTTAGTATAGGTATTAATTTCATAGATTTTATGGGATAAAATAATCACATTATGACAATATGTGATGTGGTTGTTTTGCATTCATAAAGATAATAATAATACAATGTATCTTAAATAATATATATATAAAATTTAGAACCTATAATAAAAATAATAATATTATTCGCAATGATTCCTTGAAATTGAAAAATAGAAAGAAAAAATAAATTCATATAAGTTTAAAAAAAAAATTTATTGTTAGGCAGATAGGAATCAGTAGTTCTTATTATTGTATATAATTGTACAAAATGTTAATAAAATTATATATGTTATATTTTGTTGTTATTATACATACTATTTAAAATTCTGTTAATACTTATTGTTATTCATGTAAATAAACTAATATTGTAAATACAGTGGTAAAGTCTTTGTTTCAGTTTGGAATTATTTTCACCACTTTGTCATATTCAAATACACAAATTATTGGGAGTATAATATAGAACAAAAATGATAAATTAATTGTTTATTAAATTCAATTATAATTACTTGAATGAGAATATTTAATAGCATTATAATTTTAACTTAAGGATAGTTATATCTTTATAGTCACATAGAAAATTCTTATGAAAGTAAATTTGAATTCATTTCAAATACATTCAGAAGAGTATATGAGTATTAAATATTAGTATGAAAATATTGTAGACAATTTAATTAAAGTTAACAGGGAATATAAAAACGGATAAGTTGGTAATTTAGCTGACTAAAATTTAAAAAAAAAAGAAGTTTATTTTATAAATAGTAGCTAGTTATAAGTTATGATTATATTAATTGTTAGAAAATATGATGATGATTTATAATTTGGGAATATATTATTCTTGTTAAAAAGATATACTAATTCTAATGAAACGACTTAAAATATATTATAATGTTAGATGTGGGGTTAAGATGGTTGGATCTTAGTAAAATTCCTCTTATTATTCAATTATCTTAAATAGAGGAATTATTATGTTATCATATTGGAATAAGTAAGAAGTCTGATATATGCATATGGTAGTAGGAGTTATTATAAAAGATATGAGATTATAATAGATTTTATTACTTTGATGTAATTGATTCAAGATGTCATGGAAAGATATATTTTACTTTTTTATTATTATTTAAAACCACTCACTTGTAACTGTCTTTGTAAATCTACCTTAGGAATTATTTGATAGATAATTATAATCAATTGTTAAGTTTCATGAAATAATATCTTATATGATTTATGGTTTAATGTTAGAGCTAGGTGACAAATAGATTCAAAATGTATAGTAAGAAATGTGGAGATCCAAGGCAGACAGGTTATAGTAGAAAGAAAGGTTTTTGATGCTCAATTGTCTAGTCATATTATGGCATAATCTTAAAACAACAAAGACAAATTAGAAAGTATCGTAATTAATTTTTTTTTGTATAAAATATACATCTGAAAAGAAAAGGTTACAATATATATATATAGTAACAATCCATATTTGTAGCCTAAGACAGTTGATAGCCCAACAAACCATAATTCCATGAATACCTTCCACTGACTACAAACACTTGATTACACCAATCGTTTCCATTTTTGTCTCTCAGATCAGAGAGACACATAAGACTGTAAATGAATAATAAACACAAATGATATGCTTAGTTTAACATAAATAAATAAAACTTGCTTAGATATAATTATAAAAATTGAGATTTATTAGTAGGTAGACAAATTTATATACATTTCGCATAACATAGAACATTAGATGTTAATTCATAATCCTTATAAGCTAACAGATTAACAGTCTGCCAGTTAAGTGTTTGAATACATAAACTTAATTATTAGTCATCATCTTTTAAAAAGCAAAGATTGTTAACTGGTTAAGGTTTAAATCAAAGCTTGGATAATTTATTATTAATGGTAGTTCATTTAAAAATTACAAAATCATAGATTTATTAATTATTTAATTCCCCAAAGATTTTGTTCAGCTCATGAATATTTAATGCATATCTCAATCTAATCGTTATATTTTATTATCTGTTATAATATTAGATTGAATTATGAATTTATAATTGTTAATAATCATGGTGATTATATTACATAATGTCTAATATACATATATAATAAAAACAAAAAATAAAACAGCATAATATATCAATGTTAAGATCATTATTTAACTAATACTCAGTATCTATCAAACAATCAATTCTGAACTTTAATAGCAAAGCATTTAGCCATATCAAGTATATTAGATTCCATTGAAAATAATATTTTAAAATACTAATGTCATGAGAATAAAAATTTGATAATGAAAGTTAAGAAGCATAATATATGATTGGAAGAATCATTATTAACATTTCTATCAATCATAGAAAATTTCTATATCTAGCAATTATTAAAAAAAAAAAAAAAGATCATTATGTTTTTGCCAATTATCAAAAATAGTTGTGAACCTACCATGATTTGAATGGCTAAATCATGATAATTTCTTGCTGCAATCAATATTCAACATGAATGAATCACTGAAATATTTTAGATGATAAGGCTCACTCCACAATGCAAATATTATTTCCAAGTAACTTCATCGCCACTCAATATATTAATTAATACTCCAATTTATACACAGTCAAATATTAATAGCTTTAGGATGCATAAGGATTTGGATCTATATGTCTATGGCTTTCCCATTCATCTCATTTTAAAATTATAGAACACCTAAACCACATTTGAATAATAAATGTAATAACATCTTTGCTCAGAGAACCTGATATTTGTCTCCATGAGAAATGGTTAATGTTGATCTTGATGCTGTTTACATGTCACATAATTCCATGTATGTAAAACACTATATAATTTGATCGCTGTGTGTGTGTGCATATATAAATCTAACTAACAGCAACAATAAATCTAATTTGAATTTGCCTATTTAATTTAAAAAGAACTTCATCAACAAAAAGAATCATTTGCTTTATTTAAAAGCAAGGTTGTTTTTGGCCCAATTTCAAGTTAGCAGACTTTCTTTCAATCACTGCTTTTTTTTTTCCTGTTCACATTTTCTTCTCCTCATAATACTGTACTTAATTTTGAAAGTATTACTGCTATTTCATTAAACAGAACATTTCAGCAAAATTTATTTTTATCTTTTATGCATTCTTATTTTAAGTTCAATGAAGTAAACAAAACAACAGTTGAGTTAAATATTTTAAATACAACAAAATAATTAAAGTTAATTTTTTTTTAAAAAAGGTAATAATAAGTAATAATGGTTAATATACACATATATTTATTATTATAGAACCTAAGAAAAAAATCGAAACAAACAATAAATCAATTGAATAAAAATTGGTCATTATCACTATATAATGAAATTAGATTTAAAAAAATGCAATTTGCGGAACAAAGATGGCAGTCTGATATGGGTTTAATTTGAAAATTTCAATTTCAAATATCAATTGCTGGAAAGTCAAAAATCAATTTACGGATAACTTTATGATTATTTAACTTACCAAAGTAAATAAAAATCTGCATGAAATTTATTTATTATTTGTTGAATCCAAAAAGAAACTAATTTTAACAATATTGTTAACAAAGTTTTTTGAAGTTGTATATAATTGTTATACTGATTTATAACTTCATGACCCTATCAAAAAGAGATTTTTAATGATTTCTGAAAACCCATTACTTTTTTTTTTCAATTCATCAATATGTATTCAACAAACTTTAAACTTGTATATTTGTAATTTCTTTTCTTGTACATTTATCATTATACTGTGTTAATATTCTTCTGAGGATTTCATTGAATTTGGTACCTCTTTAAAAAAAAAAAGAGCAATTAATACACATAAGTGTTGTATTTATACATTAGTGGTGCAATGCATGTTTAAATGTTTATGCTTATTGCAGTTTGTGGTCAGTTAATGCCATTTGTTTTCCAGTTTTATTAATGAATTTGTCAGTTTATTAATAATATCTAAAAGAGTAAGTAATGAATATCTTAAATAATTGCTCAATGATGTAAAATGCTTTTTAATAAATGTTTATAATTATAAGTTGATTATTTGGCTTAATAGTAGAAATAACTTATTGATATAAAGTGTAATTTTATAATAGCTCAATTATCAAATGAAGCAGATCTATACAGTTTTGTAAAACTAAAATAAACTGCCATGGTATGCTATTAAAACAATTTATTTTTTTCCTGTGATAGTCTGAATTAAAACTTAAATACTTTACACTTTTTATTCACAATAAATTATAATTACAAATACTATTTATAAAAGTCAAGCACTAATAAGATATCCAAGCCATGGAAAGTAAATACCTTATTTAAAATCTAAATGACAATATAGTTTAATAATAAAACTCCATGTTACAAAAACATATAGAATTTCACTTTTAGATATATCTTAACATGTTGGTAACTTGGGAAAAATATTTAAATGTTGGACCTTATGTAAGATACCTATTTAACCATACCAGTCCTAATTTGATAATTATAATCTCTGTTTTATACACTACTCACAAATGAAAACCAAATAATCATAATGAAAAGAGATTGTGTTAACTAATTAATGCCAATGTTTATAAACATAAATGTATATAAAACATAAAAGGTAAATAAAAAGAATTAGCTAGTGAAAATCAAATAATCTTTCCTTAGATTGCTTTAATTTTATATTTCTATATCTATTTCAAATTCAAATTCTTATTAGATTTCAAATCTAAATGATTTAATACTTGTGGCCTTATAATATTTTAATGTTTCAATCAATAATTTGAGTACCTGTCTAAAGGTATATAAATGAGTTGGCAATTATAGTTTTAAGTGAAACACAAGCATGAAGAGACTAGTTTTTTTAAAAAAGCCCAATTATGTGCATTATACTATCAAATTATTGAGTAACTAACACATTTCATTAAAAACATTGTGCAGAAGGTAAAAGAATAATCAGTAAAAATCATTCAGAATTTAGAAATAAAATGTAAATTTATATTTTCATAAATAGTTATCATTATAAAATTTATATTAATAAAAGCTTTGCTATGATAAACTATTGAAAATATCTTTTTACTGAGCAAAAATGATCAAATAAATTTTCAATATTCCTATAACTGTTTAATAGGGGGTTTTAATAAAAAAAGTTCTAATACTTAGTATGCTCAGACTTAATTAACATCATGCCATTTATAATAATGCTATACACTCAAAATATATTTATATATAAGCTAGTTGTCCAGTGTTATTAATAAAATATTTTCCTTTTATTTAACTTTAATACTGATGGTTCAGAATGCCACTAATTTAAAATTTCAGATTAAATAAATTAATATTCATTTCTGTTTTAATTATTCTTAATTTCAGCTTATCATAGATGACTTCAAAATATACATTTCAATTTATTCATTGAAAAAACTGAAACAAAGAAACTAAAAAAAGTCATTCTATAAGACATAATATGTAACATTACTTTTTAAAACTATACCACTTTGAAAAACATTAGAATTAATTAAAATCTATTAATTGTTCCTATAAAAAATTTAAATTGATATAAAATATTGTGTTAAACTTTCAGTATTCATATCTGTGATACCATTCATTTTATATCTATAGTATAATAAAAGTTTTAAGTACATTTAAAAAAAATTTAAATGATCAGAGTAAAATTCAGTAATAATCTTATTTGTATATGTGTTGTTTTTTTTAAAAAGAATATAATTGCTATAAAAATAACACATTAGTAATATGAGCAATATGTTTCTGCTCCAAAATTAACATAATAGAATTTCTGAGTTGCAACTAGTTTTGTTTTTTAAATTAACAAGTGAGTTGAAAACAACTTTTTACTTTTTTTGAGGAAAAAAATTCATACTTACTACAATAAGATGTAATAAATTTGTATTTATCACTTTCATAATTATATGAAAAGACCTATGCTTGCTATAGTCAATTATAAATTAAATACATATTATGAATATTAAAGAGAAAGTATTTCAACTTTTTAGCATATGTGCCTTCTTGATTTTTATAATAGCTCAATGATACTGTATTGAGTACAGAGAAAAACTCTCAAACCCAAACACAAGATAGAGACTTTATAAAAATAAAAGTGGCTGTCTTATCTTTAACCTAAATTCTGATTAATATAGGCCAATCTGAAGCATCTTGGTTTGAGAGTGAAGATGTTAATCTGTTCACTTCTACATCCATTACTTTCTTACATATATTAACTTTCGCAAAATCTTTCAATTTACTATGTGTTAATATTATGAATTAATAGAAATTATGTAACATTCAAATTTATTTATTAAGTACATAGATCGTGTGAAATTAAAAAGAAAGAATTTTACCTTTTTAACATAAGCACCTTACTCATTTTTATAATAGCTTAACAATGTTGTGTTGAGTACAGAAGAAACTTTCAAACACATGTAGTAAATCGAAAGATTTCACGAATGTTAATATATGCAAGAAAGTAATGATATAAGAGTGAACAGAGTAACATCTTCACTTTCTCAAACCAAGATGCTTCAGATTGGCCTATATTAATCAGAATTTAAGTTAAGATAAGAGGGTCATTCTTATCTTTATAAAGTCTCTATCTTATGTTTGGTTTGAGAGTTTCGTATGTACTCAACATAGTATCATTGAGCTAATATAAAAATCAGTAAGGTGCATATATCAAAAAGGTGAAATCCTTTCTCTTTAATTTCCTATGATCTATATGCTTAATAAATAAATTTAAATGTTACATAATTTCTATTAATTTGTAATATTAACACATAGTAAATCGAAAGATTTCACGAATGTTAACATATGTAAAAAAAATGAACAGAGTAACATTTTCAGTCCCCCAAACCAAGATACTTCAGATTGGCTTATATAACTTAGAATTTAGGTTAAAAATAAGATAGTCACTCTTATCTTTATAAAGTCTCTATCTTGTGATTGGGTTTGAGAGTTTCCTCTGTACTCAACACAGCATTGTTGGGCTATTATAAAAATCAGTAAGGCATATGTTAAAAGGTTGAAATTCTTTCTCTTTACTTTCATATGATCTATGAGTTTAATAAATAAATTTGAACATTATATTATGAATATGTATATTTGTTGGTATTTATTTTGTTTGTCCCATATGACTTTCAGATTTGTAACCCCTACTGTACTTAAAAAGTTTCATATAATCAATCAAAAAACCAAGGCTCCTTAAATAAATTTTGCTTACTTAAAATGTTCACTAAAAGTCATTTATTTATTTATTTATTTTTGATATTCCATTACAGAATTTTGAAAATTATTTTCAAATATTTAAATAATATTATCAATTTTATTACTAAAGCAATAGCTAATTTCCTACTATCTACATTATCTACAATTAAAATTTCAATTAAAAAAAATTCTTATGAAATCATATTCAAATTCCATCAAAAATATCAACCTCCTTTAATAAGGATACTTCTTTATAAGATTGTTTTTAATCCCAAAGAAATATAGATGATTTTTACTGAACATAATGACTAAAAATAGAAAATTAAAGAAAAGGTTCATTAAGAATGTATTCAGTAAAGAACAGAAAAACTAAATGCGCAACCAAGTATATTTTGGAATATGCACATTTAAAAATATATTTCTTTGGGTTGTTTTCAATGATTTCTCTCTATATAAAATAGTATTGCCTTTAATGTATTAGATTTCAGTGACAGAGTTTAGTAACATAAATATATTTTAAACAAACAATAACAACAATAATAAAAAATATATACATTATTTCAATAATTTTTATAAACAGGTTTAAAATACATAAAAAAATTTAAAAAAGATTTGATTCAATAATAAAAATAATAAACATATCTAAAACTGAACAGTTAATCAGATCTGCTTAAGAATTGTGCTGTAAGTTTCTACATGTATGGAACATAAATCCAAGAACAGATATTTGATTATCTTGAAATTATGAATAACTAATTAATAAATTATCTAATTTAATCAAACAAATGTAATCATCTTGTTGCTCATAATAGTATTAGAGTTAGAAAGCTTCTGTTATTCATTATTTTAGAGAATTTATAATTGATTGGACAATAAAGGTATAAAATTTCCAACATTAATTTAAATTTTGATAAAATTAATCTACTGCAATCCCTATAATACTTGAAAAATTATATAAATTTTTCTGGAAGCATATTAAAAGAAAGTAGAGAATGTAAAATCTATTTACATGTAAAGCTGTTATTAATAAAACACTAGATCTAAAATATTATCATAGCTGTTCAAAACTGAGATAAAAGAAAAGAAATAAATCTAAAAAGATAGTTTACTTTCATAAAATTTAGAAATATCAGGAACATTTCCAAAAATTCAGATCTTTCATGCAAATTTGTTGAGGTTTGCCATTTAAATAATATGGAATGGTAATTAATTCTAATAAGATTATTAATAGCAAAAATAAGGAAGACAATTTTCACAAATAATGTAAGATTTTTTAAAATCAATGTATATTAATAGCTATGGCAGTATGCCTACAAAATGTATGTCATGAATATTAAATTACAGAATTTATTACAGTGGGCCAACAACATATTTGTTTTTTCTTGCTAATTTCTCCAAATAAACACAACTCTCAAAAATCAGTTTCTCTTTAACAATCAAATAATGTTCTCTTGTTTAAAAAATACATTCTCTCAAAATTCACATCAACAGAATTAATAAAATTAATTAAATTAATTAATCCTAATGTTTTAAAACCAAATTTCCTTCACAAAAACAATTCAAAAAAACAATAAGTAAATAAATTACAGCAATAATTATTGTTTATAACCATCTTATCTATATTTTAATTACAAAAATGAATTAGCCTATTTTGTTACAACAAATAAAAAAACTTTATCAAAGAAAATTTGATTAAACTCAACTCTTCACATTCAAATTTTTAAATATATCGTCTTGCTAATTAGAAGGGATTTGGACTTAAACTTTCATATTCCCTACAGCT
This sequence comes from Epiperipatus broadwayi, assembly GCA_028023455.1. Lineage (NCBI taxonomy): Eukaryota > Metazoa > Onychophora > Udeonychophora > Euonychophora > Peripatidae > Epiperipatus > Epiperipatus broadwayi. The sequence continues at coordinate 95,924 of JAQFVV010000814.1, read as the reverse complement.
AACCACTCCATCTTATACTTCTGTTAAGTTTACTCATCATCATCACACAAGACTATATAATCTCATATATTTTATATATATTGTATAATAATATGTATAATGGACATAGTATTGTGATTCATTAAACAATGGTATAATCCTGACTTTTAGTAGTGATTTCAATAGACTTTTACCAATCTGCTTTAAAATGCCTTCAAATAATCTGTGATGCATACTAACAATGCAATTACTAATTATAGGTTATTCGGATTGGCTTTTGAATAATTGGTTAATTATTTACTTAGTATTTGATTTCTTCTGATGAGTTGAAACTATGTTCTAGCATTAAAATACAATACGCAACACCTCCATTTAATTGGCCAGACAACAATTTACCTCTTTTTTCCAGTTTTCTAAATTAAGAAATATTCAGGAATCTCTTCAGTAAACCATTTTTTACCACAGTACACAATAAAAATTTTCAAAATGTCAGAATATAATTCATATCCTCAAAAGAGATGAAGACATGTCCGATTCTCATCTATCTACTCAAAATTAGCATCTCACAAACTTTATCAATGATTTTAGACATGATTACTGAGAAAGAATTTTCTGACTAGGAGGCAATTTCACCATTTCATAGGATCCTAATGAAATGTAACTCTGATATATATCTAAAATTTATATTAAATTTATATATTTTTATTAACACCTATTGCATATGATAAAACATTTTTCTCCATTATCTGCACTCACATTTTTTTTATTAGTAATGTGGTGGCATAAAACAAAGCTTATTTGTCTTAAATAAAAACAAATTAATCAATTTAGTTATAAATTACAGATGATTATTTAGAAATGACTACAATATTTACTTTTGTACTTAACTGGCTATTAAATTTTCAGTCTTGTGTCTTTATCTATTAGAATGAGTGATTTAATTCGTTCAGTTTCTAGAATTTTTTGCTATATGTCACAGCCTACAATCAATTACTTAATCAAAATAACATTTTGAAAAATATTATATGAGATATAGAAAGAAAGAAAAAACTATACATAGTTACAAACTGAATTATACTATTTGAAAATATTTACTATAATAATTTTTGAATAAATTCTGTAAGTTCTTTAAAATATTAAAGTTTAATTAAGAATAATTACATAAAATACAATGCAATAACATGTTATAAAACTGATTCATTTTGCAAATAGATGAGGACCAGTTATCCACATTATTCCCAGTTTAGTAGAAATTCAAGTATTAAAGTAAACAACTAAAAGATATTGTAAGATAATATATATATAAGAATAAGTAAAATAAATAAATATACAGGAATGTTGATACATTAATGGTTTTAAAATCATTTTTATAAAAATGTGGTTTGGATACATACATAACATAGTAATATTAACTAAAGTTTTCTTTGGAAGCTTCCTTGTTCTAATATCCTCAAGGTTTTCTAGGAAGGCTTTTAAATTCAATCATTAATAGTTTTTTTTTAAAATTATTTCTGAGAAATAAAAGTCATCAAATGATTAATAGCTAATCAATGATTAATAAAATTTATTTAATTTAATTTTATTAAAATTCAAATATTTGGTTTAAAATTTCAACAATGTCCATTATTGTCAAAATGCAAAATTAACTCGAATTGTTAAAACAAAACAACAACAATAATTTGTTTAAAAATTAACAGTTTAATATTATTTTTAATTTGAAATTAAAAATATTGCGAAAAAATGTATTGATTACTTTTAAAAAATTCTTATGGATAAATCTTTTTTAAAATTTTATTATGGCTTTCATCCCAACCAGCTTTCCCATATTGATGAAGTTAATAAACATAATTAATAACCCAATATTTGGGTCATAAACTTTTTTAAATAAATATTTTTGCAGAAAAAAAAGATTATTAGTTATTTATAAAATAAAAATTAATTTTAATTATTGAAATTGCTAATATATCAAACTTTATTATTTTATTCTTTTTTTAAATAAATGTTTATACTTTTTTTATTATTTAAAAAATTATGAAGCTTAAGAGAAATTAGATTAGTCACATTTATAATGAATAAATATATATTTTAATGGGACGGATACTGAAACAAGATTTGAATAAATGATGAAAAGCAAGAGCTTTATCTTTCCAAATAAACTATGCTTATTTTCATTAAATAATATTCTAGTTCATGGGTGGGCAAATAGCGGACCACCAAGACAACCAGAAAAATTCACCTTGAACTGAGATTTCCTTCCTGTGCGCGACCGAAGATTCATCTCATATTTTCCACTAGGATGGCCACATCAATACACATGGGCAGTGTAGATACAATGTGCTGTGCTTTTCCAGTTGATCTGGTTAATTTCAATTTTGTCTTTGCATTAGCAAATATATACCTTTCCAACTTTAGTGAAACCATGAACTCTCCAAAAAAATGTAAAATCGGTGATGAATGTTGTGTGTTTAATGAAGAATGGACAAACAAATATTTCTTTGTTAATATAGTGTGTTTACTGTATCTTGAAAAAAAGATGCGGCCCTCCGCTAACCTCTGCAGCCCCCCAAGCCAAAACAATTGTCCACCACTGTTCTAGTTCATACAAGAGACAATAATAAAATGTAAATTATTTTAAATATACAAAAAAAAGGCTATTAAATATCTTAATAAATTATATTCATTAATATTAAAAAAAACAATAGAATATTATAACAAAACATTAATATCAAAAAAATAAACATTAAGGCTTTCTAACAAGATTTATTATTGGAGGGACCGAATATACAATTAATAAATAATCCTCAAATAATACACATGCTGTAGATAATTGTATTTAATCTATCACCGAACTCAAATATAATCATTATATGTAAAAAATTAGTAAATATGATTAAATTAATAAATTCTCAGTTGGAGAAAAGTTATGAGGGAAACTATTGTATTCAGTCATATATGCCCTAAGGTACTTTGAAAATATCATCATTATAATTATCTGAAGCTTGTAAATATATTGTATTTTTCCTCAATAGGTGTAACTTGGAAGTTAAGCATTTAAAAAAAAAAAATGTTTTTATGATGTTAAAAAAAAAAAAAAAATAGGCACAAATCCAGTAATCTAAATTGCTATAATGGATGGCATCAACTGGTTTGTTTAATTTTTTGCTTTATTCCCTATTTCACAGTTTTATAAGGTAAACAATATTCTATATTCATCTTATATTTATATCAGGTATTTTTTTATGTGTAATGATTATAGATTATGCTGTATCCTCAAACAACTTTGAATTTACATAAATCTTACACCAAATAATAGTATTTATTTCTTTTTATACAATGAAAATAGTAATAAATTTATATAATAACAATAGATAGATAGGTTGCTTTAACAAAATGTAGTGTCTTGTAGAGATTATAAAATGCCTAATCATTTTCTCAACAAAAATTAACATTGTGTATATATAATTAAGTACATAATTTATCATGGAAGAAAATATTTAAAGTGAACAAAAAAAAATTAAAAGTTTAATTGTAATTACTATATTTCCTTTTGACAGTCTCATTTTTCAATTCAGAAATCAAATATAAAAATAGTGAGTTTATAGATAAGTGAATTTTAAATACCTTAATAATAGACAACAACATTGGTAAATAAATTTAATTATGACAGTGTTCAGATAAACAATATATTCTTTTATGAATAAACTAATAGTTTTCTTCTTTTTTAATTGAGGAATAAATCCTCATAATTTTCACAGCTATACACTGACACATTTCATATAAAACTTATTAATGCAATGTAAAAAGGTAGTTTCATTATGATGTTTGAAAATGTAAACAACAATCAAGTTAAATTTTGACACTAAAAATTGCAATAAAAAAATATAAAGGCAGTCCTCAACTTTTGAACCTAATAGGTTCCTGAAATGTGTATGAAAGTTGAAATGTACAAAAGTAGAGCAATATATATATATATATATAAACATCAAAAAGTACAAAAGTAGAGCAATATATATATATATATATAAACATCAAAAAGTATTTTTTAAATATTTATTTTTTACTGAGATGTATTAGCATATTGAAACGATAACTTTCCAAGCCCCTATCGTTTCACCATCAAACCTATTGACACACTCATCTGTGCTAAGTTCAAACCTATTTAAATGTTAATAAATTTAAAATTCGCTCATGTCTGTCTAAACAGTATTATATATTGCGAACCAGCACTATAATTAGATAGGATTAGGAAAATTATAGCGTACTAAATTTACTTAATATTTCTAAAAATGTTTGTTATATTATTTAAGTTAAGAGTAAATTATTAATTTTGTTGTTTAATATTGAAATTTCATATGTGGATATATAATCTGTGCTATATAGAAGAAAGACATGATTGTAAAATATGTAAAAGCCGTTATCTAAGAATAATATTAAATGTTTCTTTAAAAATTGTTAAAAGATTTCTTGTTTTAAATATATTTCAGGGAAATGTTTCTCGAAAATATATTTAAAAGCTATATCAAAATATGTTTGTAAATTATTTTAAATAAATATGTAAAAAGGTTTGCATTTTAAAAAAATGTTAAAAGGTTGTTTTTAAATAAAAAGAGTTTCTATTATATGTAAGATTAAAAATAAAAGCTGGTCAAGTAATTAATAAGATTTCTGGTTGTAAACAAGTGTCATTAACGACCACACCTGGAATCCGTGAAAAGTAAAACTAGTTCAAAATTTACTAATTAAAACCTCCTTAGATAAGATTAAGTTATTTTAAAATCTAAATTGGACATTGTTTGCAACAAAAAATCTTAATTATAATAATAGCTTATGGAATGTTTCTAACATAAGTTATCTAAGATTTTAAAAATCTGGATTATAAATTGAAAAATATTTAATTAAATTCCTGAGTTTAGCGAGTCTTGAGGCGATAGATTCCGATAAGGAAAAGATAAAAAATACTCTGTATTTTTAACAGAAAAGGACAGCCATATTTTTAGAGAGAATTGCAGCCAGTCTCCACGTTTGTTAAATGTTTAACATGTCCGGCTAAAAGCGGGCATTTTGTTGCTGTTACTCCATGGGGAGAATGGGGTTTCTCTCGTCAAAATGCCTAAACCACCATCATGCCGATAGAAGAGATAAGCCTAACATAATGGGAAAGATGATGCCACCAGCCACCCAGTCAAACTCACCAAACATACAGCCAAGAACTTGCAGTCCAGATAAATAATACCGGTACCGTTTTATTTTTCAAACCGCAGAGCTCTGTGTAATTCTTTATGTAAATATATCTATATAAGTTAGCTAACTCTCTTTTTAAAATAATTATAAAGCTAAATATAATCAAAACTTAAAATCCATTTAATATTTTAAATATGTCAATTGCCATCAAAATTTAATGTTCTTAAAGTTTAAATAATCTGACTATATTTTATATTTTCCATTCACGTAAAAGTAAATTATAAGTGTCTAATTTAAAATTATATCACTGTGGTTGTGTCTATATTTCTTTGCTTATTTTAAATGCGTATATTTTATATGCCAATATTTCGAAACAGTGGGCACTTAAATTTCATGTTTTTAAGAAGATATTATTTGAAAATCTTCGTGTAAATTGTTTATTGCATCAACTCTCTGCGCACTGTTTCGAAGTCCTATTTCTATAAAATAATAATGACTTGCCTTGCACTCATCATTTTTATTTAAGATGATTTAATATATGAAATGTGGCTCTGCTAATCAACCATTAAAAAAACTTAACTTTAGTTTTATTTAGAATTAAATTTAGCCTTGATTGTATTTACAAGTATATTTGACATTTAAGTTCTTAAGTCCATAGAAATATACTCTCCTTCCTTAAATATTTATTATCTATAAGTAACTTAATAGATCGAGCATGTCAAAGTACAGATGTATTAATATTCCCTTTTAGTAGCATAGACATTTATTATCAGACTGCACAAGAGTTGGTCCCAATTTGATAGAGCTAATATGCTATTGTCCTGTATTTCATAGTATGAAATATACTATTCTTTGCTTGGCGGATGTGATATATTATTTTATAAAATTATTCTCGTTTTGCTGCTATACGTAATATACGTATCTCAAGATGGAGCCACGGCATTGCCAGCACATTTTCTCTTATAGGGTAGAGCAGTAGCGAAGCCTGAGCCAAGGCCAGGTTAGCACGTAAGTCCCTCGCCATTTCTGAACACAATGTTCCTTTTCACGCAGCATTGCGATCGGTTACAGGGTGCCGGCGTTTGTCGCAAGAACCCTGAAGTTATTTCATCCATCCACAGAGCAACTTCTATTATTGTTTACCTGTGCCATAGTGCATTGGTAAAATCTTATTTCAGCCAACTCTCCCACCTGAACATAACGCTTTCAGCATTCTGAAATTTTCTCTCGAAAGCCATGTTCGTTCGATCGTTACTTGAGCTGGTTTATGCGCTCATTATTAAGTCATATTGTATATTTTAGTAAATGAATTCATGATCAAAGTTCAATATAATTATTTATATAACAGCCACAAATGTAATAGGATTTGGCTTAACTAGATTTATAGACATAACGTAGTGATTGATTATGTATTAATTGTAAAGTAATTCATAAGATTGGCACATGTTAAACCCATCTATAAAAATTTAATGATTATTTATGGAAAGCTATTTTGAATTACCCAATGTTTGCATACATTCTATGCTGAATGCTATTGTAAATAAATGAAATATGGATAGAAGAATTGTAAAAAAATGTATAATTAGTTTAATGTATTTCATTCTCTGTCTCGTTATTGATCTAATTCAATCCAATTCTAATTATTATTTATAGTCTATATATGTGAAAACTATGCATTAAGTTCAAATTAGATTAGTGATATATTTTAGTCAATTAAGAACCTTTCTTTTATTCATCAGTCTTATTGCGTCTCCGTGACCTATGTTGGCCGTGTGGAAATAGGTATACTACGTGTAATTTCAAGGTGGTTATTCGTAGGGTCTTGAGTCTTGGAATCCTGGCTCACGAGTTGAAGTGTGGTCGGACTTGGGATGTCACAGTCCTAGTCTGGTCAGCTTCGGTCTCTTTTGCTTGGATTCTGAATTCTGTTATGCAAATGTACAAACTTGACTGTTACAATATACTTAAGTAACACTTTATTGATTAGTAACTAGTGTTTTCTTTATAAATTTATCATGAATTGTATTCTTTTTGGTATCCGGGCACCAAAGTTGATTACAGATAATAAAATTCATTATATATATTTTTTAAAAAATACATTTACTATTAGATTTCTTAAAAATATATAATCCTATCCAATAATTAATTTATTAATAAATAAATGAATGAATTGACATTTAATTGATACCAGCAATGGATTTGAGCCAACATTAGCAAAGTGTATTTAGTAATCACCTGTACAAATTTTGTTATGTCAATAAATACAATTTTAAAATATAATACTTTTGTCTTACAATTATGATTAGGAAAATAACAAAAAAAAAATTCATTTTTTAAAAATTAAAAATTACCCCCCCCCCCCACACACACTTTCTATAAATTAAATAAGATTTTTTCCTTACAACTTTTTATTAAATCTATAAAAAAAATGAAAAAAGGTGTGGATGAAGGGGGTTAAGGTTTAATGTTTAAAAAAGGGTTTTTTGTTTTCCTAGCATTAATTGAAAGACAAAAGTGTCATAAGTAATTAAATGTCATTTCATTTATTTATTTTTATTAATAAATTAATTATTTGACAGGATAATACGTTTAGTTAAAAATCTAATAGTAAGTGTAATTTTTTTAAATATATAATTACTGCATTAATGTAATATATATATTGAATTTTACTGTCCAGAATGATACCATAATCAATCTTGATGCCTAGGTTATCCTCTTCTTTTTCTTTGCTTGATAAAAAATTCGGTAATATGCAGTGTCTTTTCCTATTGCCCTCACATGAAATAGCGAATTGTACAAAAGTAAAACTGTATGAAAGTTGAGGACCACCTGTATTTCTATGAAGAATTTATTTAATTATAATTATTTAAATATATATTATGAACATTCATATAGAAAAGGCAGACTAATTTAAACTTGGATTTTATTAATGCTTAATACGCTTTTGATATTAAAATATCATATTCATAGAGAATGCTATGAATATGATATTTTATATATCAAAAGTATGCTAAGCATTAATAAAATCAAAGTTTAAATTATAAAGTCTACCTTTTCTATATGAATGTCCATAACATTTATTTAAATATTACAATAAGCCAAAAAAGAATACAATTATTGATTTTGTTTTATTAATTATAATTAAGAAAAGGTTAGCATTAAAATTGTTTTCTTGCTATTTTCTAAGGAGAAACAATCAAAGTAATACAATAGTCAAACCACTGAAATGAAATAAAATTTGTAGAAACTTGCTGAATGATATTTATTCATTAATTTTATCTTTGAAGTATACAGATATATATTAATTTATTTATCACATTACATTTTTTAAAAATATTTATATATTTAAAGTTAAATATAAATATTATTTACATAAATCATAATTCTTTTATAGTCTGATAGTTGTGAAAATTTACAGTGATTGCTTAATATCTTCACACTCTCATCTCCAAACACTTAAGATTGACCCATACTTAAATGTTTGGGTTGAAAAGATAGATGGATTCATTTCATCTTTTCATAAAGACTTTATCTTGTATTTGAGAATGAGAGTATTCATTTACATATAGTTTAAAATCTGTAAAGTGCATGTGCATTAGTCTGATCACTAATTTCAATTACAATTTATTAACATAGCGCTATATAAATAAATACTTTATTATAAAACTAGAAATTATAAAATTTTGGGGAGTTGAATTAATGTTATTATACAATGAGTTTATTTATTTATAAACAATTAAACATGCAAAGGTATAAAATATAATTAGCCACATAGATTAAACTCTTTGCTCGTTTCAATTAAACACAAAATTTATTTATTTATAATTGAAAGAATAAATTATTTATTTATTTATTTTAATATGTGTAATATTGAAAGTGTCAAAAAATAACATTGAAAAACAACCAAGCATTATATTAGTAAGAGCAAATAAAAAGTACAGTTTCAAAATATTTGATAAACAAATGACATTATTTATTTAGAATATCTTGATGATGTGACATAAATGAAGCTAATAGATAGCATCAGATAACATAGAAATGAAAAAAATAGATTTCCAATGGAAGTTTGAACTCATTATTTGTATAGTGGGTTGTGCTGCAACAAATAAATATTACCATGAATAGTTTTAATAAAGTCAACATTTTACAATGAATGTAAAAAGAACACTATTGGTTGAAACAGCTTGCAAGTGGATATATTTTTGATGTTTCTTTTGGGTAAAATATCAAATATTATTTTTGTAATTTTCAAAATTCACTTACTGATTTACTTCAATTATCTTTTTCTTTGTGCATTAAATAGTAATTTTTTCCCCCTCTAAAATATTCCATGTTATAGATCATTTTGTCTAAGAGTAGTACAACAGAATAATAACACTAAATTAGACATTAAGAAGAAAAAAAATTCCACATGAAGAAATAGAAAAAGCATAGAAAATTTAAGTCCTGTTTTCACTAGGAAAAGTTGTTTATAATTTACATGATTACATGAGCAATGTAAATGAACTTGGTAACATTTTTATATTTAAAATTTTGACTCGGTATTATATTTTTCTGGGTTAAATGATTTTGTTGGATAATAATTTCACTCTAGACTGGTGCCTATAATAGATTGCTCCTATAATATATATATATATATATATATATATATATATATATATATATATATATATATATATATGTGTGTGTGTGTGTGTGTGTGTGTGTGTGTAAATTATTAATCAATGTCTGTATTCCAATTATAATAAAATATATATAATTATTCAAAACAATACAATAATTAATACAGTAACAATATTTTAGACAAATATATTTGTTTAAAATATTGTTACTGTATTAATTATTGTATTGTTTTGAATAATTATATATATATACACAAAATGACAAAATTCTGTAGTCAGTTCCATTTCTACATTTTGTGGGACATTGTGCAAAATGGAAAAGTAGGGCCCCTGAAAGTTAGTAACATTTATGGAAATTCTAAATGGAAGAATATCTGGTTATAATTAAATCAAATATGGAAAATATTTTTGCACATATATAAACAAGTATGCTTTATAGCATCAATTTAAGTAAAGAGAAGAAATTGGTTTAAAAATATATTTATATACATGATATACTATTTTATTATGTAAGTATACATTATTATGTAAATATGCCAGAACAATGATTTATTTAATAATATAAATAATAATATAAAATATAAATATGTATATACATTTTTACTATAAAGAATAAAACATGCATAACAACTAATAAGATTTAACAGAAATCTTAATATATTAAATTTCATTTAATTTAATGCACTCATCAATAAAATCATTTATAATGCAATCAAAATTCAAACTTTTTGCAATTTCATGCTCTATAGATATTGACAGGAGCAAAAAATGTTCTTGAGACATAGAGGATTACAAATAGATTTTTATTAATTTTAATTTGGAAAATAATCTTTCTGCTGATGCAACAGTAATTGAAACGGTCAATAATATTTTAAATGTAATATTTGGATAAATATCTGTCAAATTATTTGCAATTATGAATTTTAAAATATTAATAGGTGCGTGCATCTTCTGGAAAAGTATTTCTAGAAATAATTAATTCATTGTAAAATTCAGATTCATCGCTATCTATATTTAATTTTTGATACAGCTGTTTGCAGCAAAACTTTAATTCATTTTCTGTCATTTTTTCTAGTAATTTCATATCACAAAGAAATCCAAATAACTTTTCATAAATTTCATACAATTCCAATTTTCTTTCTTTCTTTTTTTTTTTTTTTGAGATTGTAGAACAGTATCTAAAGTTACAATAAAAAAATTTATCCTAAAATTATATTTCTTATCACCTATGTATGATTCATCAAATATTTCATAATCAAAAAATACTTTTCTTCAACATACTTGACATTCTTTAAATTTAATTTCTATTTCTAATAGATTTGATAGTTCCTTGGCAATCTCAAAATAGCTATCAAATCCTGATATAGTCTACTCCTCAAATTATTACATTAACTCTTTAATATGTTTAATCGCTACATCTATGGGAATTGTATTTTGTAATACTTCAATTACTAAATTAATTTTTTTTTCATGTGTCATAGTATCGGCTGGGAAGTGAACCCGCTAACCCGGGACAACTGCTTATAAGGCAGCTGTGCTGACCCCTCGACCACCAATGCTTGATTACTAAATTAATTTTTAACAAAAATTCATACCAAATTTCAAACTTAATATAAACTCAAATGAATCTATTTGTTCATATCTTGAAACCACTTTTACTTTGATAGTATTATCTGTTGCAGTTTTAGATAACTTTTTTAGTGCATTTAAAAATTCTGGAATTTGAAAATGTAATGTTTTTATTCTACCTTTCCATCTTGCATCACATAACAGTTTTGGAATTGCTTATATTCTCATTGTAAATCACATAACTGTTTTGGAGTTAACTGTTCAACAAATTAATTTCCAATATGAAGTTGAGGCAGCAAATAATGTATATACATTGTATAAAACATTAAAAAAATTATTGCTATAATTGAACATTTTGCAACATCAAAATCAAATTTAAATTATGACAAGTCCAATAAAATACCTTTTCATTTTCATTTAAAATGTAAGCATAGATTCTTTTATATAATCATTTCATATTCACTCCTTTATCAAACTCTTGCCCTCTACAATCTGACACTGTATGATTTAATTTATTCAAAAGTGATTTTATATCTTTATTAGTAGTATTATTAGTTGTTAGAAATGTCAAAATGTGTTCATAAATTTCAATATCTACTTCAAATATATGTAAAAATCTAAAAATTGCTGGAATTTGCTCCTGGTGACTAACATCAGAAGTACAATTGAGAATTATTGAATAGTTTTTTGCTTGTTGTATCATGTTTGCAACACTTTGTTGAATTTTGGTTCCCATATCAACAATTAATTCATTTTGCACAAATAAGTGATAAGATATGGATTTTGTTTCTTATCTATAATTTTTCTTTTTCGGAACATCACATTAAATGATCTTTTAAAAGTGGATCAAATTCTGCAATTAATTCTATAATTTCTAAAACATTACCATTAAGGGCTGTGTACAAAGAATTAAAATTATCTCCAAAAACGAAATTATGTTTCGATAAATAAACAATTGTTGGTACAATTTGTCTTAAAACATTTCTTAACCATTCTGCTTCAAATTTTATGCCATTTTGATTTTCCTAATCAATTGTATTGTGATTTTTAAAATTATATTTTATTTTTATCCATGCATACAAGCATTTCATGAGCGCTGGATTTCATCACACAATTTTAACTTTTCACTTACATGTCACCAGGCAGAAAAGCCATTATTAAATAAAAAATTATCATCAGTAAAAAAATAATTTGCAACAAAGACAAAAAATAGAGTTGGAAGAGTTTGAATATACAAGCCATCTTCTGTTTTGCTCCTCTCCATTTGCAATTATCCAAACATATTGAGCTGTGGAAAAATCTTAAAAATCATCCATTGTTCAAACAAATGTGTTATGTTCACAACTTCCTTTGATTATTTCAGAACTGTCATTGTTAATTAATGTTGGAGCTGAAGAACTCTTTGTAGTTATTTCAGAATTCCTGTTATCAACTAATATATTTGAACAAATATATGAGTTCAATTTCATCAATTTAAACAATGAATTTCTTTGATGTTCCTCAGCCACTTCTTTTTATTGTTTTTGCTTTCATTTTTCATGCCCACTTGAATATTTTCTTCCATAATTATCTCACAGAATTAGTCATACTCTAGAATTAAATATGAAAGATTTAATTATAAAATAAGTTAATAAATTAAACAAAATTACTTACCTGATAAATAAAATACTTCAAAAATAAATAATATTAGTAAATAAATAAATCTAATATGGATTACAACTGATATTGAAAAAAAAAATCTGATATTGGATAACCTAAAATCAGTTTACAATATATATATATATATATTAACTTACTGCAAAAATATCCAATGACTTACATATACTATAAGTGTAATATTGATTTAAAGTAAAATTATATATAAATATTATTATGTGTAAGTATTAAATATGATACATACATAAGGGATATACATTTTAACTCATAGCAGAAATATCTCATAGCATCTCACTGAGGAAACCAGTAGCAGAAAAGTCTGGTGTTGGGGATAGTCTGCAATGCTTATTTGCAAGCTCTATATACAATATCTAATGATATAGTTTTTCATTGTCATTTACTGCATCAATACTAAAAACTTAAAAAATAATAGAGATGATAAAAAAGTGTTTGTATATTAAATGTTTCTATTGACTGTGCACTAAAATAAAATACAATAATTGTTTTTTCAACCACAATTGGACTTTTTATATTTAACTTGAAATAAAAGCATGAGGGGAGATCCAGAAATTAATTAAATCAATCCAAGTAAGTCAATTCAAATTGACTTAATTAATTTATGCCCCCCCCCCCATGCTTTTATTTCAATTTAAATATAAAAATTCCAATTGTGGTTGAAGAAACAATTATTTTATTTCTTTTCAGTGCATAGTCAATAAAAGCATTTAATATATAAATTTTTTTTATCTCTATTATTAATCATAGACTAGAGATTGTCAATTTAATGAATAATATTTCTGTAGTATAATTTTTATTATATCACTCTTGCACAAGGTAGGGATTGGTTTCTATCCACTTTTAATACTTTGTGGAGAGTGCAATCATAAACATATAACCAAAGATATATGAAAAAGATGTAAGATCCCAAAGATGAATATTTCATGATAAACCAGTACTCATAAGTCGGCCCAGATCATATTCTCATATACATATCTTTATCATTGTTCAATATATGTAGATATCTGATATGACAGAGAGCAGTGTAGTAAAAATTACACTATAGAAATAATATTCATCAAATGAATAATCTCTAGTCTAATAAATGACTAATAAAAATTATTAATAAACTTCCCTTAAGTAGTTTGTTTCAAAGTTGTGATGGCAATAAGTTTGACTCTTGTTAATTAAACTGTAGTAATTCCCTATCTATATACTGAACAATGATAAAGTTATGTGTAAAAAAAATGTGATCTGGGCATATGAATATTGGTTCAGCATGAAATGTGCATCTTGGGGATCATATATTTTTTTCATGCATTTTTTGGTCTATGTTTATAATACACACCATTGCACGGTATTAAAAATGGATAGAAACCAGTCCCTGCCTTGCATGAGAGTGGTGAAGTGAAAATTACACTACAGAATCATTATTCATTAAATGGATAATGTCTAGTCTAATGAATGATTAATAAAAATTACTAATTTCATCAAGTGGTTTGTGTCAAAATTGTGGGGGTAATAAGTCTAACACATCAATTAAACTTTAATAATTCCCTATCTATATATGCCTATAAACATCACCCTAATTTACATCTTCGGATTGCAGCTACTTCTTTGAAAATGAAGGCTCAGACCTTTGAAAGTGCTCAGAGTATTATAAAATTATTATTTGTAGATATGGTAATTGTGTGTAAATATAGAATTACATTATTTAATCATCTTATCATTTGTGTGATATTAACACAAAATATATAATTTTACATATATATATAAACTAAACTTAGTTGAACATTAAACATCACGATTATTTATACATGCTGAACAATGACAAACATATGTGTAAGAGAATGTGATCTGAACCAATTGATGAGCACTGGTTCAGCATGAAATATATCGAGGGGGATCATTCATCTTTTTTAATGTCTTGGGTCATATGTTTATGATTACACCCCTCCACAAACTGTTAAAAGTGGATAGAAACTAGTCTCTACATTGTGTGAAAATGGTGTAATGAAAATTACTTACAGAAATATTATTCATTAAACAGACAATCTCTAGTCTAATATCTAACTTCCGTCAAGTGTTATGTATCAAAGTTGTGAGGACAATAAGTTTGACACATCAATTAAACCACAATAATTTTCTAAGTATTTGTATACTGAACAATGATGTGTAAGAGAATGTGTCCAACTAATGGGTGCTGATTCAGAATAAAATGTGCATCTTGGGGATCACACATCTTTTTCACATGTCTTTGGTCATAAGTTTATGACTACACCCCTCCATAAGATTTTAAAAGCAGATTGAACTTTGCATGAGAGTGGTGCAGTGAAAATTACACTACAGAAATATATCATTATCGAACTTTTAAAACAAAAACAAAAAAAAGTTGGATAAATTATATACAAAATTATCTAATGGTAGGAATATATTATGCAATGGAAATAATGTAAAATAATTTTCAAAAATAGCCAAATACAAAATACTGGGAATTATACACTATGATATCCTATATTTACTAAGATCTTTACAAATCATCTTCTAACAACACTACATTCAATTCAGTCAATTATTTTATTCATTATATATATTATAAAAAACCTAATGTGTGAGATTAGGCCAAACAGTTGCTATGTAAATTAATAAAAACAAAAAAATAATAAAATATTTATCGTTATTTAAATACAGTAAAGGAAGTTAAAAGAGAAATAAATAGAGCAAAAGAAAGAGCAGTAAGCAAATTGTTTAATATTTTAAATAGTTTAGCTGTGCATAATTAATTTTTATAAAGATAGTAATATTTTTAACTATTAAATATTTAACATCGTCATGATTTTATAGATAACAGGAGTTTCATTTATTTACAATGATTATAAAAAGTTATTCATATAGCAATTATACATTTATATGTGATATAGTACTTAATTAATAGTATAATTAATAAAAAATCGTATATAATTGAAGTATATGTATGTATAAGTAGGCATGAATTTTAATATACGAAAGTCAGAAAATTATTGAATTAATATTATGATTTTCTTAATTAGAAATTCAAGAATTAAAATACAATCTAAAATAGATGGTATATGGAATTTTGGAAATGTTGGTACCCATCAGATATGAATTCTGAAAGTCAATTTTACTGATCAATCAGCATTTAGAAAACTAAATATAAAAACTATAACTATATGTGAGGAGTTTTATTCATTATTATTTTTCATTCATTATAATTTTTTCTTCCTTATTTTTTCATTACATGTTTATATAATTTTTCAATAAAAACCAAAAAAAAAACAAAATCAAAAGTTGAATGTTAGATAATTTTTTTTGAGAAATTTTAAGTGTTTCTAAAAGTCTAGAAATTTCTTTCTTACTTTCAAAATCTACATTTTTTTAATCTTCCAAAGTCAAAACTTCAGAAAGAATAGTGGTAAATAAATTTATAGCATTACCTCAATTTATGTTTCAAGAATAATCTTTATTGATTCACAAAAATTACATGATTTACATAGAGTGTGATTTACAAATAGTTGCCAGGTTACATGGACACATAAATTTACATATTCATTATACAGTAATAGCTAACAGTCTGGGGTGATTGTTACATGTAATAATTTTAAACATATTATGTTTTTATATGTGATAATGCATGACTTTTGATAATACAATAGTACAGTATGATGGATACATAGGGCTACTAAATTTGATATAACTTAATTATATAAAATCAACATATGTTAACTCAAATAATTAATACGTAAGACTTTCTTAATTTTGTATCACAATATATATAAATGATGGGAAGTAGTAGCAATGGTTATATAAAGAGTCTTGGTGGGGAGATGGGGTGAAGAGGTACAAATATGGTGTTGTTATTTATGCTGAATGGGTTGATGCATTGAACTGGTCACTGAGTTTGCCACATTGTCCACTGTTTTCTTGTTATTGCTGATTAGATGGCTTCGGCCATTTTGAAGTACTTCAATTTATTATGTAATTTAAAATGCTATATTATGTTTCAAAGTAAAAAACGCTGAAAACTGCTTTTAAAAATTTATAAATTATCTTATGATGTTTTAATGACTAAATATTGCCTGAACTTTCTATAAAAATTAAATTGAAAAGAAAATGTTTTGAAAAAATGTATGCTAAAATAATAAATCATTAAGAAAATAATACAGCTGACCAACCATACAACAAAAACAGAAGAAAAGTTCATTTTAAATAGATATTATTCATAATGTATTTCAGCAATAATTGTTTCAAATAAACAGAACTATTTCTGGATAAAATTAGCTTAAAAAATAAATAAAGAGATTTCAACTTTTTTGAATGTAAATTTAATTAATTTTTAAAAATATATATTTTAATTTCTATTTTAAAAAAACCTGTTTCAACACAATATAACATTTCACTTAATGGTAAATAAAACATTTTATCAACATATATAGATCAATTCAGAACAGGTACTTCAAGCAAAAGGTTATACTGCCCACTGACAAGTAGTCTACATCTGACAAAAAGGGTAAATAATATAGTAATTTAACCATTGACAATAATGGGTGTTGGGTTATTTTTTTTTAATTAAAAGCACAAATCCATACAGTGAATGACAATGTAGCATAACCAATGAGCTATATCTTGTGAGAAAATAATATTATTTCATCCTTCCATTGTTAATACTATTATTTTAAGCAAATTATTTTTTTATTTTTAACTTCAGATTTTAATTGCTACTTCATTCAAAATATTTTTGTATCTCATATGTAGAAACTTTACTGTGGTTTGCAAAGAATATACATATTAATAGATAGTATGGTACAATTTATAAAGAAAACTATGATAATTATGTTGGGGAAACTTCATTTAAAGATAAATTGTCAGAATTAAAGTTGAGAAATTTCAAAAACAATAAAGTATATTTACCAAACTAATTGAAGACAATACAACTACTGTGAAAACTAATTATTGGATATCAAATTTAATTGCAATTAAATTGAAACCATTCACTGAAGATGAACTTATTCACAAATGTATTAATAATGCAGTGGAAATATTATGTCGATGACAATTAAAGTAATTCAAAAACATAAGCTTGACTTGAAATGCCATCACCAGTGGAATTAATGATATAAAAGGGAATTTAAAGAATCAACTAAAATCAATAATAGCAATATTTTATATCTATTCCATTGCATTTGATGAAAATACAGACACATAGGATAAAGTTCAGCTAGCTGTTTTTATTTGTAGATGTGATGTAAACTTAAAAGTGAAGAGCTTTTGAAAATTATTCCAATGCATTAATATTTTTAATGCACTTATGTAAGTTTTGAAGGAATATAATTTAGCATTAAAAAAATAGTTTATTTTGCAACTGATGGTGCTCCTGCCATATATCAGACAAATAAAAGTAAAATGTAGAGAACAATATATTATTTCTTTCCAACATGTTCATTGCATAATTCATCAGCAAACATTATGCCCCAAACTTTTAAATATTGGGCATGTCATAAAAGCTAAATTATATTTATATACATAGGTTTAATCACACTTAATAATTAGTTTTTAAAAAATATACATTATTGTACAGAAATTTGATGGATTTCCTAGTCTAAAGCAATTCTTTAAATTAATGGATGAAATTATTATTTTTTAGAATTGAAAAATTATGAATGTGGAATACTCAAAGATGGTCAATGGATAAGAAATCTGACTTTTAGTTGACATTAAAAATCATCTTAGTCAAATTACCATATGGTTACCACAATAATTGATAATATCAGTGTTTTCAAAAAGAAATTTAAAAACAAAATATATATCATTTTGAATGTTACTAATCAGTATTACAAAAGTACTAGAATTAAAATTTTCAGAATGTGCTAATCAATGGTCATTTTAAAATTAAAAAAAAAAAAACGTAACAAATTGTATATTTTAAAAATTTATTTTTGATGCACTTTATGTTCTTTTACCAGTTTTTTATTTTTGTAATTAAAAGAATAGCTGTAGATTTTTTTAAAAAAAAACAATGCTTTGCGAATTGTATTTATTTTACATAAATGTAGTAAAATTAAATAAATATTTGATTTAAAAAAATGTAATTGTATGATTCTTTTGTTTTTTTTCTCAGTGATGAAAGTTTATTCACAAAAAAAAATATATACAAATACAGTTAGGAAAAGGTTTACATGAGAGTGATTATATGGTAAATTGATATTTCAGGAGCAACATGGTAAGAGGGAAAGGATACATGTGAAAAAAGAATGGGAGTGGAAAAGGTGTGTAGTCCAGGCCAGTCCGAGATACATGTCTTCATGGAGCAAGCACTGCATGGGTCACAAACATTTAAATGGTTGAGACCTAAGACCGAGGCTAAGACAATAGGAGTTAGACAATTGCCCAAGTATCTGTGACAAGTGGAGGTGGGGCTAGTTTGGTATCTGTGGTTTTGAGAGAGTGAATTACATCCAATAGCTTTTAATTCGCTGAGGGTACATTCTGGTCAAAAATAATAGCACATCGGAACAACCAGAGTGCATAGATGAAGAAAACTGAGTTTCAAAGTCCCTGTTTCTATGGATTCTTGGAAGTTAAAGATGGGCAGGAGCTGATGACACATCTCACTCCAAGCAGAAAGGGACATTTAAGTAGGAGGGTTTCATTATTGGTTTTACAGAGCTGGCATAGGGGAGAGATCTTGGAAAAACCCCTAAGGTTGACTAAAAAGTGACTGTTTAGAAGGGAGTGAAAGTTGATTTTGAGGAGAAAATCAAGGTATTTTGCCTCAAGGGACCATCTTTTGAATTAGCGGATTAGTTGAGTAATGATAAGTTTGAGGAATATAGGAGACAATGGAGAAGTCTGTGGTCAGATTGAAAACCTCGCAGTATTTTAATTTGCCACTGATGGATGGTATAACAAAGCCAGCCTTTTGTAGGGTGTTGGCAATGAATGAGATCCATGATCTGGGCCTGCCACTGAAAGTGTCAGTGGATGTGATAATGATATGCACAAGGTTGGCAGGAATGTGACTTAGGAGGGTGAGGATAATGTTGTGAGATCTCTGGATCAGAAAAGTGTCGATGGAGTGCAGGCCTAACCTATTGAGGTTTTTAGGAAAACCGAGTTCTTTTTAGGCTGATGGCCGACCACCTTTCTGCCCCAGAGAAGATAGAGTGCAAAGGCATTGATTTTGGACATAAAGGAATGTGTATGTAGAACAATGGGGTGGTAATATGCTATTTTGGGAACACTAGAAGATTGAGAAGAGTGAGTTTCCATAAAGGGAGAGGTAGATACCTGTAATAGCACTGAGAGTGAATGATATGCTTTGATACAGTGTGGTTTAGACATGTACACTCATATCCTTAGGAGACAGATGAGGAAGAATCTGAGAAAGTAGTATGGCTTGGCATTGAAGGTGGAAGGGATTTATTTACTGGAAGATAGTTGCCAGGCAACTGATTTGTTGCTGCTAAATTTTAGCTTCTATGTCTCAGTGTACCAGGTGAAGATCTGTTGAAACCTGGGGATGAGATCGACTGTGGAAAGGAAGACGACCACAACATCTATGTAAGCAAGGCATTTGATGTTTTTGCTCAGCCCAGAAATGAGGATGCCAGGAAGGTCATGTTCCAGTCTGAGCAAGAGGTGATTCAGAAATGTGATGAACAACAGTGCCCAGCAGAGAGCCCGAGGGATGGATTTGTTAGGTGTGAAACTGGGGGCAACATTCCCATCAAGGGTAACTAGGATTTCTGTTGGACAGGAGATTGTGGAGAAAGAACAAGAGGGCCTCTGGAATGTTAAGGTCCTTGAAGTCATCAAGGAGCAGGTTGACCATAACAGAGTCCAAGGCTGCCCGAAGGTTTAGTTGGTCAGCGATGGGCCTGCCAGCTTGAGAACGTCTAACATGCTCAGTGGTCATCTTAAAGAGTGGGTAAGCCCAAGAGTGGAGCACCCCTTACAAGCAAAATGTTAGGCAGAAAGAGCAGGAAGTATGAACTGTTCTAGTGACTCTTTGATGATAGACTCAATAAGCAGAAGAGTCATTGAAATGAGCTCAAGACTCTTGAGCTCAGTAGGTGGGGATCTTTTTTAAGGAAAGGGACAAAGGTAACTGGATAGAGCCTTGATGGTGTAAACATCTGAAGCCAGCTATGTTGAAAGTGATGGGATGATAACTGACTTAGGTGGAGAAGGAAGAACTTGGTAATGACATGAGGACTGGGGTGGACATGGTCAGGGAAGCTTTTCAGTTTGTTAAGTAGCATGGGCTGGGTGATGCCAGGATCAGGGTCAGGGTTGACATTCAAAGTTGATGGCATAGTGAAAGGAAAAATGTCAGCTTTGAGAAGTAGGTGCATGTAATTGTTTCTCAAATGAAGGAGCAATTCCTGACCTATGTAGGATTTGTTGATGACCATGATGGATGAGGGGATAGTTTTCTTCTTGTGGGAATCAAGAGCCCACCTCAGGTAACTTCTGGTCCAACAATGCTGATTCCCCTCATACCTCTGGATGCATTTGACCCAAGGCCTTTTGAGCATCGCAGTATTGAAGTTTCAGTTGGATGATGGTACTAATGTTTAACAGCCACTCTCCTGATCATTCAGTTGCTCTGAAATTTTTCAGTTGGATGATGATACTAATATCTAATGGCCACTCTCCTGATCATTCAGTTGCTCTGAAATTTTGTCCATGTAAGCCAGCAACTTGAGTGGCACTCAGGAATTCCAGGTGTATTTGTGGATGGCAGCTTGAAGGATTTCCACAAATGCCAACCTTGCAGAGATTTATGAAGGTATATATAAATTTCTGAAAGCAATGCTATTGGTGTATTTTGTTTATTAAGGAATTGTATTGTTCTTCTGATGCCAAGGTTTACTGGGGGGCCAGAATTAATGTCAAGGGAAAGGTGTAATGCCTTGTGATCTGAAAAAGGTATAGTGTGGAGTTGGGCCAATTCAATCATGAAATGGAGATCTGGAGGGTAGAATGTTAAATCAATGAGGGTCTGATGCTTAGGCATGATCTGGAGAAAAAGCCCTGAAGCCCCTGGAGAAGCAATGTAGATATTTGTTTGTAAAGGACTGGTATCCCATATTTAAGTCACCCAGAAGAAGAATGGGAAGGGAGATGGGAGCTGTGATGTTGATTCGGTGAATAATAGATTTAATGAGGGTGTCACTATTATTGGAGGGCAGATATAAGTGCACTGGTAGCTGTGATGTTGATTTGGTGAATAAAAGATTTAATGAGGGTGTCACTGTCATTGGAGGGCAGATATAAATCGCAAAACTTCTGAAGTGCCCAAATTGCACATCCAAGATAATAAAGTGAGCATCGATATGTATGATTGAAAAGGTGGAGGGAGGGGCACGTTTATTAATGAGGATAATGACTCCTCCAGCAGAAGTTAAGGTGAACAAAGTGGAGTAATCCTGTAGTTAAAGTGAGTGGAGAGTTTAGTTTCGGCAAAGAAGAGGATATGGGAGAGTTGAGCTAAGGCCACAAATGTTTAAACCAACGACAGAGATAAGCATATGGTGACCTCAAAATGGAGATAAGGAGTGTGGAGAAACAGTAGAAATTCGAAAATTTTATGGTGAGAGGGGATGAACTGGGCTGGGAAAGGGATGAGGAGCAGTTCTTTCTTCCCCTGCCAGAATTGGATTCATCCTTGATGTATACTTGATAGACCACTCAGCAGGGAAGTGAGAAAGTATGAAGGAAATCAGAGAAATTCTCCACTCAAATAAATTCTTTTATTCCTTGTATGTCTGAGACTTGCCCTGGGTTCCAGAAGAGGATCATTATGGTTTCACTGGGAAGGTCAATGATGAAATTCTGCCCATCACAGTTGGTGTCACTATCAGATGGGTTAGGGCATGCATGCTTTTGAGGTTTGTTGTTTGTGGTGGAAAGGCCAGAATTGATAGACTCAGGCAGAATGATTTCTGAGTTTGAATTAGTGGACATGCCCATCAAGGAAGAAGGGCCCTGTGGTGGAGCAGCAACTGAGAGTGGTGGGCTGTGAGTGAATTCAAAATTATGTGGCCTAGAGGAAACTGGAGTCTTACTAAAAGGTAAGGTGGTGGCTGAATGCTAAAAGGTTAAATTGGTATCAGATGGAGGTGAGAGAGGAAGTTCATGTCTGCACAGAGCACAGATGTGATTTATGCCCTTCTGACAAGAGTTGCATTTTTTTTAGAGGGCAGTCCTGAATGAGGTGGTTGCAGTCTTTGCAGATGAAGCATTGTGGCCTGATCCCCTTAATTGAGATGATCAAAGGTGATAGATTGGCTGCTATTATTATGGGAATACTTTCAGGAGAGAGACTTTTTTAAGGATAAATTGAAATGAGGTTGTGTTGGTGAAGGTGAGGCCATTAGTGGCAGGATCCTAAGGTACTCAAATAAGGTAACTTGTCTGAATACCTAAAGATATTTCTGTAGGTGCTGCCTTTCCATCCCTATGTGACAGTTTTTGATAACCCCCTTAAGTATGTGTAGTCTATTGGTGTCTATTGCTACCAGGAATCTATTGGTGTCTATTGCAACCAGGAACATATTACTATAAAAATTTGAATATGATTTTGAAGGCTTGCCTTTGTAGTGTTGTGAACTGTATTGCCATGTATCGGTCATTGGGAAGGGTGAGGATTTTATGTATACTATCAGTTAGATTATGGAGTTTAATAAGGTTATAGAGCTGCTGTGCTGGAAATTTGTGGAGTCCGCATTGTAAATCTGTAACCGCCAGAATGACTGAACTGTCATTCTGGTAGCAATGAATCAACTTGAGGGGAAGCGGCAGAACTGTGTGGTTAAATTGTTCTGAGATCACAGTATGATTCTTTGGTGTGAGTTGTTTAGTAGGAATGAAGGTTACTGAGATAGCTAATTGGTGATTGTTAGGATTGACCTCACAAGGCCCCAAAAGATTTTGAGGTCAGCTTGGCATGTTTGTGGTATGGCTATATTGGGATTTTTTGACATGGTGCTGGATGCTGCCTGAGCATAGGAATTAGCATGGTTTTAGGGAGGTAGTTATGGAAGGATGGTTAATAAGAGATGGTTCTATAGTGCAACTGATATTAGTGGGAGTAATGTTGGCAGACTTGGTTGCACTGGTAGATTGAAATGGGGAATCATGAGTAGCATCATTTTTGGAGTAATTGTGTGTGAGGTTTTTAGTGGATTCGGAGATGGCTGAGGTTTCAGCATTTTACTTAGGTGTAACAGGCTGATTCACACACACACACACCCATAAGTGAGAAATTTTTAGTTTTCCAAGTTGTGGTTGGAGTAACATTATGATTGGTCAGATTAATCTTTTTGGATTGCTTTTTGCCTTTGATGGCGTAAGCCTCAGCCTGTAGAGGAGGAAAATCCAAAGAGTCAGGAGATGGAGACCTTGAATTAGATTCTATGCTGATGGTGTCTTTAATTGAGTTTTATTTGGAATTTAATTTAGGTAACATTATTGGAAGTTTTGAAGGTTTTTGTTGTTGTGGATTCGTTTTTTGCACAGTGGCCATCTTTAAACTATTTGGAAGAGTTAAGAATTATAGAAAGAAAACAAATTTGAGTCAAACGTTGTTAGCCGAGAGGTCATAGCAGTCACCTTGCAAGCAAGTAGTTGGTTGCAGACAGTTGTGGGTTTGTCTCATGGCCGATGCTATGACATATGAAAAAAAAAATTTGAAGTGGAAAACTAAAAGAATTTGATTTTAAATATGAAGCAAATCTACACTGGAGAAATTGTTAATGTTAATTTTAGTTGACTAATACAAAATTGATTAAAATTTTAGGCAGTTTATTACCCCAGAGGGTGTGTGTGAGAAAAGAAGATCATTTTTAATGACCTAAATAAATGGAATGACACATAAAAAATTTGATAAAAAAGATCGTTTTTAATGACCTAAATAAATGGAATGACCATAAAAAATTTGATAAAAAATGTTTTGAGTGATAGAAGTTCTGGAGTAGGGAATGAATTCAAGAGTCTAAGAGGAAATAAGACCCTCTATGATCCATAAAACAGTTAAAGTAAATATCTAACAGAGGAAAGAATATGGTTGATACAGTGAAATAATGATAAAAATATACTAAAAACTGAGAATTGTGAATGAACAGTAAATAATGTTCTTTAAATGGACAAGTACATATAAGGAATACCTTTGACTGCAGCAAAACTGACTTTTTATAGTCTTTTTAAGAGAGCTGTGAAGCAAGTGACTTTCTAGAAGCAGCCCCACCTAGCGAGATCTAATCGTATGATTAATAATATAATTGATTTTTTTTCTTCTGTTGATACCATAAAGACGTATTTTTTAAACGAGCTGTGTTTATCTACAATATCAGAAACAAATTACCGAGATTATCGACTTTAAAATTGATCAAATAAATTATAATTTAAACTTAGGTTTAATAACCTTTGATCCTATAAACTTGATTATTAACTGTGTAATGCACAAAATCATTAAACAACTAGATGTGTTATATGTTAAATAACATTTTTTTTTAAAAAATTTGATAAGATAGGTAACTTATAAAGACTTTGATTTAAAAATAATCAAAAATGCAGATGTTTTATCAGCTACTGATAGGAAAAAGTCTTCAACAATATTTGATTTGGATGGTTATTAACTTGACAATGTATATCAATTTAAATAGCCTGATAGCTTTTACAGTAGAGAGACAAACATTGAGTGCAAAAGAGATTACATTATACTGCAACTTTTAACAAGTTAAGAGACAAATATTTTATTACAGTGATATAATTATTTCATCTAAATCAAATGTATGTTATTCTGCCAAATTTATTATATAAAAGAGAAGACATAAAATTCCTATTGCATAACATAAATACATTAGAAAAATTTCATTTAAAAAGTGCTTTCTAGTATTCAAAAAATATGTCAAAACTACTAGACAAATCATACATTTTTCAAATTGCTGAATATAATAATGTTACTATGATCATTTATTTAATTGGACTGAGCATATTAAGCATAAAACAGACTTTCTAAATATATATATATATATTAGGATATTTGAATATAAAATTTGAACTAAAATTTGATTCTAGTTTTAGTGAAAACCTTATTTAGATTATAAAGATTATTATATTAAAAACCATTTTTTAGAAGAGAAATACTGATTGCCTTCATTTTCAAATTCAATGAAAGTTACAATCATACAGAATGTAAAAAAGTTTTTTTGGAAACAAGAAGTTTGCACATGAAATGTTAAACGAAAGAATTGCAAGAAATCAGATAAAAAAATAAAAGGATCAAAGTGTAAAATATATGATTGTTCTTGTCACTCACAGATTGGTTTATATAATCATCAGAAAGTTCATCATTAAATCCCTCTCCCTCTCTTATCTATCTATCTATCTATCTATCTATCTATCTATCTATCTATCTATCTATCTGTCTGTCTGTCTGTCTGTCTGTCTGTCTGTCTGTCTGTCTGTCTGTCTGTCTATCTATCTATCTATCTACCTACCTACCTACCTACCTACCTACCTACCTACCTACCTACCTACCTACCTACCCATCCATCCATCCATCCATCCATCCATCCATCTATCTATCTATCTATCTATCTATCTATCTATCTATCTATCTATCTATCTATCTATCTATCTATCTATCTATCTATCTATCTATCTATCTATCTATCTATCTATCTATCTATCTATCTATCTATCTATCCATCCATCCGTCCGTCTGTCTATCTGTCTATCTATCTTTCCGTCTGTCGATCGATCTAGCCATCCATCTTTTTGGAGTTAGAATGTCTATACTCATTTATGAATGGTTGTTAAAGGATAAACTGCTCCAAATACTGTTAACTTAGTTTATTTTAATCAGAAGTATTTTCATTACTATTTTTTAAAAAACCTGCAACTGTAATCTAATTCTTTTTATTTAATTTCTATGCGTGTGTTTCATTGCATTAAAAAAAATTTCTCTTTTTTTTTTAAAAAAAAAGTTTAAATATAAATTCTCTTGGGCTTTTTTTTCTACTTTTTTTTTTTTTTTTTTTTTAGAAAAAAAGTCAGTGGGTGTGAAAATGCTATTATTTTGTAGTAGAAAAAATGAAAATTGAAAATATGGAGGAGAATTGAAGATTACTCCCACAGACACTATTCGTTAATGTGATGTACTTCTTTTTTTTTTACTACCACTATCAAAAATATTATTATACATATTTAAATAAAGTAGGAAAAACGGTTTTCATATATTAAAAAAACCCAAAGATGACACAACAAAAACAATAGAAAATAAAACAGATATCTCTGGCCAAGATAAACACAGAATTCTAAACAAGACAGCTACTGAAATCATGGATAAAATTGCAGAAAGTCTTCCAGCAATTGAAAATATAACAAAAGAAAGCAAAAGAAAACAGCAAAAGGAAACAAAAAAGAGAGAAATTAAAAAAATCAAACCTAATGCAAAAGAACTCCAACCAGCAGAAACGAAAATGCAAGAAAAAGAAAAGAAATATAGAAATGGAAACAGATGATGAACGACTAAATGATTCAGAATATGACAGTGAAAGTGATCATTTAAAACACGGGCATATAAACACAGACACATACAACCCACAAGCAACACCAGTTTTAAAAACCAAAAGTACAGACACAGAGACAATACCAACAACAACTAAAAAAATAAAATAGTCAACACATCTCAAAGCAAAAAAATCTATAAATCAAAAACCAGTATGATTATAAAGGTAGCTGCACTTAATGTAAGGGGTATAAACTCCAAGACAAAAATACAGAATATAAACAAATGGATACAAATCATACAACCAAGCATCTTGGGGCTCCTTGAAACTAAAATACATAGTGGATCAAAAATTGACCCAGCACAAGTCATGAGCACACAAGGTTTTTGTGCATGCTCAAGAGACTCATCTGCACCAGCCAGTGGGACAGGAATATACATAAGCCGGAGTTGTCCCTTCACTACTTTCAAAATAATCTACATAGACTCAAACCTAATAATTACAACTTTTTACCACAAAAATCTCTCAATCAATATCATATATGTATATATTCCACCAGGGCCAATTATAATCAATAGAATAATTGCAACAATAAACTCAATGCTGGCAAACAATCCTTACCCAACAATACTAACAGGGGATTTTAATATGAGCTACCAAAAGTTTGTTAATAAGTGGATTCACCAATTAGCAATACCACTTATGAGTGGAGAAGGATTCCTACCACCAAACTACATATCCTTTTATAACAGCAGATATGGAACTCTGATAGACCTGATGTTCTATTCCCCAATGCTGCATCA
The DNA here is from genome assembly GCA_028023455.1 of Epiperipatus broadwayi. Lineage (NCBI taxonomy): Eukaryota > Metazoa > Onychophora > Udeonychophora > Euonychophora > Peripatidae > Epiperipatus > Epiperipatus broadwayi. Next base: position 67,580 of record JAQFVV010000814.1, on the reverse strand, counting down.
AGCAATAGAAATGAGTCTATCCCCACACATTTCTCAGATCATGCAGTGCAAATAATAAAAATAAATCTAGATACAAACTATAACCAAAAATACTACCTACAGAAAACCATAAGAATTCTACTGCCAATCAATACACAGGAAGTTTTTTTCTCAGAAATATATATAGCAATAAACAAACTAAATCAAATGGACCTTGACCCAATAACAAAATATATAGCTTTCACAGAAACCATATCTTATAATATCAATCAAATGACACAAAAAACAACCCCACCAACAAAACTCATAACATTGGCAGAAGAAATACATAAAAAGATCATAACAGCAAATCCAATCAAAAATAACCAAGAAATCATTGTTAAACTTACACAACTATACAATCAAACATGTAACCAATTAAAACAATATATTGCCATCAAAAAGAAAAAAATATGTTTAACAGAACAACACACTTGGACTCGTGGTTACATTAGGTGGGCATTAGGATATCCCTCAACTAACAAAGTACCTATGGCAATTAAAACAGGAAATAAAGTGATAACAGGCTATAACATGATAGAACCCATCTTTCAATACTTCAGAAGTAAACTCACAACAAACAACCAATGGAAGATCCCAGAAAATTACTTTGGAAAACCTGAAAATGAAAACCCCTATAAAATAGAAGATTTTGCAAGAATACTCACAACATTACAAAGCACTTGTCAACCAGGACCACTCGGGATCCCAAAATTTGTACTAACTCATCTAAGTCAATTTACAAACAAATTATTATGTCAACTAGCAAATCAACTTTCACAAAAATTATATAACATACAAGGTCTAATCCCAATATCAATGGTCCCTTTCATGAAAAAAATAGAATCCATCTCGGAAATTACAAATTTAAGATCCATTTCAATGGAGCCATTAGGAATCAAAATTTTAGAAAAAGTACTAAAAGAAAAGATAGAGCCCTACATCTTACCAATAATATCGGAACATCAATATGCTAAAAAAGGGTCATCAACAGGCCAAGCAGCTCTAATTTTTAAAACAATAGTAAATTCAACAATAAAAAGAAAAAAACATGGGCCCATGGTAGTACAATTGGATTTTGAGAGTGCCTTTGACTCTGTCCCCATCAACAAACTAATCAATCAATTAAAAAAAACAAAAATACCAAGAACAATCTTATACACAATAGCCAACCTACTCCTAAATAGGGAGATACACATTACGCTAAATGGAAGAACATCACCCACTTTCCATCCTAACCAATCCATCCCCCAGGGATCTCCACTAAGTACACTACTCTTCACACTATACATAAACCCTCTACTTGAAAAAATCAAGGAAAAATTACAAGGAATACAAATACCAAACACCAATATTTACATACCCTGTATAGCCTACATGGATGATGTTACGATTTTTCTAACTTCAAAGAAACAACTACATATACTCCAAAAAATAATAGAAGACTGTACAACAAAATTTCATCTGAAAATAAATACTAATAAATCAGCTGTGTGGTCAATTTTTACTGGGAAAACCAACACACAAACATACCAAGGAAAACCGAATAAGTTTCTGGGTTTCCCATTTCATTTGGGAATGGGGCAGATGAGAAAGAACAATACAAGACAAAATTTTAACACAAATAGAAAGAATCACAGACTCACTTGCTAAATCATACCTTTCTCTATACTCAAAGGTTGCTCTCTTCAACCAACTGATAATGACAAAAATCACATACTACCTACCAGTGATAAAGTTTACCAAAAAATTTATATCAACAGTAAACTCCATGTGCAATAAACTACTTTGGAATAAAAAGGTGGTAGCAATTTCAATGAGGCAAATAAGCCAACCCACAAAACTAAATGGACTTGGACTACATACAATTTCAACTTTTTACACACAAAAAATAATAAACCTGCTGATTACAACATTTACAAAGTTTCCAAATATTCAAAAAATAATAGATATAATACCCACTGACCGACCACCTCCCAAAGACAACTATATAGCCACACTTTTAGACAGCATAAGAAATCAAAGGGACAAAATAACCCTGTCTAACCCAATTAAATACACATATTGGCACATACATAGCCTAATAGAGCAGACACAACAAGATATCAACAACAAAATGGTCCTTGAAATAAACAATGCACAGCTCCTAAAAAAATATAAAAATTGGTACCTGGAGCCTAAATTCTTTGACTTCATAGTCAAAGTAAATCTGAATGCCTTGCCTACATCACATTTCATCCATTTTAAAAGGTTCTTTACGAAAATAGACCCACTGTGCAGATTGTGCCAAAGAGAAGAAGAAACACAACATCATTTTCTAAACGATTGTCTGGGCTTGGAAAAGGTAAGACAAATAATGATAAATAACGACCATCAGAAAGACACAACAATGGCAAAAATTCTCCAGGTATACAAAAAAAATGCAATCCCAACAATAAGAGCAGCAACATTTAGCTTGTATGCATATTGGTACACCAGATGTAAATTCAATTTTGACTACAATGCAAAACAAAACCTCAACACTTTCCACCACAAGCTAGAAAAAATAAAAGAAAGGGATAACATGCTAGCACCACCAGATATTTTTGCTGCAACTTGGTCACTGTTTAAACTAAAATCAGCACTATAGTTGAAAATCAGTAAAAGAGATACAGAATAACACAGCTAAAAAGAAAAAGAACCCAATACACCAAAACCAGCAGGACACACATGACAGGGTCCATCAACATAATGTATATATAAAAAAAAATTAGACAAACTGAATTCAGGCAACTTTTGATGCCTTAAGAGTAGCAAAAACACAACTTAAAGAACTCAAGAGAAAGCTCTTTCTCTCATATATCTGTGAACAAACTTATGCCCTACAGAACTGTTTAGACACAGGAACAGACTTATGCTTACTGTGTAAGCCCAATCTTACCTATGTAATCATTGTTTTTTAATCAATAAAATATGCTTTGAAACATTTTTTTAAATATATATATATCAAAAATAAATCTTTTGAAATGTTGAATAAATAATGAGCCATCTCTCACTCATATATATACACATCCCTTTAAATCAAAATATTTGAAGGTGGTGTGGAAATAAATAACATATATTAATATTTATTTATTATAATAATTTTCTAAAATTTGCATTATAAAGTACTCTAATGCATGTACATAGGTCCAACTCAAAAGTTCAAATAAACTTCAAAAGGTCAAATAGTTTATTTTTCAAGTTTTTTTTTTTGTTACTTTTTTCATTTATTGTTTAGGAATAACTTTCAGTTTCATTTGTGCTACATATAATCTTGCAATAATTTATATTGATTTTTTTTCTTTTTTGTAATTCTTTTTAAAATATAATATATTTAAAATCAACTTTAAGCATTGGAAAATTTAAATAAGTAATTTATTTTTATTTTTTAGGAGACGGTATGATTGTGCAAACACAAATATATAAACAATACTATATTAAGAAATAAATAATAGACTATTTTTTTGCTGGACTATAATTTTAAAAAAATAATAGTAATAAAAACATTGAAAATTAAATAAAATATTATTTTAAATAAAAATTTATGATCAGAAGTTTGAAATACAAAAAGTATTCACTAGACTCAGTACAAATAGAAAACGGAAAACATAATTGTGACCAGCATAGTACTCTCTGGGAGATTTAAGATATACTGAAGGTAATAGTATCTGTAGGCTAATCAAAACAACATTTAGTGAATTTTCATGCTTTTTCTTATTTACTTTACAATTAAAAATATTTAGATATCTATTTACTAATCAATAATAGTAATAGTAACAAGTCAGAAGTCACATGACTTATATATAGCTTGCACTTACTAATATGTAAAGTTAAGAGCGTGCTAATAGCTCTAAACAAGCTTTTTTTTTTTATTTATGATAAATGCTACTACAAGAGAAGGCATTCAAATCGTGGTCCCCATCCCCAGACCGGTTTCGACCTATGGGTCTCTTCAGTGAGGAGTTGGGACATTAGATCTAAAAAAACAACTCAAGCAAAGCATTTATCTAAAAGATAATTGTTAGAAAAAGATCTGAAACTTTTAGACATCTACATGTCTTTAAAGTCAGCTCTCCAACTGAAAAAATCATTTATCATAAATAAAAAAAAAAAAAAAAGCTTGTTTAGAGCTATTAGCACGCTCTTAACTTTACATAATCAATAATAGAAGCTATTTGAAATAGCTAAGAGTTAGACATTTGAAACAATGTCTGTCTGCCCAGAACTTGAGCCCAATTCAAAATTATAATAAGCATATCATGAGGCTCAAATAAATATGGGCCCAAAAAGAGAAAAGATAATTAAATGAAGCTAATTATGCTGAATTAAAAAAATGGAAGAAATAATTAAGTTTTGATAGATCAGTGACAGAAGATGTGTTGAATCCATAGAGATATATAATTATCTTTTTTAATAAATAAAAGCTGCTTCATTTATATTAGTTAAGAGTTTGTGGAAAACAATAGTTAAATATCAATAGCAATGCTAAAGTCTTTTATTATCTGGCAACAATGTTTTTTAAAACCAAATAAACTATCATTGTGTATTATCTAGAAGTTATTTGAACAAAATACATTATCAAGACTATTGTCAATAGTTGAGAGTATTTGAGAGCCATCTGTCTACAAAAAAAAAAAATGAATTTAGTCCAGGAAGAAGCAAGTTTTATCTTTAACAATTCAGATTAAAAAAAAAAATTTTAAATAAATAAAAAAACTAGTGCTATTCTTCTTCATCTGAGCTCAGCTTATAATTTTGTTTTTTAAAAATGTTTTCTCAATTCTTAAAAATAGAAAAACTATCAACTTACTTGACAAAAAGCTGTCTCGATAGAATAATTCAAGTGATACTATATAATAGATATAAAATGTTAGAGAACAGTTACCATAGGAATCAGTTCTCTCACTCATTTTAATATTTTCAATCAGTAATCTTCCAGAATCTCTCAATAAATATATGATAAGTGTGGAGATTTTTAAAGGCTGGGGTCTTATTTCTATTCCAACAATGACATAAAACTCAACTTTTCACTTACAATCTAACTACAGCTTTTGTAACAATAGACCAAAGCTTAAAACAGGCAAAACTCTCCATACAGTAGTACCACTCATGTAATACATGTGATGTTTAGTGGTTTAATAGTCTGAAGCATAATCTTGCTCCATCTCATTTAGTAAATATAGTAGCCAATTTATTTTCCACACTTATTTAAGGTTAGATCTAATTTTTGGGATTGATCTGTTTGAAAACTAGCTAACATTACTTGAATTTGTAATGCATGTACTTTATGATAGCTTCCTTGGCATTAGCATATTCTACCAGAAAATATTATGCTCATATTTGGGAAACTGATCCAGTCAAATCTATTTTGCTCATATTTGGGAAACTGATCCAGTCAAATCTATTTCTTTGCAATAAGCCCCATGTTCTTTTATATATTCTTCCAACAAAAAACAGAAGAGAGGTTTTCTCATAGAAAATGTATATAAAGTCATTAAACAGATTGGATTTGCCAATTACTCAAAATAATTTCATTATCAGGATGCTTAATCCAGATTCTACAACTGAAAAACTGTGATGTAAAAATAAACTTTTTACAAAGTTCCAAACAAATATTTTTTTTTTCAGATCCAACATAAAGTCAATTGGATTTGATATTCCTAGAAGTTAATGGAGTTTCATCAATAGATTCAGCACAACTCAAGCTCAAACCAAATTTAACAGTTACTGGTTTATGTAAATATGAATAAACATACAACATAAATGACATAGTTAATGGCTGTTAAATTTATGACTGCAGTGACAGAAATAAAGGGCTTAGCAAACCCATTAGTGAAATGCTCTTCTCCAGAAATACTGAAATGTTTACCAGAATTAAATGATACTTAATACAATTCAGTATTGAGAGAACCCTATGACCAAGTAATAATATTTTATTATCTTGTAATAGTTGACTAATATCTGATATCACTTTAGCACTAATTTATTCCACATTATTTAAAGAATACAAACATTAAAAAAAAACATTGCAAAATAATATAATTATTTCTGTAATATATATATTTAAATGGGTAACCTAAAATAATATATATATATAAACTTTAAAATAATCAATTTAAAACAAAAAGACAACTCATTACAAATAAAAAAATTATTTAATACATAAACTCAGCTTTCATTTTTTATTGGAATAATCAAGATGTTTTTTTAAATTCATCTAAGCAAAATTATGTGCAAATTTGGTTTAAAACAAAAAGAACTGAAAATGAGATTCAAGAAGAAAATAACATTTTAATATAAAATCAGTTGTTTTCCTTTTTTTTAATCAGAAGAGAATACTACTTCATTCAAATTCCAGGATTTTACCATGCCTTGTGAATAAAAAGGAAGAATACTATTAACAGTCAGCTAGATTTAATTTGAAATAGTTTGAATGATACTTTGAATAACTGCAGCTGAAATTAAGAATTAGCTTATTTAAATGATGCTTAAAAAAAATTAAAAGACGATTATTACCCTATATGAATTTTTAATATTTGTCAAAAAAAAGTGACAATTATTTTGTTTAGTTGAGTCTTATATTTAAATTCTGATTGGTACTTTATTTAAATTAATCTGAATTTGTAAATAAGACTTATTATCTGGATATTACTTTTTAAAGAAAAAATCATTATTGTTATATGTCTCTTACTTATGTCAAGCTTATGAATTTTAAATAAGTTTTTAATAAGAGGAGAGTTAAAAAATAATAATAATGTAAATGCACAATTGTAAATGCACACGTATAAATTGCCTAAGTCTCAAATACACGTAATTAATGCTGTAATTATTTCCAGTAGTCTCATTCGTTTGTAGTTAAACTTATATTTGATTACTGAAAACTGGATTTTATATAGATGGATTTATATATATGCGCAGTTGTTTGTTTAATGTTTAATAGTTAACATATATTCCCATTCATATGGAAGAATATATTCCTGTTAGTTTAATGATATCAATTTCAGAAAGAGACATCCCTGTATAAATTGTAGTTGTATTAAATTAGGTCTAAGATAAAAGGCTACTCTTTATAATTATTGCATATTAAGGTCTATTCAGTTAAGATTAGGACCAAAATAGTCATCCTTTTATAGTTATTATTATATAAGCTGTTATATTTAAGAATTGGATATAAAAAGACCAATTCCTTATGATTATTCTAATAAAGATAGCATTAATGTCTATCCCATATAGAACATATGTATGTGTAAGTACTAGGAAACATTTGAGTACAAGAAATGTTATATTTATGAAATCATACATGCGTAGAATTATAATTAAGTTTATTGAAGACAGGGTTAAAGGTAGGTAAATCTGACATTATCTATGAATATGTTGAGACTATGATATATAAAGATTAAAGGATTTTGTTAAAAAAATAAATTGCATGTCAATTAAAGATTATACTTTGTAAATAAATTAGTATTCCATGATTTTGTTAATTTTATTAAAGAAAATAAATTGTACATCAATTAATAAGTACACTTGTAAATAAAGTATTATTTCATCATTTGTTACTTTGTTTATGCAAAAGTAGCTTATGTTCTCTGTGATTTAGCTTGGCATTATAAATAAGGCTGTGTACTATTTTTATATTGAATAAAATATTGTTTTAGATATACATGTGTTAGTTTATTTCTGATACTTAAAGCGAGGTGGCACCATATAATTTATGTAAATTATTCTTCACATATAAAATGTGAAAAGCTGAGTTGAAAAAATTCAAAAAATATTAACCACTAATACTATTTTGCCAAGTGATTTCGGTACTATGTATCAGAATCATCACAACATACTGGAACTGAATGGTTAATATTTCAGTGCATGCTTAGTGAAGCACTAGTGTTATGCTGATTAACAATGTTATTAAAAGTTGAAAGAGGCTTGGTTTATTGCAAAATCTAATATCATTGTCAATCAGCATAACACTAGTGTTCCACTGAGCATGCACTGGAATATTAAATGTTCAATGTATTAGTGGTTAATATTTTTGGAATTTTTTCTACTTTGGTTGTCACATTTTATACACGAAGAATAATTTACATTATTGGACAGAGTTATTGTGTTATTTACAATTTATGTAAGTAAATTTGATTGCCTTGCTGTGCTGATGTAGCTGATTTTTGCTCCGCAAGGTAAGTTGACATTTTATATATTTTTAATAATATCTAGATAAAAATTTGTTGGTGGAAAATATTTGTTTAAAGAGTGTATGAGAAAAGAGAATTGAAGCACAGAGATATAGATTTAATTGGATTTGGAAAGATCGAGAAAAATATGGCTAACATTTTGAGAGTGATCTGATATGTCAACACTTTACATACAAAAGAAAAAAATTTATACTTTTGTGTTTCTGTAATGAGGTCTTAAAACTAAGACATATATAAGATTAGTTAGATTTTCAAACATTTGCTATTAAAAAATTTTTCAATTAAAGTAAAAGTGTGATTTATTTGAGAAAGAGGGTAATGTTGAGATATGAGTTTAGGAAAGCAAGTGTTTATCAGTCACTATTTTTTTTTTAAAAAAAAAAACTGTTTATTTTTCTTTTGTATAAAGAGGTTTGGAGAGTGGTAGGAAAAATCATAAATTTAAATATAGAGTAGGGGAATTAAAAAAATAAGGAAATATGGATTGCATTTGTAGACCACAAAGTATGTATGATGGTGAGAAGGAAAATAATGTGATAAGGTTTTCCATCTGAAGTGCTTAAATAAGAGTAGGAAGGATTTTAAAAAATGTATGATTATGTATATCATGTATAAATGTGATGAGGTGAAAGAATGTTTTTTAAATTTAGATAATTTAAAGAGAAAGTCAGGAGAAATGGGAAAAAAATGTAGATAAGAATTATAGAATGGAGTATATATTTAGTGGAGTGACATAAAATATGGCTGGCAAAATAAGTAATGCAATGGAGATAGCTGACAAAAAATAATTAAGTTAGAAGAAGAGGTAAAGGATATAGAAATAAAATTAAAAGTGTTAGACAACAAGTGTGAGCAAATCAAAAAAATAATGAATAGAAACAATAAGGAAGAAATAGATAAGGAAGTCCAAAAGATGGAATAAAATGTTACAGATGAAGTAGGAAAAGTAAACTATGAGACAGTCTTGATAGAGGGCTCGCTAATTAGAGGATGTAGAGATGTAATTGCAAGGGAAAATAGAAATAGGTATGTAAGAGTATGTTTACCCGGAACTAGAATTAGGGATGTTACAGATAAGATAAAAAAAACAGGGGAGTAGAAATATTTATGTTATGATAGAGACAAATAATTTGCCAGAGCCATTGGAAAGAGTAATGGATAACTACAAAAAATTGATTAGTAGTTTGAATAAGATTAAAGGAAGAATATGAATAGTTGGATTACTACCCAGATTCAACAATAGATATATGTTAGATAGGGCATGTCCTATAAATGAGAGATTGAAAAAAATATGTGACAGAAAAAGTGTTATGTTTGTGGATGTGTGAGATTTTTTTATTAGTAAAAGGGAGGGAGTTATATAGTAAAGATGGATTGTACTTAGCAAAACAAGAAATTGAAGCATTAGAGGGTGGTTTAATTTATAAAAAATATTATAGTAGGGAATGTATGATCAAAAAGAAGGTTAAGAATGGTCAGGATGTAAGAAGTAAACAAAGTGTAAGCTGATCCAGATATAAATGGTAGACGTGAAGAGGGAATGGGTTTGTAAAATTAATAATAAACAAACTAATTACAATTGTAATAGAGAAGAAAGAGTCAAAAGAATTTATAAAAGGGTAGTAAGAAAGGACAAAATTATTAAAATTGGACATTTGAATATGCACGCAAGTTGGTAGGAGACCAGAAAAGTGATTGGAATTAAACAAAGCAGTTAAAAACAAAGGGCTTGAAGAATTAGCAATAGTGGAAATACATCTAAGAAAGGAAGAATCTACACTGGAAAATTTGGTATGGCAGGATATAAATAGAAAAGAAAAAAGGGGGATAATATAGGAGTTATGTCAAAAAATATTTAAATATCGTAAAGTGTCAAGAACATTCATGGTTTGAGATAAGATTAGGAAGACAAGAATGGATGGTGGCTATAGTACATATGGACACTGGAGATAGTCAAACTATAATGATGTGAAACAGTAGCATTCATGAATACTAGTTAAGGATATAAAGAGTTTCCAAAAAAGGTGAAAAAACAATAATGGTTATAGAAGATATGAATGAGCATATTGAATAAATTGATGATGTGGATAACAAGAATGGAGAGCTTTTGAAAAAATTTTGTCAGAGAGAATTTGAACATTGGAAATTTATTAAATATTTATGAGGGGCAATACACATGGTCTAAAATAATATATTTCACACAATCGATAATGTATTAATAGAGAAAGAGGAAATGAACAAAATATGGAAAATTTAAAATGCTTGATAATGAAGAGAGAAGTAATAGTGATCACAATTTCTTTATAATAGAAATGATTAGTGTGGTGAATGCAATCTATCTAGTCCTTTGATATTTCTTAATACTCATGCACATGTATTTTGGAAAGTGGTAATGTTACAACTGTATTAACTTTTAAAAATTAATGCGCACATTAGGGGAACCTCTAAAAACATCTTACAGTTTTAACAGATTTATTTATTACCTTTTTATATATCTTATTTATAAAGCTTCTTTTTTTTTCAATAATTAAAAATTTTCCTTTAAGTGGGAAGAGGGGGGGGATAGTTATTGTAATTCTATTGTAAATCAAAAGCATTTCTAATATTTTACAAAGATCTATCACAATATTTTTTTTATAATGATTCAGCAAACTTCCTTGTTATCTAATTTTTTGTTATCCATTGAAATAAATTCTGCATTGTTTGATTGAAATTAAATTCTCATTAGTACTGTTAAAATAATCTTAAGTTTTAAAATTCTATGTTATGTTCTCTGTCCAAAATCAAAAAGACATAACAAGACAACATATTATTATTAAGATCATCATCGTAGTAGTTGGTCATTGCTTGCCAACATTTTAACACATTTTAGTTTAGCATTGCAAGATTAAAATTACATCATAAAATTTTAATGGGCCCTTTTCATCATTAAAATGCTAATTCATGCCATGATGTGAAAAAAATAATGTTACCATGGCATATATCACAATGATTAAGTAAAAGATGTTGATGTAAAAATCAATTTTAAAGTGACAGTCAGTTTGAAAGGTATGAGTATTTTCGGGATTTGTAAATAAAATTCAGTATTGAATAATTGTGGCTTAGCAACGTCTTGTTTATTTTTAAAAAATCAATAATATAACTATTATTTAAAAAATTGATGTGTATTTTATTTTAGATGCTTGTATGAAAAATATTGGATCTTTTGAATCTGAAATTATTTTAGCACATATATATATAAGTTATCATACAATATTCATAAAAAAATTTCTCATAATACCAATCTTATTATTTGAAGCTATTTTAAGATGGCATAAAAAAAATTAACTTCTACAACACAAGTATTGTTTATAAAAAAAACATCTATTGCATTCATGTATTGGATCTACCAATAACTCATCAATTGTTACTTTATCTAATTAAAGCAAAAATATCTTTGCTGCATTATTAATTATCACAAATTATATTTAAAATCAATCCTATAATAATGACATAAGTCAATCATAATAATATGACACTAGCATTCATGTCATATAGTAACAGACATAAATAATTTATATATATTGATATATAACTAAAAATATTTAATTACTTCCTTATTGTCATTTTTAGGATAAAACTTCAATTTTTTTTAAAATAAAATTCTCTAAGCAAAAATGTGTTATAAATTAAATATAAAATCTATGACAAAGCTGTGGTAATGGCAATTAAATACTTTTTTAAATGCTTAATTGGAGTATCTTCTAAATACCTTTCAGAATCAATGTCCACATAACAACATAAAAATCAATATATACATATTTCAAAATCATTTCAACTCTCAATATATTGTTGCAAGTTGTCATTTCTTATAAACTTACCAATTTGTTCCAGTATCTTCTTTCATACTATTCATTTTTAACTGCTTTGTTAAACTTTCCATCTTATTTTCTATAGTATTTTCAGCATTTACTTTAGGATGCCCAAAATTTATATCATTTGTGATTATACATATAGAAAAACTATGATACTCTGTTTAGTCTAAGGGTACAAATGCAAGGTTTTCTGGTCTGAGCATGCAGATTTTTTTTTATGTCAATTGTAATTTTAGCAAGGATATCATGCATAATAAAAAAATTAGAATTCCCATAATCTTGATGAGTCATGAACTAACATTAAGATCTCAAATACAGATCATTTGGTTCATCCTTATAAAGATTTTTATGATCTTCACAATGTAATAGTGCTGCTTATACCAATCAAGACTATTTAAAATGTATGTAGCACTACAAAAACAAAGATTTATATCTTTTTTCTTTCCAAAATCCATGAACTGATGTCTATAGTCAATTATCTAGCCATTTGTGCCTTTTGCTATGAGAATGTCACTTATTTAGAGATAGTATGAAAGCAGCAAGAGCTTCAACTTAAGATTGCAAACCACATTCCTAATATAAAAGGAGAAGAACATGTGCCCCATTAATGCATTTTTTAATTTCATAACAAAAAATATATAATAATTTTATGTGAATACTTTTATTCTTCTTTCATAACAGTTTTGGGTTAAATTAATTAAAATAACACTAAGACTATTGGGTAAAAGTACTAATACATAATGCGAGCTAAGTCAAAAATGAAGAAATTAATAAGATTACTTTTTAAATAAATTGTAATTTCATATCAGTATGATATTTCTTAAATGAAATATTATTTTTAATAAAATACACATTTATATATACTTTATATAAACTTAATCCCATTTACTGGTATAAAATCTTCATAATCAAGTTTCGCACATTGATTCACTCCACTATTATGTTTCACAAAACTCACAAACTTGTGATGGAATATTATTTGCTATCACCTTATTTTTTATTCCATTCATTATTATTAATTTTCTAAACCAGGGATCAGCAATCTTTCTAACATGAAGAGCCATTCCATTTAAATATCCTGACCAAAAAAGTCAAAAGAGCCACAAGAAAAGAAGTGAAAAATAGACTGATGAAAAATATGAATTTCTGAATGGTTGGTTGTTATACTGTACTTGAACACTTATTTTAATAATATAATCAATTTATATATATAAGGCAATAAAAATTGAAAGTGTCTTAAACAAAAATATAAAATTACTTTAACAGTTTAATTTATTCACAAATTTCTATTATCTATCATGCACCATACACAATATTATTCTATAATTAGGCTAAATCCAAAGAGCATCCTGGAACAATATATTTTTCTCTCCTAGAGTCATGAAAATATTAATTTACATTTTATTGTACAAATAAAAATCAAAAATGTATTTATATTTGTCATGATAAAAAGAACTGCAAGTTTGATATCAAAAGCCACATGTAGACTCATGAGTGGCAGATACCCTGTCCCAGATACTTCTTTTTTTATAATATTCCCCTCCCAACCTTTGTTTTGTTTCTTTTTAATGAAGTGAAAAGTACTAATTAAGAAATGATTAATATTCTTCAATTTACTACAAATAAAACTTTCAAATTGGAAAATTCATAAAATATTTATAATGTCACAAACAATTAATTCATCTTTAAACTACTTAATTTATGTAGAATTATAAGCATTAGTAGAATATTTCTTCTTAATAAATGTAGCATAATGAATTATTCTAAAAGTGAGCCAATGGCAAAATATTTCAATTTATTATGATATTGATGAAAATTGTTATTAATTTTTAATTACTAAGTGCTAAATGCAATTATCGTTTTAATATTTAAATCATGATTAAATATTCAAAGGTAGATCCTTCAGTTAAAAAATCACAAACATTTATTTGTGAATATTACTTAGGATAAAAAAGTATAATTTGATATGAAAACAATATCAAATTCTCTTATATGTGTGTGAGTATAAATAAAAGCATGATATAACAGTTAATAAATGCATCATCTATCAAGCACATGAACTAGGGTTCAAACTTGAATGAGGTTGGCAATTTCCCAGAGTATTGGAGTATTTTTTAAGCAAACTGATCAAAAAATTTATCAATTCACTTATCATTGATAAACATATTATCTAAATAGTTTTCCTAGATAATAAAACAATAAAGGACAATCACAAAAATATTATCACCAATTCATACAGTGATTGATTAATTTGTTAAAAACTTTTATTCAGCTTAAAAATGTTAAAAATACAGTAAATATCTCTCAACAGTTTGTTTAATACAAAAAGATAAAGTCATAGGTAAAGGTGGAAGTGAATCCCTCTTATCTCTGCTATTTAAATAAATTTGCAAATATCTGTTGCTATTTTATAATGTATACACTTATATTCAAGTTATTACTATGTATGGATAGCTACTGACTGTGTAAATATCTTATATTGACTAACTGTTATCATAACCACGATAATTACTATTGCTATTTGCTGTAAGCAGAGCAAATTCCTTTGGGGAAAAAATAGCTTTATTGAATAATATTCCTGTAGTGTAATTTTCACTTCATCACTCTCACCCAAAGTAGGGACTGATTTCTATTCGCTTTTAACACCTTGTTGAGGGGTATAATCATAAAATTATAACCAAAGATATATGAAAAAAAAGTATAATCCCCAAGATGCCCAATTCATGCTGAACCAGCAGTTCAATTAGCTCAGACCACAATCTCTCACACATATCTTTATCATTATTCAGTATATATATATATATGTTAATTCTAATATTTTCACGGATAAAATATGTCATATTATTATTACTATTTGTGGGGTATTCCGTGTAGTCAAAAAAGCTAAATGCTGACGTTTCAGTACACGGAATATCCCGCAAATAGTAATAATAATATGACACACACACACATATATATAGCAAATTATTACAGTTTAATTGATGTGTCAAATTTACTGCCCTCACATCTTGAACAAAAACCACTTGATGAAATTATATTAATAATTTTTATTAGTCATTAATTAGACTACAGATTGTGATCTGGACCAACTGATGAATGCTCTTTCAGCAATGAAATATATATCTTGGGAATCATACATCTTTTTCACATGTTTTTAGTCATATATTTATGATTACAACTCTCAACAAGGTGTTAAAAGCTGAGAAAAACCAGCTCCTACCTTGCATGAGAATGGTGTAGCAAAAATTACATTACAGAAATATTATTCATTAAATGGATAATCTCTAATCTAATGAATGACTAATAAAAAATATTAATATGCTTTCTTTAAGTGGTCAAAATTGTGAAGGCAGAGTAAGTCTGACACTTATAAATTAAACTATCTATATATACTGAATAACAATAAAGGTATGTGTAAGAGTGTGATCTGGGCTAACTGATGAATGCTGGTTCAGCAAGAAATGTACATTTCTGGGGAACCATACATCTTTTTCATGTCTTTTGTCATATGTTTATGATTACATTACTCAATAAGGTATTAAAAGCGAATAGAAACCAGTCCCTACCTCGCAGGTGAGAATGGTATAGTGAAAATTACTCTACTGAAATATTTTTAAGTAGATAATCTCTAGTTTAATAAATGACTAACAAAAATTATAAATAAACTAGCCTTATATCTTGTAATCATAGACTGAAGAGCAAATTTATGGATCTGACTCTTTAAAATAAAACTGTTTAAAAATTGGATTCCATTTATATTATTAAGCAAACTAGAGGAGTTCAGTATATTAATCACTCCTCAATAATGTGAAGAGATGCTGATAAAGCCTTTGGAAATACTTAAAACAGTTTTATCTTTTTTTAATAACTATTTATACCATTGTGAATTTTCTTTCATGTAGCACACTTGTAACCAATCTAACTAGTCAATCATTAGGTTATATCTAAATATTTCTTATAAAGAAAGTAAAACAACAAAAGAAAATCAGAAATCTTGTCCACATTGCCAGCTCAGTAATTTTTTACATTTATTTTTCTGATAATATTGTTTTATAATAGAAAATCCAGAAGATTTGTTAATGTTATTTAAAATGATTTTATTTTTTTTTTTTACTTAAAAAATATCTAAAATAATGCTGACAAGTTTTTCTCCCTTTGATAAATATAAATTCAATCAAAAACAAGGACTAGTTCAAATTTTCTTAAATTTATTATAAATAATCATATAGTACTTTAGTGATATTCTTTAGTTATTTATATATGACAAACTTTTAAACATCTCATGGGGTAGTTTTATTAATATAAATGTCGAGTTAACAGAGATTATTTTAAAAATTTTAACATTATTATTATTATTTATTTTCCATTACGCAAACATCATTTATCATTCCGTGACTATTTTTAAACTTTAAAATATTACATTATAAAACTCTTGGCCATTAAATTTCTGGTATGCATATAAATGAACAAAATATTTTAACAAACACAGTACTATATATACCAACTTGGTTCATTTGGATAAATGGCTTCTATATAAATGGTTAAGTTAACAATCTTTTATTAATAAATGGTACATTTCCCTATTAAAAATAAATAAATAAATTTACAAATTTACCTAAATTCACATTGCAGTTTAGGGTTCTCTCAATGCTCAAAAAGCCCAGAGCAGTAACTAATGATAATACAATCATTACAACCTCAATTTCACAACAAGCTCTGCTTTGTAGCTGTTGCTAATCCTAAAGAAAAGTTTCTAAAAATCTTAGAATAATTGATTCAGTCAAGGCTTAAATAAATATTATGAAGTTGACTTAAGAGTCTGAACATAAAAGGCCAGTAAATATATTTCCTGAATATAAAATATTAAAAATTTTATTGCAAAAAAAAAAAAAAGTATTTCTAAATATCTAGTACCTTAAGCTATTTTCCAACAAATACATCTTTAACATTAAATCAAGTGTCCCAATAGTGCTTTAACTTTTTAAAACTTAGTGCAATAAAATTAAAGGTCTGATAACAGAGATTACATTCTGACATTTCTTTTCACCTCATTGTTGTTCACTCAGATTAAAGACAATTCATTTCTAGCAAATACTCTTTAGAAGTGTTTTAATATCTGGAACCATTTCCATACCTTAAGCAAAGACATCAAGTTTTTTCTATACATTTCCATAAGCTCATTGTGAATCTTAATTCTTAATAAACTATAAAATCAATAGTTCTGCATAGATGTTACACAAACATTCTAATAGAATGTTTGGCATTACGAATATAAAGTGCTTTTATTTATAATTCAGCCCTAAATGGTTTAATGCAGCTACAGAGTAGCAGATTATGAATCTCAGGATCCATAGATTGTGATCCAGTTCTATTACTTCCAGTACTCAAAACATTTATGAACTCCGGAGCAATAAACTAATAGTTTTCTATATTATTTATGATTCTATCTCAAGTGCACAAATTTCAAATAGAATATTAAAAGCAACCATATATATAATACATTTTCACATAAAATTCATTATTTGACATTAGTGTTGCATTATTTATTTTTTAAAGTAGTGAAATTTATTTACTAAAACTCAACTTGGTAATGTTGGAAACAGAATATTAGACTGGAAATAGAATTTACTAATGCAGACTTCCTTAATTCTTTTTTAACAATTTGACCTCCATATTAAAAAAAAAAAAAGGTAATATTTGAAAGAATGTGTAATTTAGTGGTAATTATACTCTTCTTATACCACTAAACTAATGACCAATTATGTTAACTTAAAATAGACATTATTAGTCTACTATCCAAGCATTTATATGACAGTCATCAAGATATCAAGATATACAAAAAAATTACCATTTGTAAGGCATAAGAACACTGAGATAAGTGCAGCATTTGCACTAATGTTTTCTCAATGCAATTGCTACTGATCAATATGTGCAGAAATTAAATCTCAATTCAGTACTGCATTTTCTGTTCATTTTAATAGGAACAATATAGACAAGCATAAGAACTTGGTTCAATTGTTAAAATAATTAAGTCAAACTACTCCCATCTATAAAAAACAACAACTATGAAACATGATCAATTAATGATTGAATGATTTTTCTACATCAGATAGATGAAGTAAATATATCAAATAAAATGTATAATCAAGATAAGCTATTTTATGAAAGATTTAAATTACAAAATTGGTATGAGTGATTAAATGATTTAATCAAAATTAGAAGGATGTATAATCCCTACTGATCAAGAACTAATTAACTTTAATGCAAAATTATAAATATAAACACTAAATTAAAATTTATTTTTTCTTTGAATAACAATTTTTTAAAAGCAATATTCATTAGCAAATAACTATTCAATGTTAAATCAATACTACACTATATGGAACTGCATTTGTCAAAAGAAAAATAAGTAATACATTTATATTTAATTTTTCGTTCATTAATAATCTTTTTAAGCAGCATTACATAAATTAATATTTATTTACTTATTTATTTATTTAATTAATTACCTCTCATAATGACTGTCCCAAGATGTTTCTCTATACAGTATAATCTTTACCAATGCAAAGATATATATCTAATTCACAAATAAAGAAAAGACAAAAGTCTTACTTAGTGAAAAATGTGATAAAAGTCAAGTAGTAGCAAGCAGATCATACCATATAGTAAAAAAAAAAAAATGTATGTGAAAAGATGATTTAGAAGTTTAAGTTAAAATATAAAAATGAAAAATAACCAATTAAATCAAGATGAAGTTTGAAATCAAAAAAGGGATCTGATTAAAAAAAAGGCAATAAACTTTAATAATTATTAGTTTTGCAATGAATTGAAAGGAGTTCAGAACGATGCTCATTTATATTAGAATTTTTATATTATAGTGGGCAAAAGGTAGTGAATGTATGTGATAAAAATAAGGATGCATCAATTTTAATGGTCCTTTGTTATTAGAGCTGCAATGTAGGGGAGATAGAAGGCCTTTTTACATCCATAATAAGTGTGTAATGTCGCGATGGCATCAAATTGAAAGGAAATAATCCTGCAAGTATATGTGACAAAACGTGTTTTTTTTTAATCAATGCGATCTTTTTTTTTTTTTTGTAATACTTCAACATTTTCCGTTATTATCCAGATTCTTTTTGAAAACAGCTATTCTGATTCATATAGTTTTACATTTTCAGTTTTTATTTATTTTTTCTTGGTTTAATTGTTTATATATAAAAAAAGTACATTTATTAGCATTTCTGTTGAAAATCCCAGCATACTCTACAATCACATGCTACATTTTTGGATGGAAAATTTTTAGTAGAGATCTCCATTTTCTGTGGTAATATTAAATGTTTTGTTTCACTGCAATAATTAAATTCATTTAATGTTTGTTAGTAACAATTTTTTTGTATAATGGCATCATTTCATTAAGATCACAAATCACTTTTTTTTTTGATTGAGAATGTCATTCTTAAAAGTTATTAGTGTTATATATAGTTAATGTGTTTTTTTAAATATTATTTAAAAACCAAAATCGTTTACTTTTTGTTTAGTGTATATTTAAACTAACAATTTTTTTGTGTAATGTTGTCATTTCATTAAGATCGCAAACCACAGTTTTTTTTTCTGATTTCAAATGTTCTTAAAAGTTAATGTTGTCCAAGTTGTACATACTTGAATATATTGTTATTTAAAAACCAAAATCATTTACTATTAGTTTAGTGTGCATTTAAACTAACAATTTTTCTTGTGTAATGCCATCATTTCATTAAGATCGGCAAATCACATTTTTTTTTATATTTCAAATCTTATTCTTAAAAGTTATTAGTGTCCAAGTCATACACATGTGAATGTCTTGTTACTTAAAAACCAAAATCATTTACTGTTTGTTTAGTGTGCATTTAAACTAACAATTTTTTTGTGTAATGCCATCATTTCATTAAGGTGGCAAATCACATTATTATATTTTATTATGCTTTTACTTTCAGTTATATTTAGTCCTGTAATACAGAGCATGTGTTAGACCCTTTTCACATTTGTATCAACCCCTCCCCCTGATAACTCTGTAATTCTTGCCAAAATATCATGTACAAGTTCCTTGTACACAGGTTTTTTTTATCAAAAAAGTCATGTACAAGATCCAAGTACATGTTATTTTGATCAGATCCCAAGATTACAAACTTATTATCAGATTGATCTGAATGTGAACAGATGCAGTAGGTCTAATACATGCTCCATGTTGCAGCCCTAATATCAAAGTACCCAAAAGTGAAATGGATTAGGATCTAATATATTAAAATGAGAAAAAAAAAAGATTATAATTACATGAGAAAATGTGTGATCATTGAAGAAATTCTAATTGAGCTTCTACAGACTGTGAGAACTTACAAAAACATAGTTTTTTTTCATATGTCATAGCATCGGCTGGGAGGTGAATCCACAACTGTCTGCAACCAACTACTTGCTTGCAAGGCAGCTGTGATGACCTCTCAGCTAACAACACTTGACATACATAGTTAAAATCTATAATATATAATATAATTTGTGACAAGTAGATGTTTTATTTCCACAATTGTGATTCCAAGAAAAAGAACTAATGCAAGAAACTGACATTTTGGAACTGCAATGTAGTTAAAATAAATTAGATTAACTTTTCATTCAAAAAAAAATATGATTTTAGTAAAGTAAAAACATGGAGGATAAAATGGTACCAATAACTGCTGACAGACATAGTCATCAGTTATTCTTGAAAAAAGCATGTAAAAGAATAAATCGTTATAATTTTGTAGAAAAAAAAATAGATTAGTACTTATTAAATAATAAGTAACAGGGATAGGATGACACACTTAAGATCTCTGGTTTAATTGTCAGTTGAGAAAAGTAAAAAAAAAAGTTGAATTAAAAGGTTAGCTTCAATCTTTCACTTGCATACAGAATGACACATGATCTCTTGAGCTAATAATCATATTACTATAATGACTTAATTGCAAAATAACAACAAAAAGAGAATCAGATAGAACTATAAAAATAGTTCATTATCTTTTGTTTGCTTTAACAAGTATTTGAAAGAGATGATAAATAAACAAGCAAATGACTTATAATCCCAGACTTCATAAAAAGTTCTAACAATAGAAATGATAACTGGACTATGATTATGGACTTTGATTCATTTTCCAAAACTCTATCACAGCACCAAACCACACATGAAAGAGATAATAAATAAATGTTAACTGAAAAATAATAAAATTAATATTATAGAGGAAAAAATTCAATGATGATAATACAGCTGTAATTGCATATAAATATCATACTCCTATGAGTTCAGCATCTAAAAAAAATATCACAGTGTAACTAATCAAGAAAATCATCAGTTTTCACACACATAGTTTATCTTTATATTTAATTAGACAACATTCATCTGATGAACTCGGACTGTCTGGAACTCACCTTCCAGAAAAACGGTTATCAAACAATTTTTAATAGCTAGCTAGGTTAGTAGTTAGCTACCTAAAAAAATAAGTCAAGCTTCATTCCAGATGGAGTGTAATGATTAATACATCATCCACCAATATACCACGTCAAAGCAAAGATGAGTAAAATTGACAAAACAGATTAACTGACAGATAATTGTGTGCCTTTTAATATTTATGAAGATAGACAAAGTGATATACATATATATAATTAGTTTCCAACCAGTAACCACCTAAACATTCACAGTAAATATAGCAACCAATATTTCTAACTGCTGTCAAGGCAACCTTCACACCTTTTATATATATATAATGAGAAGAATTATTTCTTATATATTTTTTGTCTCAGAATACCAATTATTAAATTATTAAAAGAGTAACATTCATTAAATGATAATAGAACAAATTCCAGACAGTTTAAATAATAAGAATGATAAAATAAAATAAAAAACTAAGCAAATAGAAGTGGCACCATTAAAAGAAATAAAAAAGGAAATAAAGATTGAAAACCAAGCATTTAATCTCAAATAGCACAAAATATGTAAAAAGACCAAACAGAACAAAAAAAGAAGCTAAACTTGATGTGGTGCTGTTGTAGTAGAAGCTAATCCAAATGTCAATGAGATAAAGAAAACTGCAAATAATTGCTAGACACAGTAGTTAAAGATATTGATGAAACTTTGCTCATTAACATAGAAGGAAATAATGGCACAAAATATGGTAATGAGAATAAATTTAGTATGAAAAAGACAAGATAGATATTGATAGTACTACTATAAATAAATATAGCATGGATACTGAAGCCTTAGATTGTATATTGGGTATGATGAGGCTTTATTATGGAAGATAATTTGAATGAAAACACAAATGAAGAAAAAAAATGACAAAATAAAAAGTGAAAATAAATGTAAAATGTAATAATAAAAAGTCAAGTGTTGGTGGCCTAGTGATTAGCATAGCTGCCTTCCAAGCAGCTGGCCCAGGTTCGCTTCCCAGTTAATGCTTTGATATATGAAAAAAAAAAAAAAAGAATTTAATGGATTGTTCAATAAGACAAATGTTAATATAGAAGATGAATATTATATAAATAAAACCAAAAAGAAAAAAGAATATAAAAAAATAATCTGGTAGTCCAAGTCTTAAAGATATAAAGAAACCTAAAAAAAGAATGGTTTTTATTCATAAAATTTATAAATGACAAAGAAAAATTACAAATAATCAAAAAGAGATCAAAAATTATGAAACTATCAGACAACAAACTAGGATTAAAGCAACCCATTATTCTGAAATAATCACCTGAGGGAGTGTTATATCCAAATACCAGTGCTGTGATAGCAAAATAAAGGGATAAACATAGAGAATGGAGCACAAAATACCCACTCCAGTGAGGAATAATTTTTCAGATCATCTCAAATAAAAATATCACTAACTTTAAAGAAATACTTGAAGAAAAATGAGGTTTAGTCCTCATATGGATATGGATGATTTTAAAGTTTGATGACCATGGATCTATTTTAAGATGAATAATTTTGGGAAATACTGAATTACCTAAATAAATGCATCATTTGAAAAATGAAAAAATGATGAAAATACCAAAAGTGGCAACCTACAATAGACATCAAAATAATATCAGCTTGCAAAAAAAAATTTGCAAGAGTAACCAATCACTAAAAGGTGAAAACTAAAGTGTAAATAATACATTGATCCAAAGACCATGATACTAGCCAAGAACTAGGTAGAATAAAAGAAAATGCATTTTATACTTATAGCACCTTCGGGGGGGGGGGGATCCCCAATGTGTTCTAAAGATACTCTCATTTTATTAAAAAAAAAAAATGTATAAAAATAAAGATAAAATGCTAAAGCCATTGTATAGTGATGTATATAGAAATTGAACAAAGCAATTGGTTGTAGTATCAATTTCCATAATCATTTGCATTTCTCAAATATATGTCTGTATTGGACTGAATAATCAAATGTCATTTATGATTCCTTATAGTTATTATATAGAGGGATAATCATCCTTTTTGGGATCAGAACTTCACATGATATTTACTGAGGTTATCTAGATATCAGTTGTGTACTTCTTGTACTATTGGTTAATTGGAACTACATCTGTGGCAAAAAAAATAGCAATAATCTATTTGTTTTTATATGGTAGTATTAAATGTACATGTTAAGATTGTAGCACTGATTCTCAAACTCTTATGTATGGCAGATTGCTTGTAGAAATGTATTTTGACATAATTGTGCATGAAATTGACCAATGTTCTTGAAATGTCAATAATATAAAATTGTTTCATGGGAGACTTAATCCTTTGTGACCATAATACATAGAATAAAACTTAGTCAATGATGTATTGCAGTTGAAATATGTATATATGACATGGGTTTATAGGTAAAATAGAGAAACTGAGGAAATTTTAAATAATGAGAAATAAATGTTCACCTCCATTTCATTGTCTCATCATTTTAATAGATGGGTACTGTAATTCTTTAAACAGGTGCCAACTCTGGCCAGGTTATATATTACAAAGATGATTAATAATCTGAGTTAAACAATCTGAACTGTATTCACTACCATCCCTCAAGTTTACTTAGAATAAAATAGATTAATAATAATATAGACTTAATGGGTAAATGAAAAAAATGAATAGACATATAATACAATGAAATATTTTAT
Source organism: Epiperipatus broadwayi (assembly GCA_028023455.1). Taxonomy (NCBI): domain Eukaryota; kingdom Metazoa; phylum Onychophora; class Udeonychophora; order Euonychophora; family Peripatidae; genus Epiperipatus; species Epiperipatus broadwayi. The sequence goes on along the minus strand of JAQFVV010000814.1, from coordinate 43,360 downwards.
CTGGATTAATCATTTTGTTTTCATTTAAGTGAAGGAAATGAGAAGAATTATTTCTTCTAATATTTTTTATCAGAATAGCAATTATTAAACTTATTATAAAGTAGCATTCATTAAACAATAATATGACAAATTCCAGCCATTTTTAAATAATAAAAATATGAATAATCAATAATTGTCGAGAGTACTTATAAATAGAGAAAAAAGTATAATACAGAGAGCATACCAATAGGTCAAACAAGTTCTTAATTGATAAGTGCGGTAAGAGAAAATATTTAAAATCTCTATCCAGAACATTCTTATCTCCAGACCAATTGGTTTCAAGCTTATCAGTGAGGAGCTAGAGTATTCAGACACTGGATCTAAAATATCAACTATTCAAGCTAGATAACAAGAGTAAAAGAGATTTTCATGTCTTAAAAACTTCAGAGTATCTACTTAAATATTACATATGTAATAAGTGCTGGTTTTTGAGTTGATATTTTAGATCTAGTGTCTGAATATTCTAGCTCCTCACTGAGGTGAGCTATAAGCTTGAAACCAATTGGTCTGGAGATAAGAATGTTCTGGACAGAGATTTTAAATATTTTCTCTTACTGCACTTATCAATTAAGAGCATATTTGAGTTATTGATATGCTCTCTGTATTACATTTTTGTAAATACAAGCTCATAAAAGCAATGGCACATTATATATGAATTGCTTTATTGATTAGAGAAAAGTATATATATAAAAGAATAAGTTCTTTATCTCTTATCTATTACTTTATAACTTTTAAAAAAGATAAACAACAAATTATAGATTTATGCTTTACGCTTGTCCAAATTATAATAATCTTAAATAGTGCTAATACCTTTATTACGTAAAGCTGTGTAAATTAATAACAATTAAAATGGCTTAGCACTTTTGAAAAAATGAATTTCTCATAATCATAGCCTGTTGTGAATCATTCATTAGAATGATTCTATGTGTATAATATGCAAACTTTATGCAAATGAGTCAATTAGCCCATCTTTTTGACATAGCAAAACATGCTTCTTTACAATTAATGATGAAGAAGTCTTCTGCTATGAAGTAAGCCTACTTTACCTTATGTTTAATATCATGCCTCTCAGTACAAACTAATTTTGCAGAGGCGTGTTCAAACTCGTGTCCAGATACTTTTTGATATTGTGCAAAAATTGAAGTACATTCTGGGTTAGTATGTGACTTGCTGTACCTGTACTTGTGCTGTGACAATCTAGTAGCTATGATGGCTCTGGTCTTCCCATAATATGAGGCTTTGCATCCATTTTGAGGGCATGCAACATTATACATGGCCTGGGGGGTCTGATGAGAAGCTATGGTATATTTAGTGTTGTTAATAAGCCTATTAGTTGTGAGATGTGTATGAAAGCTCAGACAAAAAAAGATACACTTAACTATAAAATGTTCATGAAACCACCAGAAGTTTGTGGACAGATTCACCTCGATTCATATACACCCATGTCCCACAAGTTTGCTGGGTTGACATTGTTTCTTTTTAGAAATTACCATTTGTGCAAATTCAAGGAAAATAGAAGGGTCTAATATGATTAATTATACTAATGATCTAATAAAATCAGAATACAAGTGCAGTATAGTTTATAGTAAGATTAGACATTTTATTGTTGTTGCCTTATGTGCACTCTTTACATAAGACATTCTATAGGACTTTGCAGATTTTCTTCTGAGCTTTATACACCTCTCACAACTAATAGATTTATTAACAACACTAGACACCATAGCTTCTGATCAAATCCCACAGGCCATGTATAATGTTGCATGCCCTCAAAATCGATGCAAAGCCTCATATTATTGTGAGACCAGAGCCACCATAGCTACTAGGTTGTCACAGCACAAGTACAGGTGCAAGTCACACACTAACACAGAATGTACTTCAATTTTTGCATAGTATCAAAAAGCATCCGGACATGAGTTCGAACCCACCTTTGCAAAATTAGTTTATACTGAGAGGCACAATATTAAATGTAAGGTAAAGAAGGCTTACTTCATAGCAGAAGACTCTTTCACCATTAATTGTAAAGAAGCATGTTTTGCTATATCAAAAAATGGGCTAATTGACTAATTTGCATAAAGTTTGCATATTATACACATAGAATCATTCCAATGAATGAGTCACAACAGGCTATGATTACGAGAAATTCATTTTCTCAAAAGTGCTAAGCCATTTTAATTGCTATTAATTTATACAGCTTTACGTAAAAAAATAAATAAGTAAACGTCTTAATAATGTTTATCAATTTTTTTAAAAAAAAGAAAAATTAAAGTTTTAATATTTTTTAAACAATGCTGTTTTTTAATTAATTAAAGTTGATTTTTTCTCTCTCTAAAGAAATGAAAAATGGCTTGCAAAATTAAAGAATTATACTATTTCTAGTAAGGAATAAAAAATAACTAGAGAACACTTTTTTAATATTTAGGATATAATTGAAATTTTTAATTTAAAGTAAAAGAGAGGAAATATTTTTTTGTAAAAAAAAACAATCAATTAGTCCAGGCTTAATGCTGTCATGTCTAGGGTAGTTTGTGATTGAATGAATAAGATTGTTTTCCAAAAATATAAAATGGTGGGAGTGAAGGCAGTAGACTTTAGTATCTAGTCAGTAACAGTCAAACTTTGTCCTATTAAAAAAGAACAGCAGTAGCAACTCAATTCTTGAAAGAAGATCAATGAAAAATCAATCTTGTAACCTAAAGTTAGACTAACTTCATTAAATGGAGTTAAAAAAACTATGTGCTGAGCATTAAATCCAACATGTAACCTCTTTTATTAAAAGAAATAGATAAAAAATACTCCTGGAAGAATTATGCAACAATCCTTATGTGTCCATCCAAAATCATGACTGTCTCAGTCTATTTTAATCTGTCCTAAAATTTTGTGTTAATTTGAAAATTATAATGTTAAACTGAAAACATGAAGTTATGAAAAGAAATTATTAAAAAATCTTTTACTGGAAACAATGGATAAATTCAACTTGTGTTAAACCTGCCCTGGAAAATATTATTAATTTTAAATAACATTTGAAGCTACAAACAAGAAATTAATAGAACTTTTAATGAAAACAATGGATAAATTCAGCTTGTGTTAACCTGATCTGGAAATTATTAATATAATTTTAAAATGAACATTTAAAAAAACAAAAAAAAGCTAATCTGAAAAGAAACTGAAAATTATAACTGTAAAAGAACTAAAAAAATGAAATTCATGATAATAAGATATAGTGATGTGCACATCTACATTTACAAATATTTTTAATATAATAACTGATAGTAATGAAAAATTTGGATTTAAGTTTTTGTTGAAACATTTTTTTAATTTTCCTTCTCAAAATATGAAAGTGTATAGAACCTTCCCATTTTCATAAGAAAAGGGAAGGTTTTAACTAATTTTAATTTTTTTATTTTTATTGTGAAATATTGTTTTCAGATTTAATGATTGTAATAAGTGTATAATTGAATTAAAATGAATGCTAATTATAAGCATAAACCAAAAATAATATTATTTGCTGTATAAAAATTTTAATTCTTGTATGGAATGTGTTAAATGTGGACTTGTTATACCTTCATACTTTTGTAAATATATATATACATTAGTTAACTTTATAAAATAATTGTTAAAAAAATAAATTCCTGCAAGTATTTTTTGTGTGTTGATGTCTTTATTTCTCCAGTAATCTGTTCTGTGAATTGACTGTGTATGTGTGACTTGATTTCCTCATAGTTTTGTATATTATCCCAAAAAATATTTAAGGGAAAATGGATTAAACATATGTATTACTACTTTGACTTGTTCACTGTCACAGTCCTAAAGTTCTTGTAATCTTCAGGTAGTTCTTGAGCAATAACAGTTAACTTATATATATGTAGTATATATTTGTGTTTGGACATCTAGATAAGTCTCTGCATGGTGAAAAAAATCAGGATCACCTTTAAAGCCCATTCATTGCATTTTGTATAGATATGAAATTAATTTACATTGTCAGTACTATGTGGTACCATATGGTCAGAACATTGATGATGATCAGCATGCATCATAATCCCAAAATTTTTATTATGATAGATATTTTAGCACTGATACATATGCGTGTGAGTGAAAGTTTGATGATTGTTTTATATACTCTTAAGTTTGGCATTGGCTAGATAATTAGCTACATTTTGATATTGAAACTCCTTTGATCTAGTCATAAGGGATGACTGTTGATTACTGTTGTTTAATGCTGGTGGTTAATGCATCATTATTAAAACTGCTTATTTTATTCTATGCTGATTCATTTATGCTCTTTTTATATTTGTTGATGACTATTAAATTGGAATGATATTATTATCCCATCACACCATGAACGCCCTTTCATAAATGGCAAAACAATGAATTGGGTACTTATAAAAAAGATTTGCAAAACATTTTACTTGGAGTGTAACTATATAGTTACAAAGTTTAAACTATTAAGAAGGGCAAATTGAGATTAGAGAGTTTTAAAATGTGCATATTATGAAAAAAGAGAACATTAGTTAAGTCAATAAGATTATGTTCAATAACAAATTGTCTTCTTTTTATTATATGGTTAGAAATGCAGATAATATAACACTATCTCATATCCATTGACTATTCAAATGTTTGGTCTAGAATAAGATAAAAACTCTGCTTTTGGAAATGTAGATTAAGAGTAAGCTGAGAGAAATTATGTGGTGATGTTAAGATTAAATAGGGGAAGATACTAAAAATATTTTTAAAAAGAATAAAAATTGGATTGAATGTGCTTCTCGAAATGCAAAAATGTTGAGACAACTTTAAAACGTAAAAAAAAAACCAAAAGATGAAAAAAATGATATCTAGTTAATGGTTCATGATAATTTATTTATTTAGTGCTTTATATGTAAAAAAAATCTGAAGAAATTCTAACCAGAAAATTGATTCACTTATATTGTTTCAATTCTGCCAATATATTCAAGGGCTAGTGATTAATTTCTGGATCATTATTTATAAGAGATACAGCTATATAAGAGAGGCATTCAAAATATTTATAAGACTAATAATGTCTGGAAACATGAATAATATTCTTTTTTTTTTAAAAAAAAAAAAACTAAGATTAAAATAAAATATATTAATGAAGATATATATGCACGCCCATTCTTTATTATCTATTGTAAGTCTATTTAAATTCATTAATCATCTGAATTATTCCCCTGACCTTCGCTGTATCAGTTATCAATTCTATCCAAAGTAAACAGTATCATAATAAAATAAGTCTAATAGATAGTATCAATTTTTAAAAAAAAGTCATACATTAAAAAGACGATTAATTATCAATTACTGTCATCTAATCATAGGGATAAAAATATAAAATATATGGAATAATTATAATCTTTTCACATTTTTTATTTCCTGATAAAGATCATATTTGAAATAATTGAATAAAATATTTTGAAGCTATACATTTTATTTTATAAAATAAAAACTATAAATAATACTGTTAATAAATCAAATTTTGAATTCTCCATTTTTTTCTTTTTTTAATCTTGACAATGAAGGAAGATCAGTCAAAAGTAATTACTGTACTTTTTATAGTATGTTATATTTGTTTTCTTTTCTCCCAAAGGAAATTAAGAACTTTTTAATTTTAATAATTGATTTTTTAATTGTAATTCATGATAATAAAATTCAATAAAAATGGCAAATACAGAAAATAATTTCATTTAAATATAAAACAATCATATATTTAGATGTTAGTTATCATCTCAATTTACAATCTTCAACTAGATATATTAGATATGTAGTAATAGTTTGTAATTTTAATGATATATATATATATTGAACTCATGAATTAAGAATTAATAAAATGAAATCAATAGTTTACATATATCTCATCATCAATATTGAAGCAGTCAATCTTAGCTTAAGATTGAGCTTCATAGTTCCATCTACTAACCTGTATTCAACTCTATATCCCATCCCGCTTCTTCTTCCCCAATAATTTTGTTATAGTCAATTGATAAATATCTTAATAATGTGTTATTTATTAATAGAAATACTTTACAAATATATCAGGCTTATCAATTTACTATTTCTTTCTATTAAAAAATTTGCATTAGTCCATTTCTTTTCAAATGTATGATTTTTGGTGACTTACCTTATTTCTCAAAAAAAAAAAAAATTAAGTGCAAAATAATAATAATAAATAAAATTCAAGTTTTACTTTTGCTAATTATATGTTCATCTGAGAAAATCACTATAAAAACAATAAAATGCTTTCATTGTTTTAGATTAAATGCGTTATCAGATAGACCACACAATATAATTTATTGGAATATTGCATCTGATAGAATGAAGTAGAATTAATATAAAGGTTAGAAAAAGAAAAACATATAGCTGAAAAAAAATATTTATTTTACTTAATTCTTAATTCAATATTTGCATATGCATTTGCACTGCACTATGCACAATCAAAATAAATTTATTCAGGTCCATTTTATATATGTCTATGAAAATATCTGGGGGCTGGTTGAAAGCTTTCAAAGGCTGGACTTGGCTTACAGTCTGGAGGTTCCCTAACTCTAATCTAATCTAGAGCATGTTTAACTATGATGAATATATAGTTCTTCGTTATTCATTTTATTTTTGAAAAATAAAGATATGGAGTTTTTTATTATTTTTATTTTTTGGGTTTTGTTCATACTATAATCTTAATTTATATGGGCATATTATACACATAAAAATATCTATGTTACACATATATATGTGAGTGTTGAAAAGTTCTGTACTTTTGTACTTTAATAAAAAATACTTATTATATTGTAATTGTGATGTATGATATACATGATGGGGGTTTGAAACAAAATATAGCATCATGCTTTCTTTGAATATGCATTTTTAAAACTTTACTTACAATAAGCATTTAATTTTTATTTACAACTTTATTAACGTTTTTTTTTTTTAGCAACAACAAATTCCTAGGCCTTTGTAAATTTTACTCTGCAAGGTGCAAAATCAAGCTTCCAATATAATTTGATGCTTACTTTCAAAAACTGCTACACAATTAGAATTCATTCAAATCCTGTCAACAGTTTTTATTTTTTTCCATATGTCATAGCATCGGTGGGAGGCGAACCCACAACAACCATCTGCAACCAACTGCTTGCTTGCAAGGCAGCTGCACTGACCTCTTGGCTAACAATGCTTGACAGTTTTTAGAAGCCTCAAAGAATAAGATGATGTTAACTATAAACTTAGAAGATCCTTTCATCGCATTACATCTTTATTCTATTTCTGCACCAGACACAAAGAAAGATCTCATGTTCACAGATCTAATATATGCAATCACTTAACCAGAAACACAATTTTTTTTAAAAATTTAATATTGCTAAAAAAATGTCTATTTGCCATTTAATGATAGCATAATAAAATAATCAATAATAATTTGGAGATATTTTTGTTTTTCATTTAACCAATAAGTATTTACTGATTGTTGCTCAATATTATTTAGCAAAATTTTCTGCTTCAATTGCTAAATAATAAAAATTAATAAAATAATACAATTTTGTTTATTATCCTGAAAATATTCTATTTTATCTTTTAATTATATTATGATTCAAAATTATAACAGATTTTTAAAATTACTTTTATTAAAATAAATATAATATATTTTTTCTTAATGTATTTCTATTTATTTACGAAATTATACTAATAAAAATGAATTCCATATGACTGTTTGCAACTTTAATGTAATTATAAATAATAAAATAGATAAAACTGTTTAACAAACCAGTCATAGAAACTTATATCCAATTTTGAGTTATGAATCTGAATGAAAAGCATGGCGTAACTTATAAAACTTTTCCTTCAGGTAAAAAAAAAAAAGTTGTGAATGATTCTGTTATATCTTAAATAGTTAAATTGTGATTATTATCAATATGTAAGAGAATGATTGAAAACTACTTTTCCAAATATTTTCACTTCAAAAATTCAATCAATAAGAATTGGTTATTCCAAGTAGATTTAGTTTCTTAGTGCCAGAATAAACTGAAAATAATGCAAAATTGCACTTTACGCTATGGAATTTTTAAAAATTTGAAAAAATACTAAACACTGATGACATTTCACTCTTCTTCCACTGAACTTCAATCCTGATAAATCTTTCTCTAGAAATAATTAACAGAAAAACTTTAACTTTTTATTTACTGTAATACTTTTTTTTTTTTTAAGTAATTGCAGAAGTTTATAAAAATAAGTAGAAAGGAAAGAATTAATTAGTAAAAAAATAAAATTACTATGATATAAAAATATTTAAGTTTAATAAAGCAGGGAAAGATGGAGAAGAATTTAACATTTTTTCTACTGCGTTCAAAAAAAATTCAGTACACATAAAATGGTAAATATTAAAATTATAGTTATTTATATTTTCAGCAACACCGGAGAATTAATAATGAGAAAGTGGATGGTATGCTGTTGAAAAATTACTATAAGTTTACTTAATTCAATAAATTAATTAGTCCAGGAAGATCCTAAAAGCAAGAGCTCCAAGTTAACCTGTTCTTTGAATAAATGTTTCAAATACAAATTTTGTTAAACTATCATAAATAGTGCACATACAAAATATAAACTAAATTAAGCAATAGTGATATTTCATTCTACACACTCTAAATGCTCAAGTGCAATAGTAAATGTGACTAGGATAAGACTCTCATGGTTGTTTTATGTTAGTTTGTCTTCTAATAGCATAATTTTCTAATATGATTCTGTTAAGTAGTAATATATGAAATGAATTATTTTAAATAAAAACAATCTATTTTTCTTAACATCTTTAATATCTAAAATAAAGAGTAATTTAAAAAAGTTTATTATGGCTGGTGGTAATTTACTAAGCTGAAAATCTCAATTTTAATTTCAAATGTGTACATGTTTAAAAAACAAAATTTCACATATGTTATCCAAATCCATATGTTTTTTTCATATTAAAAAAAAATTTCTAAAAATACTACTGTACTTGTTAAGTTGTTTAGTGTAAGTATTTTTTTTTAAAAAAAAAATATTTATTTTAAAACTCCTTTAAAATTTATTAGCATTTTCTTGTATAGATTATTATATTCAATTAATATAATTTGGCTTTAAACATTTTCATACGATTTATTAAGCGCATAAAATAGGAATTTCCTCTACATACAGACGAGCAGTTCGGTTACTAATTACTTCTCAACTGAAAAAATAATCAACTTTGTAGGAAATATTAATATCAAGTAATATTAAACTATTCATTTTGTTTTTAATTCATATTAAAAATTTTCTTTAGTAAAAAGTGCAGTTAGTTAAAACATCTTATTTAAAGTTCTTGGCTAAAATTTCATCAGTTTTAATTCAGTTATAAAAATAGACCAATGTAAACCATCTGTTCCATTCCCAAACCCTCCTTTTACTTTAATACTTTCATTAGTGAGCTTGCTAGACTGATAAATAGAAATACAGACAAATTATTCTTACTTTGTATGGGATAAAATATATAAAAAAGCTTACAAATAAACTGTGATTTTATATGAAAAATTAAAAAACTTTTAAATATTTTAATTACATTTTCCACCACACAACTCATCCATACACAAACTTAAGTCTTAATACCAAATATAAAATATCATAATGCTTATATCGATAACATTACAAAAAGACTATAAGCTTTTATGAAATTGTAAATCTCTTTAAAAACTTATCAAGTAAATTTTAAAGCCATTTACTTCATGTTCCTGCCAATATTAATGTCAATAAAAAAAATTAAAATAGAAAACAAATACAGATTCTTTATCTCTGTAAATATGTTTAAACACAAAGGCTAGCCACGTGGCTTAATTCTAAAATGTTTCTATCTAATTTCAAATATCACATGATCACCATCTCTATACTAGCACATAATTGTTGTAAACAAAGGCAAAACTCTCCGTACAATAGTGCCACCCTGTGCCAAACAGAGTAATCAATGGATGCCATTGATTTTATGCACAAGCCTTCTGGCATCCATTGATTACTCTGTCTGGCACAGGGTGGCACTGCTGTACAGAGAGTTTTGCCTTATTTTTAATTATACATTTTCTATATTTTCAATGGCTGGATTGCACAAAATCATGGTATAAAAATCTGGAAACTTTGTAATTCGCCTCTATCCATTCCACTTTATACAATCGATAGACATGACCACATACATGTGGAAAAGATAAATGATCTCCAATATACATATTTTGTGCTGAAATAGCACTCATCAGTTGGCCCAGATCACCATCTCTCACACATATATGTGCAATCAGTGCTCGGTTTATATTAAGATAGCGATTTTTCAAACTTTAACAGACAAACTTCAATCTTCTCCAACTCTTCAGCCATCAAATTTGTGGGTGGAATGCTCAAAGCCCTCATTGATGCAAAAATTATTGTCATACCCATGTTGTCTTTAAGTCACTCTGACACCACATATAGGACCTTAATATGTCCATTTAAAAATACAGAAGAGATATGGGTAGAATATTTAATATTTAAATAGATATATATTGTCTATACTAAACGTAATATAACTAGAAGGAATTTAAACTCAGACTTTACAGGCTCCCTACAATTATCCACTCCATCTTATACAACCAATACTCATAACCACATTCCTGTGAAAAAGATAAATAATCTCCAATATACATATTTCATGCTGAATCAACACTCATCAGTTGGTCCTGATCACCATCCTCCACACATATATACAGTCAATGCTAAGTTTATATATTAAAGTCTTATATGCGAGGAGTTAGAGTTACTTAAAGTCAGCATGGGTAATAATATTCACATCAACAAGGGCTTTGATTGTTCCATCCTCAGATTTTAATGATATGGATGGCTGAAGAGTTGGAGGGTGGAGAAGACTGAAACTTGTCCATTAAAGTTTGAAGATTTGCTATCTTAATATAAACGGAGCACTAAATGTATATATGTATGAGAGATGGTAACCTGTACCAACAGATGAATGCTGGATCAGCACAACACATATATATTGGAGATCATTTATCTTTTTCATATGTATGTGGTCATGTATATTGATTGTATAAGATGGAATGGAAAGGTGTAGGGAGCTTGAAAGTTTGAATTCAAGTCCCTTCTAATTTCATTAAGTTTAATGTAGAAATTATACATATATTTAAATATATTTTTATGTTAAGTAAGTTTATTTTTTAAGTGCAATTTTTTTTCAGCGAGAATTTATATGCAACAGTATTTCTCAATAAATACATAAATGATTATAAATCAATGTTTAAATAAGTTTAAAATTATTAAAATTTATATTTAATCGTTGATGTGAAATTTAAATTCTATCAAATATTTTTATATAGAGATGCAAGATCATGCTAATCTCTTTCTAACCAAAGTATGTTTGTATTCGCAAAAAAAAAAAAAACCTCATGTGTGTACTTAATTAATATATAGAGGTGCCCTTGCATATTAAATAAACTACAGAAAACAAGTCCTAAATTAAATTTATAATAAGATACTGTAGCAAGTAACAACCTTCCATATAGGGATATATATGTGTTAATGATTTCATATTATTATTATTATTTTCGAGATATTCCATGTAGTAAATAGCTAAATAGCTGACATTTCAGTACAATATCAAGTACCTTCCTCAGAGCATACTCTTTCTCAAATCATAGGAATGCTTGTAAGATTTAAAGTCGTTTTTATCCTTTTCTTTCTCCTCATATTTAAATTCTATTGGTTGAGAAGTTTTAACATTTATTTTGTCTTCCAATAGCTTTTTCCAAATGTTGTTAATCTTTTTTAATTCACACCTTTCATTTATGTTCTTGGGCCTTTTAAAAATCTCTTATAACTTCTCTTAGCAATACGTGAGTGTGTGTGTGCGTGATTATTTATTTATTATTGCTATTATTATATTTATGCCACCATGCTTATTTAGATATTGACATGCTGCTTGAAATCAGTTGTTAATTTACAATTGGTGTTGATACTTTTTTCTCTTGCTATTGCATATGTTCAGTCCCTCCATGAAAAAAAGATGGTAGCTTATTAATTTTTCGGCACTACCTGCATATAAATATCAGGTGCTTATTCGTATATTATTTATTACCCACCTTACCTAGATTGCAATGTTTAAATGTGTTACTAAATATTTAAGAGTGTTTCAAGACAGAATTATTTTAAGATCATTCACTAGCTACTGGAATTTAATGTTAAAGCAGTACTTGATGTGTAATACGTATATTATATCTATTTCTTCGACTCTCATACGTATCAATAGTAATGCAATGGTACTCTTATAATTTATATAATATGATATTTTTGTACTATAAAAACAAATGTTTTCTCAGACTCGTTTTGAGATGTAGTTGTTATCATTAGGGCCTAATATGGGCATATAGTTGAAAAAGTGTGTTAGATATTAAGGATCATAACTTAATAAATAATGCAAATATTATTATAATTTGGTAGTAATACTTAAAGGGGATATTTATTGTAAAATTATGTAAATACTTTGTTATCTTAATTTGTTGAATTAATTTTTTTTAAATCTATTGTACTAAATTTCATATTTTATTTATATTGTAAATAAATATTTTTGTTATTATTAAAATACATTTCCTTTTTCGTAGTCATTACTATTGCATTCATTAACCAAAAAATCTCATAATAATAAAGTTTTATCATCCATTGCTTCAAAAACAGTGCATGAATTTCAATGATCACATATTAGAATTTACTTGATTTACTTATCTATTCTACCTCCATTATAATAAGACATATGCTTTGCTAATTCCTATTAATTTTAAGTGTTTTTTTAATGCTTTGGATAGCATAAAATGTGTCCTTTCTATCTGCTGACTTACTTCATTATGCAATTACTATAAATTAGTTTATTATAAGATTATAGACTTAAGATATATTTACTTATGTGACAGATAAATAAAATATTTATACATAAAAAATTTAAGATGCTTTAAAGAATGCTTTGTATGATAATTATTGGTCACCTAAATATTGATATACTCAATTTTATGTATTTGCTTTCCATATTTGATTAAAGCACAAGATATCAAAAATAAAGTTATAAAGATAATATAAAATGTTTTATTTATAACTTAAATAAATATTGCATATGAGAACTTTGGAATACCTAGTATAATTATCATTTTATGTTATGTATAATCTGAACATAAGATACAGGAAAATATAGAAACTTGAGCTAGTATTTCAATTTTAAGATATCTAAGCTTATAACATAAACACTGAGAAGTTTCAGACCCCATAATTGTAACCTAATAAGAGGAATCCATTAAGATAATTATTATTATTGTTATTAATTACATTTGTTATCTGAGATTTAAAGTATAAAAGAACCTGATATTTGATAGTTTTGAAGTAGAGTGTATTGAATAGATTTATCTGCAGCGGTTTTGTGCTATTCTCTCTACCCCAGACCATTGTTGGGTTACAATATATATATACACACACATAAAGAAGTGCCATTAAACCCAGGAAACATTAAAATTTTTATATAAATAGTTTCATTGGTTTAAGATTCACCCCACAGTTTGATAATAATGATCAAAAATTGTATGCATAAATAAACTTTAGTATTTAAGGAAGATACAAATATGTTTTAAATTTAGCTATAACTCAAATGAATTAATGGATATAAAGTAAAAATAATTACTTCATTTCTAGACTATCTATCTTATAATAAGTAATCAAAACATATATGTATAACTTTCAAATACACAAATAAGACCTAATATATAATCAAAAGAGCCAGAAAGAAAGTTACCCTAAACTCTTTGATTCCTCTTACTGAGCAGGGTAAATTCCAAAGTTCATTATGTACATTGTTATCATTACTGCTATTATTATTATGTGATTATTCATATGGTAAGTGACCTGCTTATCAACATGGTAATTTATTGAAATTTTTCTCTCAGTTGATGGTCTTTCTAATTTGCCTGATAGTTCCTAACTGAACATCGGTTGATTTTTCTTGAAAAAAGAAATAATAATAATCTTTTAAATAGATATTTACAATCATGATAAACATAATTAAATTATGATCTATTTGTGAAATGACCACATAGAACAACAGTTTGTAATCAAAGATAGGAGATGCTAAAAATCTCCCGACTATAAACCCAGACTGCCATTCAATGAAAACTTTTTATTTAGCTATCTATAACTGCAAATCCCTTTCAAATAAAGGAAGATTATAAGAAGAACTATCTGATTTCCATCAAATATTCACAATGATGAAAAAGAAAATATTTTTATATAAAAGATATAGCAAAATACTTTTGATCATATCAAGCAACATTTTAAAATTGTTGTTAGAAGACTTTAATGCCAAAAATAAAAACAATTGAAAACTAAAACATTTGTCTATAGTAACAGAAATAAGAAAGGACATGGACTTGTGGAATTTGCAAACAGAAAAATGTACATTATGAATTCTTTCATTTAGTAAAATGCTAAATAAAAATGGCCATGAAAACATCTAAATGAAGTTAAGCAGAATTATATTACATTTTGACTACCAAAAAATATGTTTTTCAACATTATAATGTTCTTAATAGATAAGTGTTCATCAATTAGTAAGATGTATGAAAAATTAAAGAGATAAAAGTTATTAAAAAAGTTGGTATTGATAATTGATATTCCTAACCTTAAAAACTTCAAAATTAAATTAGAACTTGTTCAATCAATTTAAAACACTAACAGATTTCAAAATGATTCAAATTTAACTGAGATCAATAAGTTGGTACAAAAAAAAAGCAGCAATTCACAAATAAATTTTCAACTGAGACAAGATAAGGTATGAAAAACAGAAGAAACATGAAAATATTTAAAAATGATCCATCAAAAAGAATTCAATATTTAGAGTTCTAAAAATGGTACAGAAAAAAAAATCATAATGATATAAAAATATATAATTGAATTGTCTAGGAAAGTTACAAAAGAGAATAAAGATTTCAAGCTATAACATCTTAATATTGGAAGAAAAATTGTTTCAGCAATAAAAATAAAAGATAAAAACTATTAGTAAAAAAAAAAAAAAAAAAGTTTGTGAAATGTATGGACCAATTCTTCATAGAATTATATAATAATAAGGAATGAGAAAACAAAGTAACTTCTATAATTACAACATCTTCTGAAATGCTAGACATTTTAAATGAAAAAGATGAGACATGCAACAAGTCTATGAAGAATAGAAAAGTTTCAAAAAATTATGGAATTATTACCAATATTTTTAAAAAGCAGATGAAGAAAGAGAAAAGGTGTTGTTAAAACTATATACTAAATGTATCAGATGATTGGAAAAATGCAGTAGTAATATTGATATTTAAAAAGATAATGATGAAGATATTAGAAATTACAGATCTATCAATTTCTGTCATTTCTAATCAAAATCTTCACCAAGATGATAATGACAAATGCATCTACAAAAACTTTGGATTCAAACCATCTAAAAAAACAAGCTGGAGTAAAAAAAAATGGTTTTAGCACAGTGGATCCTATCCACATATTGGAAAAAATTATAAAAAGAACCAATAAATACGAGTTACTATTGTGTTTTGGATTTGTAGATTATGAAAAGATATTTGATTCTATAAGCATTTTCATGGTAATTTACAGCTTTGGATCATGAAGGTATTGGCACATGATATTATTTTACTCTGAAGAATATTTATCAAAATGCAACAGCAGCGATTAGATTAAACAGTAGCACTGAGAACATTACTATTATCAAAGTCATTCCATATCTCCAAAAAATTTTCCTGCAGTTTACAAGTATTTTGTGGACTAAAATGGAAAGCTTAGAAAATAAAGTATATGGAGATTATTTAAATCATCTAGATTTTGCAGATGTTTTTGCAGTTAATGCTTCAGAAAATTTTGTAAGAGTATTCACATGAAAGTTTAAAAAAAAGATAAACAATTAAAAAAACTAAAGTAATATTAAATTGATTTTCTCAGAAGAAGATAATAAAGATTGATAATCATGAATTAGAGTAATTTAACAAGAACAAATATCTTTGTGAGATTATTAATAGAGATGAAAACATAATGAATAAAATTAACTTAAAATTAAACTTGGATCAAATGTATTTAGTAGAAATAATTTAGAAGATGTGTTTTACAGGTTTTTATTTATGGATCTAAATCTTGGATACTTAACTAAAGGCAGTACAGAAACTTCAGATTACTCAATGAATTATTGAGAGACATATATTGAAAGTAATACAAAAGAGATGAAAAATAAAATACTCGGTAAACGAACTAACAGGTATCAATGAACATCATTAAAAGAATTAAGAAACTGAAATGGAATTGGACTGGGTATATTGCTAGAAGAGATGACAATAGATTGATAGTTGAAATCTTAAACAGGATACCAAGAGATTTAAAGATCTAGAAAGAGATTGCATGGGAATAATAAATGAAGTAAGAGAATTTGTTGTCTGGTGTAAAAAGAGAGTATAGATCAGAGAAATTTTATTTGCAATGGATGGATGATTGTAAATGATGGTGATAATATTTAACATTCTCAGTTGAGTTTAATCCATGGGCTTCATCATAATATATTATGCAGAGTTTATTTATTTAACTGGATATTTTATATAATTACTAGTGAAGACTTCATATGAAAGTTAGCTTTTACCAGTAATGAAGATTGTATATTACCATATGGACCTTTAGCCCGTATTGCCTGGAATTTCTTTCATATTCTGATTAATATCAACTACTCTTTTATTAAGTGTTAATGAATAGCTATCTCGATAATTTATGGATTGGATACCAAAAAAAAAATGTTTTGGAAAATTCACAACTATAAAAACAAATTTGCAACTTTCATACAGATTTAAGCACAATTATAATCATATCAGGTAAATGCAATAACCATTATATCATCTAGTTTTTATTAAATATATAAATTCCTGGTTATTTTGTATATATTTCTAACTGGATTTAAAATACAAAAATTCTTCCAAATTTGCTACAAATTTTCTTGAATAAGTTTAAAGCGAATTGCATTAAAACTTTTAATTATAATTCTTTTTGGGTGTGGTGATTAAATGCTTTGAATTAGATGTTATGTCAAAAATAAATCAGAGATTTCTTTTTTAATAAAAAGAACGCAGATTATATTATTTCATTAATGCATTTCAATTAAAATTTAAAAATCTTAAAAAAAGTAACGTCAACATATTTAGCCCAGACTACTTAAAATATAAATAATAAGCCTTTAAAGTCATAGCTAAATAATCTCAATTAGAAGCATGAAGTATTACAAAGTTAAAATGGTAATGCTAATCTAACAATGCATTTAATTCTTTATGAATATAAAGTTTTTCACAATTAAGTTTATTCCTTAATAAAATAAACAAAGAACAAAAGCTATACAAACAATTACAATTTATTATTCTAAAGCCTAGTTTATTTTAAAGTTATCGCTGTCATTAAACAAGTATTTAAAATCATGATAATTTTATTATTATTAGATATTATCAAATCAATAGACTTCCTGTGATGATATAAATGGCACTTTGCCTATTTATAAAAATTTCAATCTAATATATAGTAATAGTTATGAATGAAATGATTGTTATTGGCCAGATATGATTATGATTACTGTTATCAATATATTCTAATCAACATAGATATTAATAATAAGACATTAAAAAAAAAAAAACAAATAAAAGAAAACGATAAAAAAAATACAAGGCAATAAAAATAATTAAATCTATATATTCCCCTTAAAAAATATTGTTAGACAGAAGGAGAAACTCAATCTAGATTTCAATATAAAACAATACATATAAATCATATTGTCTCAAAAGATTAAAAAAAAATCTATATTTTAAAAATAAGACCAAAGACGATTTATGTTTAAAAAATCTTAAAAGTACTAATTTTGACTCACCTTCATAATGAAAAAATGCACACACACTCAAATAATTCTAAAAACACTTTTTGTTGTTAAACAGTTATCTCAGTAGAAATGTTCAGACTAGTTAAGCTAAATATCTGAGATGCAGGGAAAAGTGTTTCCTTCATGAACAAAATATTTTTTCTAGTGATTCTTAATTCAAAGAATCATTTAATGTTATTATACCAACTTCTAGATTGATTTGTGACAGAAAACAAAATTGTAAACAGTTATAACATTGCAATGGTGATTTTATAAAAGAAGAAATAGATTTATTTGTAAATGCACAATGTAACATTACTGGAACATCTTTTTCTTAAAAAAAAATACATACAATTATATATTCTAATGAGTAAATAATTTATATATTTTTTTAAAACAGCTCACACTAATAATAACAGTCCTCAGGAAACAATTCTGAGTCTATTATCAATTAAAAACATTGTTAAAAATTATGGTTCATGCCTTAACAACTATATTTCACCAGATATTAATGAAGCAAAATTGATATTTTTTTTTTACAATGACATTATAACTCTTTTAGTATCCAGAGAGGAGCTAGCTCCACCAAATCCATTATTCAGATACGACATGAAAGGGAAAACAAATTTACATAACTATTTCCTTAAACAAAACATACATCCAAGATTGAAATAGGTAGTTTCTATATGCAGATAAAGTAATGTGTATATATAATGTGGAGACGAGAGGCTAGAATCAGAGAGGATGGATTGATCTTGGAGAGACCGTCATCCTAGAGTAGATTGACAATGATGATGATATATAATAACAGATTAATCAAAAAATGTGTGCAAAAAAAAAATCATTAATAAAAAAAAAAAAAACAACCCCTAAATAAAAGCGCATAACCAAAGGTTTGTTTCTTCTTTATAATATTACTTACACAGTCAGCGCTATATAAATAATAGACTATTCACTAAAAGTATAACTGTTTTAAATACAAATCAAATGTATTTATTAATTATTTAAAATATAATTGCATATGCATGAAAAATAATAAAGATTCAATATATATTTCCTTGAATATCCCTCCTTGAATTTAGAAACTTTTTCTTAATGATTATTGAGCTATACATAAACTTTCTTATCACAATCCTGATCTAGTGTTTGAAATTATTAGTATAAATTTGCTTTTTTAAAAAAATAATTGCCTCTGCCCCCCTTCCCCAATCCCATCTTTTGCATTATTAAAAACTGATTTGATTTATAGGTGATTTTCTGAACCAATTTCATATCAAGAGAAAAAAAAAACCTCTTAGAGAACTTTGCCTATCATTATTTTGGTGTTAAAACTGTTGTTTGATGTCCTAAGAAACTAAATATAGGCAGATCATATGTAAGATTATGATACCTCACAATGAGTAATAAAACGTTCATTACGTTACAATCATATATTTTTAATCAAGATTAATATGGTATCTTTTTATCCCAGTTAGAAATAAACAGTAAAATTCTGGGCTTATTTAACAATTCTCATCTACCTAAAAAATCCTTTTTAATTCCAGGTCATGAGTAGACAGTAGATACACTAACTACTACATCACACAATCTTTGATTAATAATAATAATAAAAAATTAAAATAGTAAAAAAAATATTTATACAAATATATCTGTAATCAAACAAAATGATATCAAAAATAGATAACTGTTAATTTCAACCTTTGATTTAAAAAATAAATTTCAAAAGCTATTAAACTTTAGAATAAAATATATATTTTAAAAATATATATCTTTTAATATTATGATTATTTCAATTGTGAAATAATAAATTAAATTAAAATGTGCATTCTTTTAATTATATATATATATTTTAATTTTTTTTAAGAGTTTACAACACTAGTTGCCAAAACAGTAAATTAAAATCATAAATTAAGATTATTTTAGTCAAACATCATCCCCAATCACTACTAATAGATAATAGGAAAAGATAAGAACTGAAAAATACTTTAAATTAAATAAAATATTAAGATTAGGTATTTATATAAAATTGGTATTATTTTATTTGCATAATTGGCAGAATATATCATATTCATTTATTGCAAACAGTGAGTAATATACTTTGACATTTTTTTTTTAAAAAAAAAACAAACAAACAATAATATTTGAACAAGTTGACATTATTGCAATAATTATAACAAATAAGTGAAATAAATACAATTCAGCTCATTCCCGGTAAAAAATGCATTGAGTTCACATTTATAAACACAATCCTGTTTGTATGTGAGAATAAAATACTTAGTTTAAAATGTGTGTTCAAATTTAAGCGCGAAAATTTAAATCTGAAAATATAATAACCAAAATTTTTTTATTCCATTTTTTGATTATTTTAAGAGATTAAAAATGGACAGAGGTATTAAAAAAAAATAAAACATTAAAAAATAGATCCAAAAATATATATACATTTTTTAAAAAGTGTGTTTCTTGATAAACCAGATAGATATATTGTTTTCTTACTTATAAATTTTTTTAAGCAAGATATAGTAATTATTTTTATTATATAACAGGTATTTTTTTTTTTTTTTTTTGCAAACACATATCACTCTTTTTTTTTTTTTTTTTTGTAAATTTTAAAAAAACAATTTTCCGAAAGATGAGTGCTCTCCTTTCTGTTAACATTGTATATTATTCAATATTTAATAAATCTACTTTTTTTTTTTCCCAGATGTCAAAAGGTTTGACCGGGAAGCAAACCCGGGCCAAGGCCAGCTGCTTGGAAGGCAGCTATGCTAACCACTAGGCCACCAACGCTTGGCTATATCTTACTCTTTTTGATTGTAATATTAACATTTCACTAATTTTGAATATACAACAATCTTTTTCAAAGATTTTCTACCTTTTTATTAACTATAGGAAAAAGAAAGCCTTTGAGAAGAAAATCATTGAACAATCAAAATATCAAATTAATTAATAAAATTTGAATATTACAAACAATACTGTTAAATAAATTGATTTACTCCATTCAATATTGAATACAGTAGTAAAACTTATATAATGCTAAAAAAAATTCATTCTTTTAACTTAAAGTTTTCTCTTGCTGTAAGTTAATACACAGATTTTTGTAAATGTCATGTTTAAACAAACATTCCAACAACCAGATTCATATTATAATTATTTGTTATGACAGTATTTTTGATCTCTTTTCTATTTTATGAATGCAGTAATTTACACTTAAAGAATTTTATATTTACTTTCTTAAAATTTTGGCAGATATTTTGAGATACTAAATATATATATATATTATTTTGATTAAAGACAGCTGAAAATTGCAATTAGCCATATCAAAACAAAACAATTTTTTAATGCAATTCTACTAAACAAAATTAATCTCATTAAACAAATTAGCTGAGTAAAATAAAATTAAGATTCTTAGATTATGTTTGATAATACAGTTGAGCAGAACAAAATTAATCTGACCAAGATAGAGAAATGAAAAATTTTATGGCAACTTTATACTGATAAGTAAATAAAATATTTTGATATCCTAAAAATACTTTGAAATTACACACACACAAAAACTGAGGTATATAGTTATCACACCATTTGAATTATCCAAAACCATGTTCAAATTAAATAAGCCATATTGCAATTTTCTATTACTCACAACACATATGCTTTGGAAGAAGGTGCACTTAATGCCATACAAGTATGATTATATATTCAAATATAAATGTCTATACTAAACTTAATGTAATTAGAAAGAGTTGAACTCAGAATTTCAAGGTACCTACTGCTATGCACTCCATCTTATACAACTGATACATATGACCACATAATACATGTGAAAAAGATGATCTCCAATATACGTACTTCACGCTGAACCAGCATTCACCAGTTGGTCCAGATAACTATCTCCCAAACATATATACAATCAGTGCTTCAGTTTATATTAAAATAGCAAATCTTCAAGCTTTAATGGACAAGCTATATTGTGCCAGTAATATACTCCTTATTCTAGTTGTAAATACCTCAGTAGTTTGAGTTTGAACCCAAAACCATGATATATGTAATATATATAAAATCTTCCATGTTCAATAAGCATAAATATATAATTATAAATGTATGAATATTCCCTACATATATCTGTGAATCTTATAAATCATGGTTTAAATCTGTATCATTAAATTCATCTTCAGAGATGACAATGATGGTTTTGTTTTCGCTTTCTATTGAAAAAACTCCTGATGTCAAACCTCCTCAAATATCAAATGAGAATGTTTACTTGGAATCATATAAAATAACAATCATCATCACTTACAAATCATTATTATAACACCCCGGAACACTTTCATTGGTTCGCATGTTCTCAGAATTATGGATATTTTTATGAACTAGCATATGTGTGTGGATTGAAGTTATAATATTTAAACCTATGAAAAACAATCAAAATGGATTAATAAAACAATATAACCATTTATTAATAAAACAAAATATATGTAGTTTAGTTATTGCTTTATAATAATAATTCTAAATATGAATCTCAAATCGAGCATATAATAACTAATATAATCATATTTTCTTTCGCTTCTCATTTAGTAATTTCACATATAGATAAAAAATCAAGCATATAATCATTAATATATATATATTTTATGTCAAAGCATTGACCGGGAAGTTTTTACCAACAGTTCTTAGATTTTAGTTCGGCTTCTAGTAATTCTATATATATATATACGAAGTGAAACATAAGCCACATTTAATATATCTTCAGTTTGAATCAATACTCGTAATTCAAATGTAAACATACAAGACATCATCAGAATAACTCATTTCTTTCAATCTTAGTAAGTTTAAATCTTCTTTCAGTATTATAGAATAAATAGCTTAATATCTTACCAGTAAAAACAAATATTTAATGAATTACATCCTAGGTTTCCAATATCAATTTCCTTCTCTATAATTACCGTTAGTCATCTTTATAAATTTTCTTAAAACATATAATTCTTCTCTTCCCACACTGTATATGTAAATTAGCTTTGTATTAGTTTAGTGTATATAAAACACATATAACTTCAGCAATACAACTGTGTAATTTGGTTAATGTCTTACATCCTAGGTTTCCAATATCAATTTTCTTCTCTATAATTACCGTTAGTCATGTTTATAAATTTTCTTAAAGCGTATAATTCTTCTCTTCCCATACTGTATATGTAAATTAGCTTTATATTAGTATAGTACATATAATATACATATAAGTCTTCAGCAATTCCACTGTATAATTTGGTTCTTTCCTTTTACTGGTTGATTATAATAGGTAGTGATATAATTTCATATACTGCATTGTTATTTGGGGTTGAGCTGCATACTCAGGGTCTTCAGACTGATATGCTATTTCTTTTTGCCTAGTCTTTCATGGAAAAACATTCACTACTATATTAAAACATTCTTATAGCTTCTTATATAAACATTGCAATTATAATTAGCTTCTTTTCATGGCTCACTTCAACCACTTTAACATATATCTTGCAGTTTGGAAGCCGTAAATCCACACTAAAATGAAATTGACCTCTGAATAAATAACTGCTTACTGTCTGTGTCATTAGTTATTGCCTGCACCTTAATGTAGAATATTCTATTATCTTGGGTCCTAGAGAAAAAGATTCCATTGTATTCTTCAACAAAAGAAATAGCTGTTTGCTTTCTTTTCTTTATCTAATATATATATTTATATTTATATTATATATAAAAAAAAAAAAACTATAAAATTAAATATACATTATTTAAAAAAAAAATTTTTTTATTTTCTTGTTTCGGTTTTTTATTAGTTGGTTATTGTATGTTGGAGGATTATGCGGAAGGTGGGGGGAGCAAAGTTATTCTTTTATTTTTTAAATTTTTTTTTATAAAAATTTTGTAGTTTTTATTCTAGTGAATATTGTTATTATACTTATATTATATATATATATATATATATATATTACAAGAGATAAATGCTTTGCTGGCTTTTATTATTTTAATTAGAATTTAAAAAAATATTATTAATTCATAATCCTTTTTCTTGGATTTGAATTCATCATTAGTATTTTCTATAGGAATTGGCAAAATTTTATTTATAACACCATTTGGAATAAGTGAAACCAAAAAGATCTAAAGTGCCTCTAATTTATGAACTTCATGTATTCTCTTTCTTTATGTATATATGTATGTATGTGTAGGTGCGCACACACACATTATTCTTCAAATCTGATTATGTAGCGGTTACACTCCTGTTACTAAGGTTATAATATATAAAAAATTATGGAATAATATATATAACATTTCTCTTGAATAATACTTATCAATTAATAATATAGATAACAATGCTAAGATCACTTTAATTATTTTAAAATTCCAATACTGAAGCTCATACTAATTTACTTCAAGTCAACACAAGCAATTCATTTATCTAATGAATTATGTTTTGTATTTTTTTTTTCCATTATGTAAGATTTAGTTATAGCATTTCCAAGGGGGGGGGGAGTTCTTTTTATTTATTTTGTTTTTATCATTGCATTCCTCCTCTCAACTTTGCCATATTGTAAGAATTCTCCAGTGTAGAAACTGAGATCACCTTTTCTTAGTATGCATTGAATTTTTTGAATAACTTTCAACTGTAAGCTAAGCTAAAAAGTATTAGACATCTGAATCTCTATGCCTGTGTTGACAGTTTATTATTCACAAGTGTGGAGATTCAAGTATTTAATAGTAACTCACTTGATGACGGAATATTATTCATAAA
Organism: Epiperipatus broadwayi; assembly: GCA_028023455.1. Lineage (NCBI taxonomy): Eukaryota > Metazoa > Onychophora > Udeonychophora > Euonychophora > Peripatidae > Epiperipatus > Epiperipatus broadwayi. Next base: position 18,635 of record JAQFVV010000814.1, on the reverse strand, counting down.
ATGCATACACAGTGAGAAAAGGTGGTCTGCGTTTCTGCATTAGCATCTGGTTACAATATAGAGGAGCTGAGATAAAAAATGCATTGATAAAGATTAAAAGAACTGAAACTAATTATAGCATTGCACTTATTTTCATTGTACACATTAGTAATGGTTATATAGATCATTAATGTACAGCTCTGATTTCTGGGTTGGCAAAATCTTTTTATAGTAAGATTTTTTTAAATATATATTATAATTAGTCCTGGGATATTTACTATTTTTTTTCATTTTTAACTTAAGTTTTATCATTTGGATGGCACTAGCGAAATAACTTTTCATTTGCTACTTCTGATATAATCCAACTAAAGCTTCTCCATAATTAAATTAATAATTATCTACTGGTATTACTCAATATAGAAACCACAGTTATATTTCTTGCTTATCTTAATCAATACAAATTAGAATCAACCATTTTAAAATTAAACAATGTGATATCCTTGGTTCTAAGTTTAATGCATTTAAAATGATTGATTGCCCTTCTATTTCAGCAATTAACAAATCAGCCCTGAAGTGCTGACTTACTATATGAATAACTTACAGACATTTTCTATTTAAAGTATAATTTAATAGGCAAGAATAATTGGAACAAATAAATAAATGGGCAAACAAAACTTTTAAAATAACATATTTAATAACAAATTAGATTATTATGCTTTAACATTCTCGGTATTTAAAGGAAATAAAAATTAATGTCTACCTTATGATTAAAAAAAAAATTACACAATTACAAAATAAAATAAGATAATAAAAATACAAACAATATATATTTACATCACTCCCCTTATATATTTCAAAAAAAAAGATCATTCAATAATACATATTATAATATAATATAACTTTTTTTTTCATATGTCATAGCATCGGCGGGGAGGCGAACCCCCAACCGTCTGCAACCAACTACTTGTTTGCAAGGCGGCTGTGATGACCTCTCGGCTAGCTTGACAATATAATATAACTTATTACATAAGTTACCAGTATTTTGTTAAATATTATGCACATTTCAATTCTAGGTACATTTTTAAATTTTAGTTCTTATTACCAAGTATATTTAACCAGTTTTTGTATGGTCTTTGCTTCATTTTTCTTGTGTCTTATCAAAAACAATTTTCTGATGGTAAACTGGAGACATTTAAATGAATGGGAACAGCTTCTTTTTCATTATAGGTTTACTACTTGGCAACATATTTGGAAAATGCATAATTATACAAGTCAGTGACCTTTCATAAACACATAGCACCCAGAGCAGCTAGTAATGGCAGATGTGCCAAAAAATATTTAGCAATGCATGTTTGACACTTTCAAACTGAGTTCCAGATTTTCCACAGCTTTAGCATTTCTCAAGGTACAATCTCACTTACCTTGTAGACTATTGATTGTACTGTTTTGAGTCCACTATGGCCTGATGTTTAACAAGTTGTTTTTCTTCTGGCTAACACATTAAAATTTCTAATTATCAATTCATTATCAATTGCAGAAAAATGAATAAATGACACTTGCCTGGCCTACTTTTTATATATACCACCTTATCTATTACTTCTGTAATTCTGAAAACATATTTTTGTCTTATCTTATACTCTTCGTTTAGAAGGTAAATTAATACTTAATCCACATTAAAATCATCTCCTAATACTAATCTGCTATATTTAATATTGTTACATATTTTCCAATTTTATAACATTAACATTTCAAAATGAAGTCTGATTTCCAAATTTTATTGCCTTGCTTTGCAACCCCTTCAATCTTAAAATTTAATTACAAGATAAAAAACTGTGTCTCTTCTTTTTAAAATTTATTATTTTTTCAAAAAAAAATAATATATCAATCATTATTGCATTTCACAATTATACACATAGTTTACAATGAAATAAATAAAATAAAAAAATTTTCCCCTCTAATTTCTATTGATTGTGGGGACAGAACATCAATAATTAAATCTATTTAATTAATTGGAATTCCTCTTTTAACAATTAATAAAGCTTTGTTATAATCCCCTTCTAAATTCTATATTATGCAGCTGGATGGCACAATAGTTTGTGATAATGTCAACATCTAAGAATGTTTTACTTTAATTAATAAGACTCCAGAATTCATTCAGTGCTTCAGTAAAATCCAAACTATGTAAACTTCCATAAAAGACTCATGAAACAGAAAACTAATTAACAGGAACTGTTTTAAAAAATAGATCCTATGCATGTAGTATGATGTTTTCTCTGAAGACAGTAAATTGGGATAACACAAGATCATTGTTGGGGCTAGTTTACCACCATTGCTTGCAACTTTGTTAAAGCAATTTATAGCATTTCAAAATTTAGAATTAAGCCTTATTAAATAAATAATTTATGAATATTTTTTATCATTAAAATACATTTGATTCATTATCTGAAATAAAAATTAAATATTGATCTATTTTTCAGACATTAGATTATTATAGCACAACTTCAAAAGAGAAAAGTCAGTGCTTGTCTTATAGATAAAGATGCCGTTCAATGGCGCCGTTTTCATGCTAAAACTATAAAAATGACCATTCCCGGGCCGTTGATTTTAATCATTTTGTTGTGTTTTTTGTAATGCGAAAATAAAAACAAAACAAAATCATCTTTTTTAAATATAATTTTTTAGTAACGTATACAAATTAAATGATAATAATAAATGTAAAATAAAATAAACAAATTACAATTTGATTCGTGTTTTTTATTTTGCTTTATTAGAAAAATCAATTTTCTATCGGAGATTTTTTTACTGGGGTTACGGCTTTTTGTTGTTGTTGTTGTTTAAAAACTCATAATCGGAATAAAAAGTAAAATTTCTTAGTCTTCCTTTTACATTTTATTTCTACAGAGAAACAGATATTATTATGTTACCGCTATTTTTTACTTTTTTAATCTTGGTTTTACTTTTTTTTTTTTTTTTACAGACAAACAGATATCATCCACTATTTTTTTACTTCAAATAGAATGACAACAAAAAATAAAAGTTATTAGGATTAGGTTTAGGGTTCTGTTGTTTGTAATGCTAAAATAAAAAATATCAAAATCATAGCCGTAGTCAGAGAAAACAAAGAAAGTAAAACTTTTTTAAACAACAACAAACACATATAAATGTCTTCTTTACTTCTTAACCATGTTTATAATATATGCTTTTTATGAAATTTACAAAAAAATGTGCAGAATTGTACTTTTCTTACTGGATATTTTTGTGATACTGCTCTTTTTTACTTCAAAAATATACACATGGTAGAATCTTGTTTGTCTCGTGAAATGTTACGAAAAGTACGTTACTTGACGCGTTACCTAATTCCAACTCACTTTACACATATATCTTGTCAACATTTTCCCAATTAAAACTTCAATACAATACATTGTAAAAAGTCTGATAATTATTACTTTACAAAATCTGAACATTTCAATACTTTAAAATAAAAAAAATCCAATGAAAACAACATTTCCATCCAATTCAAATATACACACCCTCTCACCAAGCCGTAACTATTTTATAAACTGTGCGAATTCGGAAAATTTATTTGCTGTGATGCGACATACATGCTGTACTGCGACGCGACATAGCGGCCTGCAATCTGTAGCACAATAAAAAGTTGTATTATAGAAAATGCGGGTTCGAACGTGTCATCCGCGGAAATGGCATTTTTATGCATTTTAGTGTGAAAATGGCACCATCGAGCAGTGTCTTTAGCTATAAGACGAGAACCGAAAAGTCTAATAAACAAAAAATGAGCCAATGTTAATCAGAATTTTTTCCCACAGTAAATTTAGATAAAATCTAATACTAGAATTTTGGAATGGTAAATATAATACTAGAACTTTAGAAAATAATTAGATAATTATTTGAAATTAATTAGAAAAATTTACTTTTGAAAAAATAAGTATATTTTACAGCAGCTTTTTTAAAAATAAAAAAGAATTACTAAACAAAATAAAATTAATGATATAGTTAATACCTTAAAAAAATTATCTAAGTTATATTGAAAAGATATGCCCTTGAGCTGAAGTCAAATTCGGGAATTAAGAAACATAGCCAAGGTGGTAATGTTCTTAAATATCACAGACATACTTAAGGTATATCAAATTTCTTAACATAATTTAATTCAGCATCTCATATTTACAATTGTATAATAAAATTTAATAAATTGATGTTTAAAGCCTTATTATAATGAAGTCTTTATATCATTAAAGGTTGTGATTAAAAGGTATGGCTTTTACTTTGTTTTATTTAGAAATTACTATATAAATATAATTAGACATACATGCAGCATAACTAATTAAAATTATGGCAATATCCTTAAATTTATTTTGAAGGTTGTGTTATCATAATAGTTTGAGGGTTTTAATGTTTACTTTATAGTAAACTTACCTTAATGTATGCAAAAACTATTAAGACAAACAAAGTGACTTATTTCCTTAAAAAGTTCAAAGCAAAGGTGAAAATGAATGGTTGCACTTTTTTTTATTTGCAAGGTTAATCTGTCCAATCATGATATTTATTTTTATAATATATTTTTACATACACACATACGTATAAATAATTTTTAACAATTATATACACAGCATATCTAAATCAGCAGATAAATAATGCCATATTAAATATGTTCGTGCACTCAGAAGTATACAATTTTTAACATACAAGTTCAACTGCATATTTAAATAAGTAAGATGCAACCAGTTTTTTTATTATTATATAAGTTGTTTTTAAATTTATAAGTTTCTAAAAGTTCTTAAAAAAAAATTTTTTTTTTAAATAATTAATTTAATTACACGCACATACACAAGGAATATTTCCTGATTATCATATTCATTTTTTTTTTTTTACTACATATGTAAAAAAACATATATAAAATATTTGCATAATTGTTTAAACTTTCAACTTTAATTGTTGTATTTAAGTTATATATATAAATGGCTTCATTATGACATAGCTCTAAATATAAAAAATATCCCTATATATATATATAAATTCTATTGCTTGGGAGTACATAAAAAGTTGAAGCATCGAAAATGACAAACAACAATTCAAGAACTTTGATTTCTAGAGTTTGCCACTCTACCACGCATCAAATCATGGAAATTATTATTTTAACATTAATAATATGGGATCTACAAGAAAGATATTAGGTAGAACCAAAACGTATCTAGGCAATTAGCATTATAATTAAGCAACAACCACCAATTTTTACTGCCAATAATATTTTGCTTACTTTCTAATTCAGTTGCTCAGAAGATTAAGTAAAATTCTAATATCAAACCGGAAGACTAAACTTAACAATTTAATAATTACATAACTAATTAAGATTTATTTACTCTTTTCTTTTACTAGCACCTTTCAGTTATTGAACCTATGAATATTACAACTAAAGTAAACAACTCAGGGCAAGACATCACTTTTAACAATCACTATGGAGAACCTGATAATAGTTTTCATAGAAAAGGCAGATCTTCTTAACATTATAAAGATAACGGCAAAAAAAAAAAAAAAACTTAAAAAGATGTAATACTGATTTCTGGTAATAAAATGATATAATAGCTAAGAGTATAATACAATGAAAAACTACAATTGTGCAAGATAGTGATGTCTTTTAAAAAAAAATTGCTGCAAAAGTTGAAAGATCACATTGCAAGATGTCAAATAAATGCCCTGTGTTATTGGCATAGTTGGTAAAGCATCCAGCGGGATCGGAAGTCCCACAATCAATTCGGCAACTCGTGGATCTGGTGCTCAAACTTCTTATGAACTCCCGAGCAATAAAACCATATGCCTTTTTTTAAAAATGTCAAATAAATGTTCTAAAATATCTGTATGAAATATATGTAAACATATTTGTATTTCATAGATTGCTTTATATAAGTGTAAAAATCATCTTTATCTTTTTTAATCTTTATTTATTTATTTTTGAGTAAACGCAGATGATGATAATATATACAAATAGTAAATGCAGATGATGATAATATATACAAATAATGTTTATACTTCACTTATAAAACAATAATTCTGATATTAAGAGATACAAATGAATGAATTGCTCAGTTTTCTACCAAGTTTTTAAATAAAATTGATACATAAATAATTTTATTATAATTTAACAATTACATTAAAGTTCAATGATTGTATTATTGGGAGTTCAATTTCAAGAATCTACCTATAAACAGAAAATATTGCACAAAGCTTAATCCCAGTCTGTATTTAAATTATACTAGATATTTAATAACTATTTATGCCTCATATACAAAATTGTATATCAATTAGTTAATATTATCAAAATAATAAGTATTTTATTAAAATCTTATATTAAGAAAAATATGTATATAAAGTGATCAATTGACTTCACACATATCCTTAAATGTGACTGGAAGTAAACTTGATTTTATATTTCATTTAATATTATTATCATCATCATCTAGAATATGGTATTGAAGCAAAAGACTTATTCACTAAACTACTTATGTATCTTTAGATAATGATTCTCAAATTTAGATACATAAGTTTCAAATCATTACAATTAATAATGATAATAAAAGTCTAGATCAAAACAAAAAGAATGAAAAAACCAAAACTATACTATGACTTATCAGAAATGATTATTGAACTCTAGTAGGATTATCTTTCTCAAAATTACTTTTTATAACCATCACCTTTGCTAGAGATCTTGAACTAAATCTTAGATTTAAAAAAATTTCAGTTTGTTTAATTTAATAGAATTGTTTTAATCTGCCTCTGATGCTTGAGCATTATGTAATCTCCAAAGCAAATATCTATATGACTATATTATATTAGATATAAATCCACTACCTCCAATAATAAACAAAAGATCTAGATCCATATTTAAGAAGATTAGATACTATCTTTGATTCTCTTTAATATTAACAAAACTTTTTTTCACAAATCAACTTTTAAAACAAACTAATGACTAAGATCTTACATTCCAAATGGACTTTGTGCTACATATTAACACAGATCTTTATAGTCTTTATATTATTCTGATTAGATTACTACCATCTCCCAGAAAGAAGTCTTAGATTTGCAACACATTTTAATATAAAACAATAAAATCTTAATGTGAATCTACTTTCATCAAAATCTTGTGTATATCACTTCATATATCTTGATTTAATCTCAACTTAAATAGTTTTTGTAATACTTCAATTCTTATATACTTATTGTAAATTAATTATAAATGAAGTTTCAAACTTTTATCATGAAATTGAACATTCTATTATAAAACAATTTCTTTCTATCAATAAGATTGTGTGTATCTTAATCTATGTATTGTACCGGACGAAAGCTTTGGATTTCGCATATCCTGAGCACGAGGGTGTCACTAGTCCGAAAATTGGAACTAGACGTTTATTTTAAGGGTGGACAGGATATACGAACCTGAATGCGCCGGACTAGCTCAATCAAGCAACCGAGATCTTATGTTTTGTTCAGAAAGTCGGACAGATAGCAACAGAAAAAAAAATCAGCTAAGTAAATGAATAAATAAATAATTTTATTATGAGTATGATTAAATAAACATAAATCTAAATAATAATCTTTAAAGCACACTTAAAATATGTACTACATGTACATTCATCAAAATTAAACTAAAATATTTTATATGGCTTTTAGAGCGATTTTCTGTGCATGAAAGAGTGCAAAATACTGACAGTAGCAGAAGTATTAGTAAGTATACAGTGATCTCACGTAAGAAAAGGGAGGTTAGCTTCCTGCTTATAATCCATAGTTAGGAAAAGGCTGGATCTCCATATCTGAGATTTATGCAAGCTTATGTCGAAACAGAAGAAATGCGAAGGTAGCTTCCAAAACATTAATAATAATAAAAAGTGTTGAAAGTTATTACTTTCAATCGATTGACCTCCCTCTGAGTGAGACAGGTTAGGAGCTCACGATCTACCTATTGAGAGGGTTAAAACGATCGTACGTGTCCCTAATAAACAAATTAGAAGTTCGAAATAATAAAACTAATGACAATAGTCGATTATAAATAATTAAAGTTTCATGATATAAGTAGAACTAATAATAAAATGGGTCACGAGCCAAAAGTCAATTAAAATAGTCTGTAATATCCAGACTGCTTTCTATAATAAAAGGAATGTGAGATTATAAATAAAACTATACTATTTTACTTATTATGACTTAAATAAGACAGGCAGTAATAGGTTTGAAACTAGCACTCGTTAAAACAAAAAAAAAAATATCAAGCACACAGAAACCGAATTACATAAGATACAACTTGAAAAACATTTATATTTAAAAAAGAAACAAATCTAAGACAACAAAATTATTTAAATTGTGGAACATAATGTACCTTGATAATTTAGTTAAACGCTAGTGCACTAGACTTCTTGAATATGATCCGTTAATCTGGATTCTTTGACGGTAGGCTTGGGCAAGTCGGTCAGTGGTTTCTTTGTAGACAGTTCTTATGGCATTATAGGAAGTTAATGGAGACACAGGAAGCACGAATCTGTCCTGGCAAAAAGCTTAGCACACCATGGTTGAAGAAAATATCACTATGGTAGATTTAATGTTCATTCTAGGTAGAATAATTACCAGATCAGCTCTCAGAATATGCAGGAATTGTTCTTTCCAAGTATTTTTTGCAGGAATAGTTTGTGCAAGTCTCTCAGAGTTAGTGAAAATATAATACAATGGCCTGATTAAGCCTTTTATAGCTGAATCATATCTCAACCAATTACAAAACTTTTTCATTTTAATTAAAATTTATAAAGTTCTCCATCTAGCTAACAATAGTTATCTAATTAACGAAAATAAACTGCCCTTTACAGATCTAGGAATTAACTAATGAAAAATTCTTTTCTTTTTGTTTTCTTTCTTTTTCATTATTCTTATCAATCTAAATCCCCAAATCTGAAAAGCAATTTATTTATACAATTTACTTTTACATAAATTTAAAAAAAAAAAAGTAATCTTAGTTTTCTTTTTTCTTTTTTAAAATAAAAATAAAAAACCAAATATAACTGTGGTATTAAAATACAATTCCCACGTACACACATATATATTTATACAAGCATTAAAAAAAAACTTTTAATCAAGTTTTACAAACAAAATCTTATTAAAAAAATTTATTTTGTTTTCGTCACCCCTATAAAACTTCAATTTTGTAATGGTGTTTTGAAGCATCCATTACAGTATCCATTGTTTTAAAAAAAAAAAAAAACAATTAATTTTTACCTGGCAAAGTTAATTTTGTAAATTCTATTATCAAGCAATTCCTTTCCAAAAATAAGATTTTGTGCATCATAATTTGAATATCTATCACTTTAAAAAAAAACTAAAAATTGTTCCTAGAACCATTTAATTTTGTAAATTAATCATATACATAATTTTGTCTCTGTAAATAAATTATATATAAAAATCAATTGTCAAATCAGATTTCCTGATCTGCTATTTTTAACTACTTGAGTTTTTGTCATCTTTGTGTTAAAATTTATTTTACACATAACATTTCCAAACTATCACAATCATCACTGACCTACAGTTATTAAAAAAACTTACCTACAGTATTGATTCATTATAAATGATAGATATTAATCTATTTCTATTATGTTTTAAAAATATTTGAATAAAAACCATCAAAATAATACAATGAATTACAGATGTACCAATGAAATGAGTTATTTATTATAAATAATGATTAAATGTTGCTAGTTTTTGCTCTGTTTATCAACAATTAATGTGCTAGTATAGGAAATGTGATCATGTGATGCTTAATGATTCAGTATCCAAGTAGCTTGCTCAAAAGCAACTGTTACTAGTTCAATTTCCAAATTGAAGAAAGAAAGCTGCAGCTATGAATGATTATGGTGACAGCACCAACAGCAGTTGGCTTTTTCACTACTAGGCAAACCTAATTCATAGTAATTGGTTTATGAATAGTTTAATATGCAGCACAATTATATATAAAAGAAAGGTGAATAAAATGTCTTAAAGCTGGATTCTACTATATCACTATCAAAGAAAATGTTGTGATAATGACAAATAATTACAGAAGTATTTAAGACTAAAATATCAATCCATAAATTTAGAAAGAATGTTATTAAAAGATTATTTTTAAAATCTGCTTGGACAATCCATTTTCTGCTGAAAATTCTTAAAAAAATTTGTAAAAAAAAAAAGGCATACAATTGATGCTAGGTCATTTTATGACAAGATGTTCTGACTAAAACATCCTCAAAACTTTAATTAATACTAAAAATTTAATAAAAATAATGTGAAACTTCATCTATCAGTGGTTTGTTAGTAAATACATAGTTTATTAGAGGCAGATACACTGATAAAGAAATACAGTAACCCAATGGATAGATGACAAAAATTGGAGGCAGAAATGCAAAAATGTTACCAAATTACAACATAAAAAAAAAAACACACTCAAAAAGGTTATGTCTATATTTTTAGAAATAAAGAAGTAATTGAAAAATAGAATGGTTAGTAGAAATAATATGACAGATAATGATAAGATTTTATTTCAAAAAAGAGAGGCCATAAGAATTAATTCTTCAATTACTATTGAGTGAATAAGTTTTATGAAAATTTGATTACCAAAAAAAAAAAAAAAATTATATCAAAATTAAGTCCTATCTTATGAAAGCAGGAAGTGTTTATTGTGTAATTCTCCAATAAATAATATATTTTCAATGGATCTCATACTAAATAAAAAAATTCCTCAAAGATACAAAACCTTGTGCATTTAAGTTAGTCCGCTGTTGGATAATTTAGAATAATGGTAAGATGCATCTGACTATTGCATTCTTGAATGGTGTAATGACCATCACACTATTTGTCTAAAAATCTTTTTAAAAATAATGACTAAAAAAATTGATTTTTATTAAAGTTAATAATATCACACTTCAATGATGGCTGCAACGGCTCTAGAGTTAAGAAGAGAAAGTGCCAAAATAACTGTAATGACTAAAGTCTTCAAGAATAATAGCAAGTTCTGATAGCTTTAGAGGCATCTTCAAAGTTAAACTGATCTGAATAGCATAAAGTTAAGCAGAAATATGCTGAAAGCTATAGTCGTTTAGTGTAATCTGAATACTTTTCTAAAAGTGATTTTTCTTCCTCTTCTGTACAACTCTTTTCTTCTGTTGGGAAGAGTGAAAATGTAGAAGAATTTATCATGCTTTCATCACAAAGCATGTTGATTGCACTTTACATCATCAAGCTGATTTGATAATGAAAATATGAAAAGTGCATAATACAATAATGTATCCAATTACTAAACTAATTAAGTGGATGATATAGAGGATCAAAATTGTGTTTTTTATTACTATTTTTTTTTTCAATTAACTTCTACTTTAGTTGAGGAAAGACATTCCATGCTAGGTAAGGAACAAGACATTGAGTACTGAATAGTTTTATCTTAACTATTTTTTTTACATTTTTTAAGATAAATTTTTAGAACTTACTTTATATTTTGTGATTACAACAATAAGCACTTATTGTCATACAAATTTATATTGCTGTATAAACAAAAATCCTTTCTAAAGCAATATATATATTTTTAGAACACTTGTTCCTAAAGTATTAATCACATCCTTCAGAATAATGTAAAAGCAAATATTTCATTTTGTCTCAAGATCAATGACTTCTTAATGCTGCAAAAAAGAAAATAATTATTTTTTAGATAAATTGATTAATGATTTTTAATTTTTTTTTTTTTTTTTTAAAAAAAAAAAAAACAACTTACTACAATATATAACAATTAAAATTACTATGATATTAAATAAACATTTTTAAATACTGAGATAATATCAAATGCCACTAGTAAAGTCAATGGCCAAGAGGATTTTTTAAATACAATATTAATTTTAAACAATAATGTTCCAATCAAAATCTTAATTGTGCTGTAACTAGATTGATCTATTGGACAAATACATTTCTCTTTATTTTTTCCTATAAAAAAAAAAAAAATCAGATTAAAACAAGCAATCATTTTAAAAACATTTCGCCATTTTTATTATGCTTAATGATAAATGAACAAATTGAAAAGCGTTTTAACAAATGATTCATTGTTTTTAAAAAAGTGATAAATGAACCCAAATATTAATATCAAAAATATATTCTATTATCTAGACATTAAATGGTTTCAACTGCTGAAACTTTGTTAATTCATAAATACATTGTTTAGTAAAATAGAGAGAAAATACAGTAGTGTATTATACATCTAAAAATAAATACATTTGATTTGTTGTGGTGGCTTAACAAACTTTATCAAAGTTATTTTTTAAAAAACTTTAACTTCCATTATGCAATGAGTTATTTCTATTTGGATCCAATTAAAAACAAATATTAGACGTCCCATGCATACATATAGCTACATAACCAATACCTTTCAGCCTAAAATTTTTATTTGTTTTCTGAAATATATTGTTTAGAATAACTATTATAAAAATTGACAAAAAAAAAAAAACTCATTTTTTTTTCAATTGCAGCTTCATATAAACTTTTCATAAACTGCTATTAAACAAAAATATTATCAATTGAATAAATGAAAGATTTCAAAGATGAATAAAAATATACAATTTACATATTTTAATCATGAAAATAAAGAGGTCACTGTAAGGTTAATGAAATTCTATTCCAAGCATCTGATTTTATATGCATGGAATATAAAGAAAATAATGTTAAACTGATTTGATTATTTATAATTAGAAAGAAAAAAATCTACTCTTATATTTAAATTACTTATTAAATCTGACTTTATATATAAACAAAGCTGCATTATATTTTTCAATATTTCGGGATGTGTATATAGCAGAAGCATAGGTTAAAAATAATTCAATTCAATTTAGGTTGATAGTTTAACACATGTATATATTTGCACGCATGCATGTGAAATTATACATGTATATATTGAAATATTAATTTAAATTTATTGGATAGAGAAAAAAAAAGATTACATAGTTGCCAAACAATAATTAAACTGACAATTATAAATATAATATTATTATATATTAATAATAAAATAGCTAAAAAAACAATGCAGTCTTTAAAACAAATATATGATATCAAAAATAAAAATTATGCAAAACAATTATAATAGCATCTAATCAACTTATAAAAATGCAATTAAGCAAAGGAAATGAAATTATAGTACACAATTACATTAGCATTTTTAATTAAAGATGGCTGATATTTTATAATATCACATAAAATATTATTTTAACAGATTAATAATATCTAATAAATGTAATAATTTATATCTTAAAATTACTAATACAACAGTTTCTTATATATGTATAATTATTTGAAATTAAATAAAGAAAGATGACAATTAAGGAGCTATTGATAAATATTATAATGAGAACAAGATTATATATATACATGTTACTAAAAATATAACAATTTAATTTAAGCAAAAGTTATTCATTTAAGTAATTGTGAAAATAACAACAGCAATAAAAATCTAATATTAAAAATTAAAAAGATATTGTGTGTAGAATATATAAATACAAAAAATAATCATTATAATAATGAAATGTTAATGATCAGATATTCTTGAAATATTAAGAATGTTTCAATGTTTCTTTTTTGATGAATTTTTCTCACTTTTCCTATTATACCCCATTAATAAAAAACAAATTATGATTTACTAATCAATAATAATATTTGGATGGCTGAGTTAGCTATCTAAAAAAAAAAAATCCTATGCTACTAGAACAAAATTTTCAACTTTAGCTAGATTCAAACTTCATATCATGGAAATCTCAAGTATCACTCACAAAGCTCTGTTCAATATTATGAATAAAAATGTCCAACCATAAATCTTTTTATATCCAATCAGAATTTTAAAAAATAACTTTTACTAATGAAAATATTATTATTTTTTTTTTTTTTGCAAAATGTCTATCTATCAAGCGTTTGTGGCCGACTGGTCAGCATGGCTGCCACACAAGCAATTATCCCAGGTTCGTGGTTCGGCTTCCTGGACGATGTTTTGACATATGAAATAATAATAATAATAATAATAATAATGTCTGTCTGTTAGTTGAATGTGCAAAAGACAATTGCTATACTAATCTTTATATAAAAAATATTAAAAACTTTATAAAATGTTATGAAACCGATTAATAATGAGCTAGTAAATAAAAATTTTGTTTCATTTTTACTTTTAAAATTTATTTTTGAAGATTGTAATTTTTTTACTAAATGTTTCATTAATTTCACACATATCTTTTTAGATGTTCATTCTTTTTGTTTTTCTTCTCTTTCAAATTGTGAAAAATATTCCCACTTCTGCTTAAAACCTCCCTTTATATTTTTTATTAATTTTTAAAATAATAATTTTAAAAAAACATAACTTAGGAAAGAATTTATATTCAGACAGAGAGGAAGATATAGTAAAAATTAATATATATATATATATGTTTAATTGTGTTTATTATATTATTATAAATTAGCCATTCTCAGTCCCTTTCCCAATTTATGCCAGCAAATTTATAAACAAAATTTAAAACAAACATAAACATTAGAAATCTATATATAATCATAAATTGCTGTTTTTAAGTCTATTCTTATAATTGTGACTGCATGTATATATGGATAAATGAGAAAACAGTTTTTAACTCCCTTCTTTAATAGCAATCTAAAGTGGGGCATTTAAGAAGAAACTCAGTATGCTTTCCAAATGCAGAATGATGACAGTTTGTGTTTTTCCATCCTTATTTGGCTAAATACTCCTAGAACCCATTGGTTAATCAATTTTGGATGGCTAGCCAGGTTGATTATGACCAAGTTAACTGAAGAAAAATTTCTAAACCGGTTTGGAACCTGAAAAAATTTCTATATTTTATCTGAATCAGATTTGAACCTCGAACATAGGAATGAATGCTATTACACTATAAATTTCTGGTTATGTATGTATGCCACAAGCTAATAAAATTAGTCTTAAGTTATAATGTTTAGGAAAAATTAAATATAACATTGTAAAATTAAACCAAATTGAACTTTTTTAAAAAAAAAAAAATTATGAGTAAAATAAATAATCAATAGTGACTGATCCATAAGTGCTGCGACACTGCAGCACCCCCCCCCCAATTTAATTATTAAATTTCTGTTTGAAAATATCAATAATATAACAACATCTAACATTTTGCTTAATTATTACATTAATTTGTCTTTTATTATATGTATTTAAAAAGAATGGGGAAGTATGGAGATGTTTATTATATCTATAAAACTATTTTAACCTGATGCTTAAGATTGTATTCTAAGATGTTGCTATTTATAGCAGTGACTGAAATATCATATTCAGTGAATTTCAGCAAGTACTACTGAGGTTCATTTGTTTTTATAAATGTACAAAATTAGACCATTGGAGATGATCACTATATCAGCATCAATAGTTATTTGAGAATGATATGCTGTTTATCTATTCTGATTTCCTTCTCTCCGGAGTCAATAATTTTTTATTGTTTTTATTTAAGATAAACAATAAAATATTCTGTTTTTCTTCCTTCTTGTAATTAACATATAAATATGTATTACAGAAAAATATAATAAAATAATAAAAGAAATATTATTTTAAATATTTATCATGCTTAGTGTTGAATATATAAAAAAATTATATTTTTCCAATTGATATTATATGAAAAAATTGAAATAAAAAGTAAAGCCCAATCTATTCCAGATATTATTTGTCAAACACCAATTAGTAAAACAAAAAAATACATTAGACCTTTTAACAATGATTGGTGTGGAAAAATAAAATGGTTGTGAAGTTGCAAAATTAGAAATATTCTGTTTTATTTCTTTGCTAACTTTTTGGTGGTGATACTGTAATAAAGCACCCCTGATTAAAAATTTCACAGGCAGGCAGTGCAAATAATATACTTTTCCATTATTTTACTTATAGAATGATACCATCAACTAAACTAGCAGTTCTTTAATTGCTTTTATACTTTTATTGTTAATGTAAAATGTTTCAAATGTTTTAGAGACATCATAAAACCATTAAAGAAAGCATATTATGCATTTCATATTCTCATGTACTGTGTTTAATTTTATTTTTTATTAATTAAAGACTGATAATGACTATCAACTGCAGAAAAAATAATTCAAATGACATTCTAATTACTGAAATCACATTTTAAAATTTTGTTTACTATTTTATACTAAATATTTTAACTTATGGTTTGAAATAAGTATATTTTTAAAAGGTTTAAAATAGCATGATGTTTGATTGAAAGAAGTAAAAAAAAAAACATAAAAAAAAGAAAAAAAACCTTTTTTACAAGATGATATTTTTGCAAAGAATCTCTAAATAAATGAATGGATAGAAAAGACTGATGTTTATATATAAGAATAAAAACAGAAATAAAATAGAATCTAATGATGGGTGTTTTTTGCATTCTTGTAGAAGAGTCAACCATATTTATGCTTTACACTTTATTAGATTAAAATCATATATATAAATTGTGCACAGTATTTTTAATCTATTTCTTAAAAACTTTACTACATATTTCATCTTTTCAAGTTCACATCTCACTCACTAGTATTCAAAGGCTGTATTGTAGAGTCGCATTTTTCTTTTATGATTACTAATCATTTCCAGAACAATATTAAGTGACTATCTGGAATAGATATGTCTGGCAACATGCAGTTACCATAAATTTTATTTTCTGTTCTCTAGAAACTTTTCATAATGAAAATTGTAGTTATTAATGCATTATCCTACTATGCTCATTATATAGGCAAACATGAGTACAGATGGAAATTATTCAAATAATAGAAAAAAATTTAAGTAAACACTTAAAAAATTTTTGCATAGCTGAATCACGGTGCACCATAGCAATAAAATCTTGATTAAAAAGACAAAATACTCTGATTTCATATAAATATTAATGCAAAAAATATTACAATATGGGTGAAATATTGCCTCCACATTTTTGGCATAAGCAATAATTAAAGTAAATCATCTACTTTAAATCTATCTATAAAACAATTAAATGCTATACAATGAAAATGTTTGTTATTCTTCTTATATATCTATATACAAACACATATGTCAAGTGAATAAAATAATATTGGTGATAACTGACAACTAGTATATTGATAGAAAAATATTTTTAACAGTGAGAGAAGACAGATGTGGAAACTATATAAGTATACAAAACAGAAAAAAACTAAAAAAAAAAAAAACTTAACCACAGCCTGAGCATTCATAGGTATACAGTCCATCCTTTAGCAACAGGAATAGTATATTATATACATGTGCATGTTTTTTTTCTTTACAAGTAATCATTGTCATTTGGTTAAACCAGATTGCTTGGCATTTAATTTCCCTTTTGCCAAAAATAATTCTAGACATTAAGTTATTGACCAAGATTATAAAGGTTGCCTAGATATATTATTAGCCTAATACTTAGAAGAAGAAAAAATACTCAATTTGTTTAGAAAATCCTTAGTTATTGGTGATTATTATAAGTTAACAATCTCACTTATCTCATTTTAAATTTAGGAGTAAAATTTAAATCAGAACTAATGAAAATTCCGACCTATAAATCAGCTGAATGTGGAATAGTTTCAAATTAAAGCAGTCATTGCAATAATTTTATATTTAAATATGAACCTATTTACAGAACAATCAAATCCAAAAACGTTAGTAAGAGAATTTGAAAGACAGCCCTCCCCCCCCCAATATTTAAATAAAGATGAAAATAAGGTCTGCCCTTTTTTAAAAAATAGCAATGTCAACCTAAAATTTGCAAATAACATTCATCTTTTCTTATTTGTAGATTGACATTGACATAAAAGAAAAAAAAGGTCTTATTTGTAAGTTATAGGTTGACACTGATATTAAAAAAAGCAATTGTATTTGCATCTTCATTTAAATGTTTCTTTGGAGATCTGGTTTGCAATTATCTTAGTAAAATTTTCAGACTTAATTGTTCAGAGAACGTGTTTAAATTATCAGTATTACATATTTGAGAAACACAAAATTATCTACAAACTTGTTAAATTGTTAGAATTAATAATATGAGAATGTAGGTATTAGATAATTCAATTTTTTCATATTAGAGGAAGATAAACTATATATAATAGACAAGTTTTTCCAGAGACTAAAAGATACTCTGCTGTCTCCAACAAAAAGCTAAATGATATTTTGACACCAATTTTTAATATAAGTAATAAAATAAACAAAGCAGTAGCACCTTAAATTTATTAACATTCTTCAACAACCAACTTTTTATAAATTTAGTTGAAGCATTCCATCTTTCTTAACACAAACAAATAATAATAATAATAATAATAATAATAATAATAATAATAATAATAATAATAATAATAATAATAATAATAATAATAATAATAATAATAATAATAATAATAATAATAATAAAAAAAAAGTCTCGCAGCAAATGATGATTTTAACGGATCGTTGTTTACAGAGATCTTAGGAGTTTAACCAAAGAAAACACTAAAACCAACACATCTTTGACTTGCAGTTATATATATATGAACAGTAAGTATTGGACAATCCAAATTAATTTGTATTTTAACTAAATAGATATTTTTATGAATTGTTTTGTTAAAAATAATATTCGTTGCTCAACGTA